>VZRW01000843.1:0-16355 GCA_013398125.1 Aegotheles bennettii
ATTCTATCATTCTATAGTTCTATGAAATTAGTTTTCTTACAAGGTTATTTGTTATATAATGGGAAACGAATGGGAAGGGATTGTAGGTGGCTGTGGCTTTGGTGAAGCCAGAAGAGAAGGTGGAAGAGCAGAAGGCTGAAAGAGAGAGTAGATAATATGATCTGTGTATTCTGTGAAGGAGGTTTTGAACATTCGTCAGACCTAGTGGCATATGACTTGATTTGCACTACAGACCTGTGTAACTACTTTCTATGCGCACCCACAGAAGAAATGTTACTTATGGTTAAGTTCCCTTTTAATCCTATTTTTCTTTCCCATCTGAAGTGAATGAGAGGTTTTCACTGGTGATTGCCTGTGACTACAAGGTGACAGATGATGTCAATTAACCTTATCAGGATTATAATTATCTCAAAACCAGGGGTGAGTTAGAACTTGAGAATAGTTGGATTTGGTTGTATCTGCAATTGTAAGAATCTCTGAGATGTATCAGGAAAAAAAAAAAGAATAATTGAAGAGTTACGGAGATCATAGCTGAGTCAGGAATACTTTGTGATCAGTGAGACTGAATCCTGAGATTCCTGTGGAAAATATCAGCCAGGACTTCAGACATGGTGGTAACTGCAAGGAAAATCTTGTTTGAGCACCTGAATAATTGCTGTAAGACTTTAAAAGACTTTAAAAATATTCAATGTTACCATGCTTGTAGATTTTGAGACAAAGTTTGTTTCACTGCTACATCTGGTATCTTTGCTCTTTCTAGAGTTTTATATCTCATTTGATAAACTTTTGAGCAAAGAAGTGGAAGGAGGGGAGTGCTCATTAATTACTACTTTTCCTTGCTGAATCATATATCTCAGGTATATGTGCAATCTAGGAGGAAACCAACACCATAGAATTCTGTGTAAGGATAATTCCTAGATGAGAACTGTCCATATAATTTATCAAAAATCCAGGGAAGTTAGCTGTATTGTATCCTTCAATCTGGAGTATTAAGCTATGGCTAGATGGGACAAGTGTTAAAGTGTCCTTGTAAAGTGTCCCTTTCCTGGCTTTCATAGTAATGGGTGAAAAATTTAAAAGTAATAATAATAGAATTTTTGTCTATACCAATAATCTGTCTCTCTGAGGTGCAATTAGTTTTTCAGAACATGCTGGAGAAACTTTCACTTTTTGTACCACTATTCTGTGGAGAGAAAGGCTGTCAACCTAACACCATTTATTTAATTTAAATTAAAGACAAAATATAAAAAATACTGCTTTTAATTTTGGAACCACAGCACATTTTGTATTTGTCTTGCTTGCTGACATTTACAGTATGAAACATCTTTAAAAGAGAAATTGCTTTTTATGGAGCACAGGTAAATAAGGCCATAAGGGTAAGATAATATAATTATTTTAAAATGATAAAAAACTGTAAAATAGTTCTGATAAATTTTTATTCCCCTTGTGCACTTAAATGAAAGGTTTACTGTTAATGCAAAACTTACACAGTAGTATAGAAATCTTTATTTTTTATTTAGTGACTTCCTTAACCTTGTGACTAGAAAATCTTCTGGTTTCAGAAATCTGTTTCATTAAAGTAAAATAGGTTTAGAATGACTATTTTCCTTCAAAAAATGAAAAGAGAAAGAAGGAGCAGAAAGCTTCACAATATTGAAAAATTTGACAGAATAGAGTTGTGTAAAAGAACAGTGATATTTAGAGAGAAAATTAACACAATGCAAAAAAACTATCCCAATTTACCAGAAATGAAGAAATTAGCTGTTACTCAGAAACTCCATGTCATTATCCAATAAAAAATATTAAGCTTACTGCTTCTTCAGTGTATGGTTTTCTTTGTCTGTATAGTGATTGAAAATAATTTAGGATAATTTAGGACATCTCATCTTTTCTGTATTGATGAGAGTACCAACAGTGCCTATATAATATCTCTTTTTCCCCTCTTCATAATTTTTGTTGAAATTCTAAGGTCTGAACAAAGTCAGTGATATTCTGCCTTTACCTGCCTCCATATCTGTGGTTTTACCTTGATGAATAATGTACCTAAATGAATGGATTTTGTGATATTTGTATTCTGAACAATCACAGAAAAAGTAGAGAATGCTGAGGTGACTTTGAATGGTAGAAATGTAGGTACCTAAAACTGAAAAATGGAATTATGACATTAAGTTTAGTTCATTATTTATATCACTAGAAGAGTGATGGTTATAGTTGATCTGCAATCTGAATATAAATTTCCCAGAATTTAGAATTAAGACCTCAGGTTGGGAATTTTTCTCTAGTAAGCTGTTTAAATTTAGTACTTTGGCACTTAAAAAAATGCTAGAAATTAGAGGTTTTAGAACTAACTCATAATATGAGTGGTAACAAATCATCAGGAACAGATGGCATTCACCCAAGAGTTCTAAAAGTATTCAAGTATAAAATTACTGAACTATTAGCTGTGCCTAAAATGAAATCAGCTCCAGGGAAATGGAAGATGGTAAGTTCAGAACAATACAGGGAGCTACAGATCAGTAAATCTGAGTTTTTCTGGGCAAATTGATAGTTACCATAAGAAAGAACAGAAATAACAAGTACATGAATAAATATGTTTTTACGAACAAAAGTCATCACACAATCATGCCGAACGAGCCTTTTAGAGTTCTTTGATTAAGTTAACACACGGGAAACTGGCTTGCAGTTCTATTTTCCTCAAATTTCCAAAGAGATTTATGTGAATAATAAAAATAAGATTGAAGGATGATGTGTCACATTAATAAGTGTCAAGTGGAGAAGAAGCAAAGGTAAGAATAAATGATCAACAATGTACAGAGTTTTCCACTGTAGATACAAGTATTCCTGGTTTATATAGAACCATTAGTAACTGAACATGAATAAGATGGAATATTTCCAATGTTATTTAACTGGGTTTTTTTATAAAAAAATGACAGCTGACCATGGTGAGTAAAAGTAATTCTTAATGAGAATAATTCTTAATACATTCAAGTCCTGGATGGTAAGATTAAATTCAGTGCTGAAGACTGGCAAGTAGTAAAGGGACAGCCTTAACAATAAATATATGTCAAAGGTCTGTAAACAAGTTATCACCACTGAAAAATGTCACCTTAGAGTTACTGTGGATGATTTCTGTCAGCTCAAAGCTCTATAAGAGCAAAAAAAGCCAAACTGGAGTGTAGCAAGGGAATAAAGAATAGGGCAGAAAAAAAGCAAATGTTCCATGTCATTAAGCATTGCTTAAACACCATTAGAAGTGGCACTGTCCTCCTCCATTCTTCTCAAAAATAATATGGTAAATTTTGAAAATATAAAATTAGGTAAGTAAAGATGATCAGGCTAAGATCTCAGACAAAGATAAAGTACTAAACAGCTCCCATACGTGGCTACGTTAAATAAATGTTGATGTTTTATTCAGGAAACTGGGAGATTCTTGACATGGGGAGAAAAGGTCATAGAAAACATGAATAAAGAATATTCATTGTTCCTAACAATATAAGAATTAGGAAAAATTAAATTAAACTCAATTAATGTGATTATATTGTAAACAAATGACAATACTTTCTTACACAGTGCCTAACTAAATTATGGAACTCAGCACTGCAGGAATTATAAATGTAAAAGGTTTTATATGGATTAAAAAAGTAACTTAATCAGCCATTCAAAGAGTATTAAAGAAAAACATGGCATTTCTAACACTGAAAGTGACTGAGCCTAATATTCCAAAAAGTTGCTAGAATGTAGCAGAAATATTCTCTGTGCTTGGTTTACTTTCATGTCCTATCCCTAAGAAAGTTGCTGATGTTGGTGATAGCATGGGGGACAAGATACAACTGTGGGCTGATTTATTGTCATTGTTCTTCTGCTGTAACATATATAAAAATAGAATCATAACTAATTTTGATAGAGGAAACACACAGAGGTCTCATGAAAACATTCATTTACATAAGTATTTACATTTATATACACTCATATATTATACATTAATGTGTACAGCAGTATTAACAGTGTTAATATAATCACTGTACTCATGATCATATTATTATATAATCATTGACATTATATGGTAATTGCTGTTAATGATGGTTGGTACTTAGTTTCCACTGTCACTCTTTATTTCTTCTTCATTTCTTTTTTGAAAATACCCTATTTTCCAAGCAAATGTTAGTTTGAAGTAGAAATCTCTGCATAAAGATGTTCAGTCTGCACTATAAAGCAGTCCAGAACCATGGTCCCAAGAGTCCTTTCTTTTCAAAAATCTATGCATCCTTTAATATTCTTTTATTTTCTCTCTAAGTACAGAGAGAGTCTTGCCAATAGTCACGTTTACTAGAATGGTTTCTGGAAAGGAAAATCAAAGAATCATCTCTCAATGACAACTAGTTCCATTGAAACTGAAGGTTTACAGAAACTTTTCTTACATGTATGGTCGTGTTCTTAAATTTGAGGTACATATTAAATATTCATATAAGACAAAATTCACAAGAAAATTAGGAATTGTTTCAGAGATAGAGGCCAGGAATCCTGACCTTTACTCATTTGATCAAACAACAGATAATGTTGTCTCCCTCGTGCATGATTATATGTTTTGTGTCATTTCACAGCAGAAAATAATAAGTAGTAAGGGGTGGAGAAACTCAATGATGCATCTTAGAGACAAGCTCCAAAGCCTAAGGCTGACATTGCCTTTCAAAACAAATTTGGCTATGAATGCTTGCAAACAGATGTCAAGCTGGGGAAAAACTGATCAGCAGTGCCACTAATTTGATGTCCTCAATGCTTCACTAGCTGGATGATTTCCCATCCTGGACTACTGGCCCATTAAACCTGTCTTTTATTACATAGTCATAAACCTGAATGACAGAAAATAAATAATTAAGACTAGTCAAATAGAAGGCAAAGGATCTAAGTGACCCCATTTATTTAAGATAGTGAGGGACAAATTGGAATCTAAGGGCTAATATAAGGAAACATAAAAAGTGTTTGTTTTCTGTAGCACAGAGCTGAGATGTTTATAGCAATATGGAGAAAATACTAGGTGCAGAGACGGAGCTATTATCCCAATTATCTGACGTGCCAGGAAGGAAGAATCAAACATGCTTCCTGTGCTTTCAGAATCACATTCACCTTTCTCCTAAGTCGAGGAGCCTGGATAAAATTGCCTTTCAACCTGGATGTTTAGTGATGGGACATTCACTAAATATTAGACTTGTGTTAACTTTGAGGAAAAAAACCTTGATTTCTGTTATATATTAAGAGGTGATCTGAACTTTCAGGGCCAAGATTACTGAATTGAAAACCTTCAAAGTTCAAGCTTGCACTCCTTATAATTTGAAGTACTTGACCATCATGTATAGCTAGAAATAAGTGAAGATCGATTTCCCACTATGCTTTGCCTTTCTTTTTAATGAACTACATAGTCTATATTTTTAATATTGGTACTATCTAAAGGTCCTTCTCCAAAGATGATGAAAGTCATGTAGGACTTTCCTTTAGCTTCAGTATACTTCAAGATGGAGTTTCAGCAAGTCAGAAATTATTTAAATTGTTTGCTGCAACATTATTACTCCTTCAATCAGAAGGAATAATGAATAAATTCATCAGAACTGAATCTTCGGTGCGACAAAGAATAGTGAGCTGTACAGAATAACCAGATTAAAAGTTACTGATGTTTTATTGCCTTTGAGCTGCACCTTTGACTACAGAGACATATGGGAGACAACTGGCAATTGCCACTTTTTTTCTCATTTCCTAAAGCTGCAAATGACCCCACTGCATTCAGTTGTTCAGGAAGAATCTGTACGATTTGAGTCTTTATTCTGGTGTGAAATGCTGAATTTTAAAAACAGGACAGTTTTATGGAATAAATGTTAATATTTCAGGCAAAGCTGAGATTCTTGTTCTACTCTAACTACCGAATTCCTTGTGTCCTTTTTTTCCTAATATTTACTATATTGTAAACTTTTTATCAAATAAACTCCAAATATCAAATATACTGCAGCATCTGTTTGCTTATTCAAGTCCAATTTTTGAAGTTGCTACTCATCCTAAATAATTGCAGGTATTCACAAGATGTACTGTCATGCACTGTAGTGTACTGTAATGCACTACATCCCACTATTTTTTACTTTAGCTTCTCTAAATATAGGCTGGAAATCTAGATCAAGATTGATGGCTTGGGCCTAAAAAATAAGTTTAATCTAGTAGCCTTGAATTTTAATGAGCTGTGAATTTAATATTGTTTCTGAGACTATGTAATCTGAGATCAGAGTCTGTCTTTCATGAAGTGCTTTTGTGGTATCTATAGCAGAATGGTCTTCTGATCAATATAAATGAGGTACCTATGAATGGGCAGCAGTAATATAACTGTTCATAATGTTGCCTCCTCCTCCAAACTTTTCAAGGAGTGAATTGGCTTCCTTTGAATGCATTAATATTTTGGAACCCACGTGAGAATTCCACCTAGTAATCCCATTTTCTGAGTCTCAAACAATCTGGAAGAACTCAGGAATCTATACAACTCAGTTCAACAAAAGTCACTAGACATGCCATTCAAACAACTCCAGAAAAGCTCCCTTCCTATGAAAGTGTTTTCCCAGGTATTAAGTGTCACTCAAAGTTAAGTAAGTCTTTTCTGGAGGGTTTTCTTTACTTCAGTCTCTTAACTGTTGTCTAAATGGTGAACTGGAAATTATCAGAAGATGTCAGTAATAACTAAAATATGTTCTTTTGCATTTGTTGTGTTGTTAGCCAGCTGATGTCTGAATCCTGTTTCGCTCAGCTGTGCGGGTAGTGTGGATTTTTCCATGACTGATCCACACGACTGGCATTCTAATCAATTTTATTAAGAATCAGTAAATATTTGTTGATGTTTCACTGAAAAAGATACACTTAAAAAAGCCTTCAGCAACAATAGTCTGTTAATGTGGAAACTGATAAACCCTGGCTGTAATTCCTGTTAGTAGGTTTCTATTTTCATTTTTCCTTTTATTCTATTTCTTTGAGCTTTCTCTTGTGTTTGCTTCACAGAAGCAGAATTAACAGTTGAAGCCTGGAAAAAAAAATCAAATTATGTCTTTTTAACAGGAAAGAAGATTAATTTGTTGTGCTGAGACAAAATAACATTTTAATGATAATTAGGGGGTATATAAGCTGTTTTCAATAAGAAAGATTAATGTACTTTTGATAACCATTATAACAGAATATTGAGGGTAAACTGCTAATACCCTGGCATCACCGATTTATGAACTCATTTTATTTCAATTGTTTCTGTCATACAATAAAATATCTTTGAATGTTGCAGAAGCATATATAAATATTATTTTCTACACAAAATGGAATGCTTAGGAACATGGACTGAAAATATCTGAACAATTATGTAAATTGTTGTGATTTTTAGAAAACAGTCAAAATAAGCATTTAAGTTTTACTGTGATATTTTTATTATTATTATTTCACCTTTCATAGAGGCTATTTTGTGTGTGAGTGAACCATAAGATTATGTTGTATCTAGGAGGAATGTTAACATAATTTTTGGTACACTGCGTTAATAAAAGAAGTGTAATGAGCCATAGTGGTGTGCAATATCGGGTCAATGTGAGAATTAAGCTGCAAGTAATTATAATACTAAGATCGGTTATATTCTAATTATCTTATGGCTAATAACACAGAGATGATTGGCTGAAACCAAAATTATTTGGGCTGGAGTAGTTTTAGTATAGATGAATATTACATTGTCATTGTGCTTCTGTGAAACATTATGATAATTTGCTTTTCAGTAAAAAGCATACCCCTCAAAAAGCAGTTAAGTTTTCCTTCTATATTTACACAAAAAATACTGCTATATCCTGAGAAGCAATGACACAGTGTCCCTGCATTTACTCTAGGTTTTATGATGTAAGTAATGTTAAGCAAATTTGTATTCTATGTATCTCATAGTGCAAGAACATCACTGGGAAAACGATCCCCATGAAACTAGTAATTACAAGAGTGAAGCAGTGGATGGATATAGTAATATTCTGAGCACAACTTGGACACCAGTCTTGAGCGCAAACTTCATGCACAAGCTGTTTAAATGCAAACTTACTGTCAGCTGGGAACTTTAGGAAAATTTCCAGGCATGTTGAAAAATGATGAGGGAAGAGTTGGGGTTTGTTATGTTGGCGTGTCAGCACCAACGTAAAAGGCACAGTAGAAGTATACTCTCCTTGTGTTGGATTCACCTCAGCTGACTAAAGGCAGCTACAACTAGTTGTCTAAAGATGATCTAGTCACCCATTCCCTTGGTGTTCAAGAACAGAAACAGATTTTCTGTGCAATCAGATAATTAACTATCTGACTCATTTAACAATGTTTTCTTGGGGCGTGATAAATACCTATCTGACACTGACTGTTTTATCTTGATGAGCATAAAGCATCTATGCTTTAGGCTGATAGAGTTGGGGTTGTTCAGCCTGGACAAGAGAAGGCTCCAGGGAGACCTTACAGCACCTTCCAGTGCCTGAAGGGGGCCAACAGGAAAGCTGGACAGGGAGTGTTGACAAGGGCATGGAATGATAGGATAAGTGGGAATGGTTTCAAACTAAATGAAGGTAGATTCAGACTGGATAGTAGGAAGAAGTTATTTACTGTGCGGGTGGTAAGACACTGAAACTGGTTACCCAGGGAGATTGTGGATGCCACCTTCCTGGAAGTGTTAAAGGCCAGGTTGGATGGGGCTTAGAGCAACCTGAGCTAGTGGAAGGTGTCCGTTCCCATGGCAGGGGGTTTGGTACTAGATGATCTTTAAGGTCCCTTCCAACCCCAAACCATTCTGTGATTCTGTGATTCTATGACCTATGATTGGTTTAGTCTTACAGGCTTTTAGACACTTGCTGTAATACATCTGCCTGTAAGGAATATCACATGTTCAAGAGAAGGCAGAAAGTTCAGCCACTTAGTTCATCACTGTCATATGCCAAAATCATGTGTTGGAAGATTCAAAGGAATTAGTAGGAAGGTTCCTTCAGACAGCTCTTTAGATGATAACATCTGGATTACACCAATCAGCAACTGCCCTACAACTTGTCATCCAGATATAGAGAAGCAAGACTGCAAAGTATACTGGACTTTGGTTCTCTTTCTGGCTTACAATTTTGGGAATAGAAAAAACATAGTCTAAGTGGGAGAAATTAAATAAATTAAAACTAAAAACATGTAGGGATAGCAAGTATACCCTGAGGGATATTAACTGCAGAGAGGGTCTGATACTGGAAAGCAGTATATGTTCTGTGAATCATATAGGTTTAGCAAACAAAACAGTTTGGCTAAATGGAAATTTTGCCCATAGGAACTAGTTCCTAAAATGACCCTTCTGCAGAAATCCCTGCCCCATCCCCAGGAGCAACTAACAGAACCTGTCTTTGCAGTTTAATTATTGTTTTAACTGAATATGTAAATTTATTTCATATATAAATTTCACAACAAATTATTGTCTTTGATAGTTTTTACCAACAGTGGAATTTTCAGCAAATTTCCCCCTCTTTCTCATCGTCATTTGTCAGTCAACAAGATTTTTCCTTCATGAATCTCTTAATTATTCAGAATATCTATAAAGATAAAAATGCAGTTTATTTTAGAGATTGCTCATTAGCTTTGTTCTAAGACTATTATAAAGAATACTGGCTCATCATAATCTGCAATTCATGCTGCTTAATGGATTGCACCACTCACAAGTTTCTGGTTCTGCTCCTGGTTTATTTCCCCATTAAGAGACTTAAAAGCAGGAGCTGAATCAGAAGCAGACATGCATGTCCCCACTGCGGGGACTTAGGGACTTATAGTGTCCTACTAGAGTCCTGTTTCATTTTGAGAAGACTCATGGTGGAGATTAACAGTCAGTTCCCCTCATTTTCTAAGCTGATGGGGATCCAGGTAGTAAGTTTTCTACAAGCAAGGGAAGTATTCAGCCGTTAATAAGATCTTGTTATTTAAGTAAATGAGAGGTCATTGCACATATCAGTGACTTCAGTGTAAAAAACAGCACTGAGTTAGTTACTGGTGTAATAGCTGAAGAGCAGGATAGGCTGGCTGCTCTGTGAGGGCAGGGGAGACAAGAGCCACACATTGTAACAAGGCTGTGATTTTGCCAACACAAAGTAGTCCCACAACACCTGACTAAAATGAGCAGAGCATATCCAGCTATGGGAACCAGGCCTGACTGAGTCCAGATCCTCAGATGCGTCTGTGCTGAAGAGTCAAAACTGAGGAAAAGAACCCAGGAATAGGAGCCACAAAGTCAGGGTCAGGATCAGACAAGTCCACAAGAATGAGATAATTTCACATGTGAGATTGTCTAACAGGAAACCCGGCTTTCAACTACTTATGGGTAAGTTACGGATAAAACCAATTCCAAAAAATAATATACCAGCCCCAATATTCTCATCATTTATTTTAAGGTTTCCATCTCTTTGAAGAGTCTAAAATGAGTAGCAGAGATTCTTAGCACCTTGACATATCTCCATTCAATTAATGAAGATTTCTGATGTGCAGGTGGTATAGGTGAGGAAACTTCTCAGCACTTTGCAACCATCAGGTTTGCAGTTGGATTTCATAAAGGTTAATGAAGCTGAGAAAAGGATCTTAGACATCTGCAGTCAAATCATCTTTCTCTCCTCTGTTTTCAAACTTATTTAATTCACTAGAATGTGAATGATCCAAGTTGTTACATTAAAACTCTGATAGGCAATGTAGTTTGTGTGTGTTGGGGCACTGGGTGGAATACTAAGTAGGGCTGTGGAAAACACTTTATTTTTATGATTATACTTTGCACATTTGTAGTGGTTTTGATTGTTTCCCTTTTTAATGGCAATTAATACCCATGTCTGAATCAAAATCTTTGCAAACAAGCTGTAACTTCTGTTGTGTATAGCGATGATTTTATTTTCATTCTTTATCATATACTCTGAGAGTGATAGTGTGACTTCCCTGGAATTATGAAGAAATATTCAGAAGGAATTTTTTCCTCTTTTTATTTCCAAGTTTTCTTTACAGTTCTGTCTTGTTGATTAACACAACACAGACAGCATCAATACTTATATTTTAAAGACAGTTACTGAGATCTATGTGTCTCTGGCTCAGTAATGTAGATTCTGGGGTTTTTTTAGGACAGCAGAAATGGAACTTAGAAACAGTTCTGGATTAATAACTAATAACACTGGCTACACAATTCCATTGCTTTGCAATTACCTTAGAAGAAAGAGTCCATTAGACTTGTAGGTACATCCTGTTTAACGTAAGCTCAGAGGAATATGTCTTTTTTCCAGAATGAGAGTCACCTTTCATATCATTTAAAAAGGAAGACAAAGGAAGAAAAGTACAAAGAAAATTCTGCAGTGTATATTGCAGATTAAGAGCTTTTCACCCCAGTAAAAGTAGTAATTTGTCATATAAAATTCAATTCAGGTTAGTGAAATTAATATTATAGAGCTTTCATCAAGTAAAAGAGCCATTTGCTTTTATTATAGACAAAGAAGACCTTCAGTTTTTCAACAAATGAGGTCTGTGTCTGTTATAAGTCTCCTCTCTCCCTCAACCTCTGTTTTATGTATGTTTTATATAAGTGATAATCTGTAAGACTGTAATCAACTACAGTAATGTAGTTATGTATTCATGCATTAAGTAATGGGGGTGTCTACCATTTATTAAATGATTATTAACAAGAATTTCCCCTCCTTCTTTTGAATGCTAGCAAATTAACAGAACATATCTAACTGTGTGGTTTCAAAGAAACGTGGCTGACTTTGCCTACTTGCAAGACAGACAGGCTAAAGTTCTTGTCATATGGTTTTATCTGTATGACACCATGTCCTGCCCTGTTAACACCTGTATTTATATTCCAGATGAATGTTTGTTCTTCCCTAACTATATGTGTCTGGCAGCATGCAGAAGGAAGCTGAGTTCTGAACAATTAGACATATTCCCTGTTATTGTCCTCACATGGCCAGATCTTAAATTCACATCTATTAACATCATCAGGGTTGGGACTAGTCTCCCCTAGCTCTGGAAATCTAAAATGTAGAGTTCTACAGCAGGATGAGCAGCATCTGAAAGAGGATCTCTGAATGAACCATATGTGAGAATGTTGATTTCTTTTCACTGATAGCAAGAAAATGGAGTCAAGATGGCTAGCTCAGATGGAAGAGTATTATGGTTTATAGCAGTTGAAAATCTCATCTATCTTAACTATTCTTAAAAGCCAGGATATGTCTATATAAAGTCTCAATGAAAATGAAATACACAGCAGCCCATCTCTGAGAGTCTACAGGTAGAAACTGCTGAATTATCCCTCGAGGTTTTGTGTTTGTGATTTTGGATAGCATGTTTAAACAAAGCAATTGTAAAAACACAGCATGATAGCTGTTTAATCAAAAGAACCTGTAATAGACAGAGATGAATTACAGAATCTCTGAATGGTTATACAGAAACTTTCTGCTACATGGGATCAGAAATAATAACACGGTAAAAGAAATCCTTTGTGGCCAATTTCCTACCAGATGCACCCTAAACCATAGGTTTAAGAAAGATAGTGATGAAAATTCTATTAATTAATCGTTTTTTATAGAACTTTCCTGCAGAGTCAATCACTATCTGGAGTCATAAATAGCTTTTAGGAAAAGTTCCACAGATGTGAATAATGGTTATAATATTGAGTCTNTAATTATATTATATAATTACTTATATATGTTACTATATGTTAATATTTAATGTGACCCATGAACTGTCTGAGGTTTGCATGGACTTTTAATTAGAAGATTTTACCCAGTGAAAGACTCCCTTTCAAGGAACAGAATTTGCCATTCTCTGGATAGCTTGTGATGTAGTTGTGCAAATGTTTCTTTATTCAGTGTCCATATTGAAGGTAAATTACTTAGAAGGCAAAATTAGAACGTAAATTAATTGAAGGTAAATTAATTAGAATTACCGCAAATAAATGCATTTTTAAAAGATTATATACTACCATAAATTTATATAAAATACAACATTCTGACCAAAGTGAAAACTGCATTTTACACCACTTCCAAAAAAGTTAAAGCTACGGAGATATCAGTGTAGTATCAAACTCCTGCTCACTCAGATTGTTGCTGATAGTCCCCATGGGATCACTCTATGAAAATGGATGATCTGTATTCAAGTTCTTCTTTTGTTGAATTCAGAAGACCTCAAAATCTCACAGTTTTCACAGGGGAAAATGGTCACAAGGTTTGATCTATTGCCAGGGTAAATTCTGAGCCTTAGGATGAGCCTCAGAATAACTATTTTAGGAATTTGAACTTATACATACTCTTCAATAATAGGATATAAGTTATTCCACCATAATTTATTTAATTTGTTATGTTACTGAACTTAACTCCTTTTCAAATATGACTCTCGATGTCTGGTCTGAGTGGTTTACTGTAGTACAGTAAGCAAAATGTTCACCATCTGCCACATGTGGCTCATTCTCAGCACAAAAAGAGTGATACATGATCATCTAAGTATTTTGTTTTGGCAGTGGTTTGGATTTTTTATGTGATTTTTTACATATATTTTTTCTCCTGAAGCAAAACATGACATTTCAGTTTCAGATCCTTTAAAAAAGTTATTCCTAGAGTTGGTTTTAAGAAAGTTTTGTATAAAGTTTTTTGTTGCTGAAGGGATGATTAACAGTAGTTTACAAATCCTTATTGCATCTGAGAAGTAAAGTTATCAACCATTGTTCTTATTTAAGCACCTCAGATAGTTTTGGTTATTATAAATCTGGGTCATTAAACACCTTGGGTATAATATCAGAGATTGTGAATATCTCTGATAAAGTGATGTCATGTGCTAGGAACAAGGTCTAGTGTAATCCTTGTACAAGAAACACACACACATATCAGGGCATGATGTTTGATTACTTCATGACAAAGTTTACTGCCTTGTAATCATGAAGTGGAAAAATGAGTTTCAGCTATAAAGTCCTGTCCCTGACTTTGTCAAGGAACACTGTGCATGGCCCATCAAAAAATCACACAGGTTTGTTTAGCAAGTAGACTTGTCTTTTAAATTTAGTATGTGAGATGGGCCATGAAGCCTTTGAAAGGCAGCTGTTATGGAGGATTGTACACTCAGTGGGTCATAACTTAAGTCTTGAATAGACAAAACCCTTAGCATTTAGCTATAGCTAAAGTCTTTCTTTAAAATCTAGTTAGTTGAGTGTTAATAAATGTGCATGCCTTCACCAGTGAGAAGCTAAATAAGCATAATGATTCTGTATCTATACTGCCTCTACAAGGCTCTGCTGTCTGACACATGGATTTACCAGGTTTCTGAGAACTATCTCAATATTGAGAGAACTAGACCATAAACCTAGCTGGCTCAAAAACATGGGGAAAGCTTGGTATTTCTTCAGGTTCAAAAATGAATGACAGAGAAGTGTGGGACTAGGAAGGAAGAGGAGACACTTCTATTAAAATACTAATTAGGAAAATAGAATCTATTCTGAAATTAGTGTGAAAGGGCCAAGAATAAAATAGATAGAGAACTGTCAAAAGTCATATTTTGTCACATCCTAAAAACCAAACAAAGTAAACAGTAGAAAAATATTAATACAAGATATGTAATAAGAGAATATGAAAGGATGAAGTGGGATTAATTGTTCAGGGTGGCTGTGGCTGACACAATGCACTGTTGAACTGTGATCCCGAAGTTAAACTAATACCTTGTTTAGGAAGATGTGTTGAAAATGAGCAATGACAGGATTTGTGTAGAAGGTGATGGAGTGGAAGTGAAAGTTAACGTAGTTAGGATTAGAATTAAATCTTAAAATATCCTTAAGTTAGAAGAAATAGACAACGTATGTCCTAGAATTCAGAATGGAAGATGTAATTGTAGGTCTGGTTCAAAGGGGGAATTTAGTAAGTATCTTAAAATTAATATTTACTGGAAGTAAGGACAGTAAACATGGTGTCTGTGCTTAAGGAAAACAGACAAGGGAGAAAGTTCTGTACAATTGAAGAATAATAGTTTGACTTCAATTAGTACATGTAAGAAAACAAAAAAAATTCTCAAAATGGATTGACTAAAGCTACACTATTTGAGGATCTAAGAAACACAGCTGAATTTTTTTTTTTCTGTTTTGTAAAGCAAAATATAGTAGCTATTTTACATATTAAAGAAGGTACCTTTTCTGTTTTCCTTTAGTTCTTTTTTTTTGCATGAACCTCGGCTAAATTTCAGTGTTAAACCGGTTACACCAGGAGTCCATTAAAGATTTAGTTACCTTCTGTGGTGAACATTAAGAAGTTATTACTCAAATTCTATTTCAACAGTTAAAAAGAATTAAAATGTGTGGGAAAGATCATTACATATCATGAACTAATTTTCTAATGAAAGCTTAACAGGTGATAGATTGTTTAAGCCTCTCAAAGGTTTTAGTTTTGTGCTCAATAATTCAGAGATGAGAGTGGGGCTATGTTGGTTCGTAATTTATTACCATCATTTTTTTCTCAGACAGCAAATTCTGTAGTACAGTATCCAGTCCCACTTTATATTTTTTCTTCCATGTTGTGTTCTTGATACTTGAACTTGAAAAGAAAATAACAACTCACCTCCAAAACTGACCCTGCTCCAAGTACGAGTTTTCTGCTTAGATCACCTGAGAAATGAAAAGAGGTTTTTCTTCCTTCCAATTGTTTCAGGATCTTAATTTTGTAAATCTCCATAACTGTTTTCATTCCACAATGAATAATTATGTTATCTTTATCAGGTTTTTTGTTTTTGTTTTGGTTTTTAATTAATTTTTTGTAACTGAATAGGCTGGTATTCTTTTTCTGCATAAAACATTGTTGGACAGACTCAGATGTGGGAAAAGAAAATATGCATTTAGGTCTCATGAGTCTTTACCAGCAGTACCCGAGATTTAGGAGAGTTTAAGAGAGTCTGATAAACCTGAGTCAACTGCAGTCAAAATATAAAATCTGTGAATTCAAAAAATCTACAGTAAGAGAAGCTGTGTAGAGTCATGACTAAATCTTTAATTTGGGGTTTGTGCCAGTATCTAAGCCATCTTATCTCATTGTTCTTATTACTTTCATGACACATTTAATGATATAAACCTCTAGAGGGTTTTGTTTATACACTCATAGTTTGCACCTGAAGGGCCTTCCTCTAAGATCACTGGGAGATCAAGACTTTGTTGTGTAGTTCTGATAAAGTGATTTCCTTATTCACAGAATCACAGAATCACAGAATCTAAGGGGTTGGAAGGGACCTCGAAAGATCATCTAGTCCACCCCCCCTGCCACAGCAGGGTCACCTAGAGTACATCACACAGGAACGCATCCAGGCGGGTTTTGAAT
>VZRW01000845.1:0-23014 GCA_013398125.1 Aegotheles bennettii
CTCGGGTGCAGTCTGGGGGGGGGTAACAAAACCCCTCTCCATACCTGTGCATCCCGAGAGCTTTTTGGGTGGGAAGGATAAGGATGGCGTTCCCAGGGAAGATTCCCAGCTGCTCTCAGCACCCCAGTGGAAATTTTTTATTTGGGGGTGTGAGCCCAGACCCTCCCACCGCTGGGACATTTCTAAGAATGGATTTTGCTTGGGGAAAAGAAAAAAAACCCTCAATGATCTCAGCCTTGCTCCCAGGGGTGAGGAGCCCGGCGCTTCGGAATGGTGTTTGACCTTTAAGCATTTATTGGCTACTGAGGTTAAAATAAGCTTGAGATGGAGGTAAAAATAGCTTGCAGAAAGGTTAAATCAAAGGTTAAATTTGCTTTTCCTAGGGAAATTGAGGCTGATGTCCGAAAATGAAGGCTTGGGGCAAAGGATGGGAGGATACACGTTGGGTTGGTAGGCAGGGAGATGCAATTTATTTCAAGTGTTGGTGGTTGCTGATAGTGTTTGGCACCAAGTTCTGGAAGTTGGTGGATAGGTGGTCCCCAAACCGAGGTATTTGAAACAAGGTCTGGTCTTTGCCTTGCTCTGGGTGTTGGGTACAAGGATCGGAGTGCTCAGAGCTCCTGTTGATTTTCCCGAGTTGTGGATGCTCAGAGCCCCACAGGGTTGGGGCAGCCATGTCCCTGTGTCCCTGCCTGAAGGCAGGGGTGGCCCCGAGTGCCCACGGTAACCTTGCTGGTTACCTGCCTGGGCTTGCTGGAGAAAGGAATGGATAATTAGAGGGTAACGAGTCAGGAGAGGCAAGCGAAGTTATAAATGTCAGTAGTAAAGAAAAAGAAAAATCCCCTTCTAGATTTGGAAAAAAGCTAAGCACAGGAAGCAAATGAGGGCTTGTTTGGTTTTAAATGTAAATGAGATGAAATTTTGCCCCAGGGAGCCAAGAGGGCAAGCGGAGTGGCTGTGGGAGGGAGGAGGAATGGCTTGCTCCTCACCTGGGCGCTTGGCTCTTTGGCTGAGAGGTCGGAGGGGCTTCTGGTGGGGCCAGGCTCCCAAAGGAGTGGTCCTGGGTGCCCCCATCGTGGCTTTCTGGATTTGTGCTATTTAGGGATACCAGGGAGGTTGAGGCAAGAGCAGCCTGGCTTCCCCTGGGAGGCGAGGGCTGCGCACCGGGATTTGCTGCCGGTCTGCTGGCACAGCCGCCGCGCATCCTTCGCTCGGGAAAAGTTTGTCCTGCTGTTATTGTGAAATTGGGGCTGTGCCTGCGTCGGGGAGTGCTGTGCTCGCTCGGAGCCGCCTCGTAGCAGTGCTTGGCTCCAGAATCAGTGAGAAAAGGCAGTCCGAGGAGGACCAACCCTCCTACGGGAGAAAGGCTGGGACCTTCCAGCTCTCCACTCTCGTCATTAGACTTTCGAACAACCTGGTGGTGTTCCTAGACAGAGCGAAGAAACAGTTAACGCAGCGGGGAAGCGCTGAGGAGCAGCCCCTCCATCCCAGGTCACCCTCATGGTGATGGGATGGGGCTCCGAGGTCCCGCTCCCTTGGACCCCGTGTTCCCAGACCCCCATCCCATCGCCCGTGTCCGGGCTGGCCGGAGCAGTGTGGGTGCCGCTGGGGGCACTCGTTTCTGTTTGTGTTCCTATTTCTGGGCTGGAAGAACAAACAGGGAAGTGGTTTGGGTTTTTTTTTCTTTTTTTTTTTTTTTTTCTGCAGTCTCATTGCAGCTCACAAACAGAGCAGAGAATTCAGCTGGTGTTTGCTCAACTGTCACAGCCTCAGAGGTGACGCTCAGGGGGGACCGAGCACGGTGCATCCCTGCATCCCTGAACATATGGATGGGCACTGGGAAGAGGTGATGACCGAATACTTTTTGTTTTTTACTGCAGCTTCTGCAGGTTTTGGTGCCCATTCCCTGTGTGCACAGGCATGTATGAATTTCTCTAGTTCTCTTGATACAATCCGGAATGGTCCATTCTTGGTGCTGTGATGCCACCAGGAGCTCCAAATCCCACGTGGACTTGATGTTTGCAGGGAGCTGGGAAACAGTCAGTGGATTTTCCAGAGCACAAGGATCCTGGAGGGGTTTGCAGAGGACAAGGAGTTGCTCAGAACAGTTATTTGTTGGCTGAGACATCTTGGTTTAGTGTGGATGTGGGAGCATGGGTGCAGGGAGGAGTGTCCAGATGGGACTAGAGTTCAGGATCTGGGGACGTGCATCTCTGGGTGTGCTGAAGAGTGCTGCTGCCTTCACTTCTCCCACATTACATGGACTGGGCAAAATTGCATCTCCAAAAGCTCCCCTCCAGCCCTCCCCTGCTGCGAGGCAGGACCAGGCAGCCCCAGGCCATCATCTCCATTGTACCGCCAGCCCTGTGGTTAATCTGGCCGAAGCCCTGGTGATTTACATTTGTTTGGGTTGATGGAGGGCCATCATCTTCCTTGGTTTAGCATTTATCTGCGATGCTCAGCTTGAACAAAGGCAATGCTGAACATGTGTTGGTTTGCAAGCAGCTCCGTTTTGGGCTTTCCAGGCACTGGTGCAGGGCTGTGCCTGTGGGCTGGAGCTGCAGACACTTCAGGGGGATGTTCATTTGTTTATAAAAGAAACCCACATCTGTTTCTGTTTGAATTTTTTAAGCAAGCATACATAGAAACCTTTCTCTTGGTTTCTGGCTCCATAAAAGCTCGATTTTGGGCCAAGTTTGACCTAACAGTGACCTATTCAAAGTATTACAAATTTTTTTGGTATTTGTTTATGACTCTAATAATGATGCCATGCGGGGAAGGGGTCAGTTAAAGGTGAAATTAGCTTCTTATGTAAACAAAGGATTAATTTTGGAGCAGAGATCATCTTTTGTGGAGACTTTAAATGGCTTAGTAGGACACCAGTGGACTTGCTCCTGAGAGCTTGTTCCATGCCAGGGGTGTGGGTGATGGGTCCCACTGTGATGGGTGCCAGAGGGGTGCTGGGAGCCCATGGCTCACCCAGCCACCATCAGGCTTTATAACCCTGTGCTCCAGATGGGGAAATGGCCTGATTACCCTTCTACAGTAAATTCCTCTGTTAAGTACCATGGGGTTTACTACTGTTTGGCTGCTGGAGAAGAGTCCCCCAGCAGGAGTCCCTCAGCAAACAGCATCTCCTTAGCACTGCCTGCAAGTTAACTGTTTTCTGAGAAGATCTGGTTCAGCTCTGTGGTTTTGGCTCTGAATTTTCCTTCCTTCAGGCACCTGATACCTTGTGGGCTTTGTGTGCCATCCCCTGCCCAGGGGATTGCCACCCTTCAGCGCTGCGGTGTTGGGAGCCGCCTGTGCTTTGCTCAAGCCAGAGGTTCATTCAGAACAATTGAATGCAGTTTCATTCAGAGGATGCTGTCTTGGATCTGCCAAACAGTGGCAAAATGATTTACTGAAGTAGGGCCACCTGCAACATGAGCCACTTCTCTATGGGAATACGAACTCATACACAGTGAGCACGTTGAAGTGTGTTGTGTAGGTTAGGAGTAGGACAGGAGCAGGGACCAAGTTCAGTTGGAGGGATGCTCATCGGTGCATCTTCTCACATATAAATCAGAGCCAAAAGCAGTCACGGTATCCTGACACCTGTGCTGTGCATTAATCCTGTACCTCTTTCCCTCCCTTGGAAGGAGAGTGATGTCAGTGTCTTGCTGTGAAGGCAAAGATGGGAAACACTGGGAATCCTGCTGGCGATTGTAGCATCCCTTTGCTTCGACACTGGTGTTTCTTCTCCCTGTTGACGTTGGCTTATGTGGTTTTTGTGACCAGGAACTCCAGGCTCAGTCAAAATTTTTGTGCTCCAAAAGCCTCTTTGCCACTTCAAACCAGTAGGAACCAGTTTGAAAGGTTCAGGTAGAATTTCCACTAGAAGTAAGTAAACTAAAGTTAGGGCTGTCTCGAGTGTCGTTTTCCCCAAGCAAAATCTAATGGCTACTTGGAACAAGGCTGGTTTAATAACATCTGTTTCCCCTCGGATCGCTGGGGGGAGGTATTGATATTGCCATATTCTCAAGAACATTTTTAATCATGTTTTGACAGGGCAGTGCCTTACCACAACACCGACACTTAAAACGTTTATGGGGCTTTGTAGTATTATCCCTTATAATGGGGTGATAAAACATAGCATATATATTGTAAAATACAAGCGTTACGAGGGGTTTATGTGCTTATGTGGGACTTCTCCTGTTGTTTGGGGGGGTATGGTGCGTCCTACTCTGCTGCCCAGTCTGTGCCACTGGTACCTGCTGTGGCCCAACCACACAGAACCAGTGTTTTATTGTCATTCTGCTTCCCGTTTGCAGAAGCAGTGTGTGTGTTAATACCCTTACATTCTTACAAAACATCCCAGAAAGTGCTAGGAGGATTTCCATGCAGGTATCATCGCTTCCTGCAGGTGTATTTCAGCTCACAGCCCGTGGGATGGTTGTGTGGTCCTTGGGTAGCCCTTTCCATCCAGAGCTCACCGAGCCCTGTGTTGGAAGCCACTTTGATCAGCCACCAGCCACACTGGTAAACTGGGCTCTTCAAAAGTTAAAATCTCTTTTTTCTTTCCTTTTTTCTTTTTTTCTTTTTTTCCTGAGTTCAGGAGAACCTGCTGATTTCAGTCAGTTCTGTGGCTTGTTCAAAGTCACAAAGCAGATCAGCTGAGCTTGACACAGCTCTCCTGTCCTCCTAGTCAGTGTGGTGGTACCTGCTGACATGGTTTTGTCTCCGAGACGATGGAGAAGTCACAGCAACTGTGCAGAAGCTGCTCTCTCACCCCCTTGGGAGCTGTGGAGCCGGTGAGGGGCTGCACGGCTGTGCTGGAGCGGGCAGAGCAGCTCTGGGTGACGGGAAGCATGGTTCAGGCTTGGCTGGCGTGTGCTGCCTGTGTGACAGATACACCAGAAGTCTTAAAAGAAGTAGGTGCCACCTGAGTGGGAAGATGAGTCAGAAGGTAAAACCCTGGGCTCGCTGCATCCAGGGGTCCTCTGTGGAGCTTGGACTTCCCCCTGCAGACATACTGAGAGTGCACAGTTTCCATCTGTCTCTCTGTGTACTTCTCAGATGTGCAGCCCCAGACGGGTGGTTCACAGGACCTCTTTTGTCCCATCCAGCAGTGCCATGGTCTGTGGCGGGGACATCCTCCTCCGTGGTGGGACATCCTCCATGGTGATGCTCTTGCAGAAGGGGAACCGTTTGGGTGCGCATCCCCCGTAGGCAAATTGCCATGCAAAGCTGAGCGATCAAAGTATACTCACTGTGCCTCCTGGGAGCTGGCAAAGCTGGTAGAGAAACACTGGCACCCTTAAAATTTTTTAAAAAAGACACTATGGGGATTGTTTTCTACTTTTTTTTTGAAGCCCCTGGGTAGTTGTCTGTCCTGAGGGTAGGTGCTGGCTGGTGCTGGGGTCATGGTGTGCAGATGCTCAGGGGTAGCAGTGATTTGGTGCTGTGATGACTTTCCTGGGCATGAAGTGTAACGTTCAATTTCTTTTGTTACAGATGGAAGAAAAACGACGCAAGTACTCGATCAGCAGTGATAACTCAGACACCACTGACAGTAAGACCTTTAATTCAAGGCTTTGAATGAGATAACTGAGCGATTCATCTCCAGCAGGGAAAACACTTGAATAATTACTTTGCAAAGAGGGGAGGAAACTGCATTTACTGGGAAGGCTCCACACGATGGATTGTGTGCTGGGCTGGGTTTGTCACAGAGGCAGCAACAAGTTGATATCAATTTAACTGTGGCTCCTCTTAGGAGAGCATCTCCCTTGTGTGAGGAGTCTGGGTGAGGAAGAGCTGCTGATTGCAAATCTGCTAACGAAGCAAACACCCTTTGTAGACAAGTTGTCCTGGCCTGGGACCTGCAGCCTGAGACCCTCTAGCTGTTGACTGGGAAAGTCTTTACCCTTGTGCAAGCTCAGCTCTTGGTCAGAGCCCCTCCTGAAGTCCTTGCTTGCATGGCTCCACTGTGTTTGCCATTTGCTTATGAGCACAGTGTTGTTTCCTATGATTCAGGATAAAAATCAGTGTTAAACAGTCCTGTTGATAGCTCATTTGTTGCACCCCCACCAAAATATTTTTATATAGTGGAGTCTGAAGGGATCCCGCTATACAGAAGACCCAACTGTCATCATTATTATAAAAAGATTCCAGTAATCAGTTTTTTATTACCAAATACATAACAGCTGCTATATTCATTTATTTTTACTGGTAGTGCCAGTAACACCTTTGGGGTAGAAATAGTCAATAACATGATGGTCCCAGGACATTCAGGCTTCAACAGCCCTGGCCTTGCGGAGGTGGTAGTGGTGGTGATGGTACTGCTTCAGTCAGGATGTTTTTACTGGAAGGGAAGTTCTTACTGTTCCCTAATTGTTGGAAAAGGGATAAGGCTCAAGCCAGTAGAGCTTGCAAGCCCACGCTTGCTTTTTAACATCTACCTCACTTCGTCCTCATTCAGGGAAGCACAGAAGCATGTGCTCAACAATAAACATGTGCAAATGTGCTGAATTTTGGCTATAAATAGAGCACTTTTCTCTCCCACTTACTCCAGGGTTTCTCCCACTGCAGACATACCGCAGTGCCCCGATGTTCGCTGCCCTCCAGGCACTGCTTAATCCCTTGTCTGGGCTCCTACCAGTTGCTCTTGGTTTCTTACAAATGTCACAGTAATTTCATCTGGGCCGTGCTGGGAATTTGCTTTCCACACTTTACAGGATCTGGCTGCTGGATACCCGAGAACGAAAGGGGCTTCGCTAAAGACACTGGGCCTTCCCCTAACAGGATGATGGAGAGATTACAGGGGGTTATGGAGAGGCTGATCTTGCTGGGTTTGGCTGCCGTTCCCACAGCTTTAGCCAAAAAAACTGTCAGTGTGAGCAGAGTCTGCACGGCCGCAGTGGATGGGAACCTGCTGCTCGGCTGCAGGAGGGGACCCTGGGCCTGCTGTGGCCCTGGGGGGGCTGGGCCATGCCTTCCCAAAGTGTTTCGGGCTCTGTCAACACCGCTGGCTTCTCATAAAATAAAACATCTCTGTCTTAGAAAGGGAAACTCTGCTCCAAACTTCCCATCTCCGAATCCTGGATGCTCAAAGGCTTATGGGGCCGAGCCGTGCGGGCCTGCTTTGGGCCTGCTTTGGGCCTGCTTTGGGCCAGCTCTGCTGCCTTTTGGGGTAAAACATCTTTAATCATGGTATTAAAGAACATGTCCTTATCTCTGCTGGGCTTGGCTGTTCGTGCTGCAGGTGATACCTAAGGTGTTGACAAATGCTTTTCTGCAGGATAATCATAAACAAAGTTATGGCCTTCTTTTCTTGTGCCTTGGCCAGGCAGGGGTGCTGGTGGTTGGTATCCAAGTCCATGCAGTGGTAGCACCACCTCGTAGCTTGAGAAGAGGTGAAAATAGCGTTGTGATCTCTCAGCATAGGCTGTGGATCTGCTGCTGCAGAGCTTGGAGCAGCTTGCTCAGTAAAGCAGCGTTTCCCAGCAGCTGCAGCGCAGGGAATTCTGCTGTGGGCTTTGCTGTTACCTACTGAAACGATGAAAAAATGCATTTGTGTCGAGCCCACTTCAATGACAGCAAGGCTGACACTGCAGGGGGACTAAATTGCCTGTGCTGGCAGAGCAGGGGACATTTCAGACTTCAGCTCCTGGCTGGAGCCCCTCCTGAGGTCCTTGCATGTGTGGCTCCATCGTGTTTGGCAGTTGCTCATGTGCACAGTGCTGTTCCCTCCTATCCCACCATCCAAGGATGGAAATAATGCCACACCAAGGTGTCATCATCACCTCTCGGCATTGACCCAAAGTGTTGGTTGAGGCTGTAGTAGCAGCAGTGGGGCTGGTGATAGATACAGACACATGCTGGTCGCTTTTCCAGGTAACCTGTCTCTGTTACCTCCTTGCAGGTCACACCACATCTGCCTCCAGATGCTCCAAAATTCCGAATACCAAATCCACCTGGTCGCGGCAGAAGGAGAAGAAGCCCTCTGAGGTATGTGAGCTTTTGCCAGAGGAGAGTTTCCCCCTGGGGCCATACTTGCCCAGATATGGTGGCAACCAGCATGTCTACAGCTGGAGATGGGTGGTGGGTACCAGGACAGGGCTCATCCTCCAGGAAGCCAGAGCCCACGTTGCAGAGCCACAGCTCCCAGCCTCAACCTTGAGCTTGACTCTGCTGGGAGGGTGGAGGTACCAGGTGGGCATCTTGGATGAAGGGTGAGAGGGATTCTTTTTTCCTCTTCATTGGGGGGGATTCATGTTGATGCAAGTGGGGAAAGGTTTGGTGGTACTGGGAGGTCCTCCAGCGTCGAGATGGCTGCATGCTGAGGTTCCCAGGTTTGGGTGCCCACCCAGGTGCCCTTTCATTAACGGCACAGCTCCTGGCACTGGTGCCAGGGGAGGGTGGCTCATGAGCATGGAGGCTCCTCCCCATGAATGAGTGGGAGGTGCAGAGAGCTGTGAAATGAGGGACAGCACAGCTGAGGTGGAGATTATGTTGTGTTGATTTCCTCCTTGTCCCGGGGCTCAGGGGCATTGAGCCAAGGCTGGTGGTGCCTGACCTTGCTGCAGGGTTTTTCCTTGCTCCTCACTGGTACCTCACCCCAGGGCATCACCTGGGTTGTCCCTGCCACCTCTGTGGTGCAGGGTCTGGGATGGGGTTGAGAGGAGCTGTGTTTCCTGCAGGCTGTGCTGGGAGGGACGATGCTGTGCCCTGTTTTCCCTCGCGTGCTTTGGATCCATTTCCACTGGTCATGGAAACTATACGAGGCATGAGCTGCTGTTGTAGCAACTGCAGTGTTTAGTGGTGGTCATCTTCCTTTCACCAGCAGCCTGAGCAAAGCCAGAGGGACATTGTTCTCACATTCCCTTCCCTCTGCACCAGGGTCGGGAGTCAAACAGAGCTAAGTTTAGAAGCAGGTGAAGCTGCCGTGGCTGTTGCCTGCTTGCAGGCTGCAAATTCCTTCCTGAGCCCCCATGCTTTGCCTTTCCTGAAGCTGTGGCCCTGTAAGCACAAACCTCTCTCACATCTTCCCCTTTGCATCAGGTCGAGTAGAGATTTTGAGGTTTTCCTGTGGTCACTGCCTGAATTGCAGCTGCACTTGGCTCTCATCTCTGTGCCATGTGTGCGTTGATGTACCCAATGTGTTGGCAGTGGACAGAGACTTAAAAAGTCTGAGTTGTTTGTGCCTTGAGTAAAGAGGGGTTGAAAGCTGTTATTACAGGCTGAGGTAATTGGAAAGGCTCCAGAGAGTGAAGAGCCAGGGGTGCAGATGTCACTGGCTGCTGACAGGGCTGTCGAGGAGATGTGTGTTAGGGCGGGAGATGTCATTTGGTGATTATAGATGTGTCTCTCCAAATGGGGGAGGGGGTGTGTTCTGTGAGCTGAATCCCCCTGGAAAAAGTGAAGCATTTCGGGCATCTCCTCTTCCTGGGACACCATTACCCTCCCTCCTCTCCCCCCCCCAAAAAAATAACTGCCCATGCCTGTGCCTGGTGCGTCCGTAAAGCCATTGGATCAGGTGCCTTCAGGAGTTCCATGGAGACGCCCAGCATCAGACCTGGTTAGGTGTGCCAGGGTGTGACTTGTGTGTCACCGACAGTGCCACCCTGCTGCTGCCCAACAAATCCTCCTCCAGAAGAGGCTGTGCTGGGATTTGTCTTTCTGCATTACTGGTACAGACACACTTTTGTCTTCAATGTGAATTAGCTTGATCAGCCAGCTAGGAGTTCACCTGCCTGCTAATGAAATCACTGGATACAAGTCTGAGCCAAGACTCCAAGTGAAAATGCTTCTGCACTTCATGAAGGATGTTCAGACCCAGATGCACGTTCTGCTGCTGTGCAACAGCTGGAGTGAAAGCTGGATCTTAGTCCATGGCATCTGGGGAGATGTCAGAAGCAGATCCCTCTGCTTCACGCTCCGTTACGCCCAGAGGATGGTTCTCAGGGAAATGGAGCTCTGAAACAAATAAAGTGGAGCAAAAGCTTGAACAGTGCCCAGCTTAGCAACAGTTGGGACAGAAAGTGAACCCCGGTGGCGTATCTGAACTGAAACTCCAGGGGAATTTGGGGAGGAGATGTGTCATTACTCGAGCTGGAGTGTGGCCAGGGTGCTCGAGCTGACAAAGCATCTTCTACAAAAGCGTGGTGGGAACCTGAGCAGATGGGACCCATCCAGATCTCTGCCCTGACCCTGCAGCTCCTCCCTGCCTGCTGGCATCCAGATCTGCTTGAATCCAGCTCCAGGTAAAACCCAGGGGTCTGTCCCTGGGGTTGAACACGGGATTGTCCCACGCAGCAGGTCCCAGCCCATAGCAGTGTATGGTAATGGCTTGGAGATCACTCCAGCAAGTACTGGCTTATGGATTTCCTCTATGACAGCATTTTCCCAACTTTTCCATGATTTAACCCAACTTCTGCTCTTCCTCTGAGCACCCACGTAACTGCCTGGTCCATGTGCTGGATCCACTGCCTGTCACTTGGGAAATGCTGCATCCTTTGGCGCATCCTGGAGGGTTCATTGCAGGAGCCCTGGAGTTCTTTGGGCACAGAGCCCCGGAGTTTTTTGGGCGTTGTGTCATTGTGTCCTGCTGGAGCAAGTACTGAGAGGTGTAAAACAAACCACACCACTGTCAAACCTCCTTTACAAGAAACACTGAGCTACCTTTCTCTTTGCATCCCATTGAGGGTGGAAGCCACAGGAGGATAATGAGAACAGGAGGAAGTATTATCAGAGGTTGGACCCCTTTGGACAGTCTGCCCCAGGCATTTTGGGGCTGGAGAAGCCTTTTCAAGCAGTAACTCAAACTCCAGGTTTGTGGCTCATAGCTTTAGCAGGAGCTGAGCTCTGAGGTGCTGAGGGTCTGGGCACATCCCGAAGGGTGGCAATGCTGGAGGATGGGCTGNGAGCCACCGAGCTCTCCTGCTCCTCTCCAGTTCGTGTCTTTGCTGCCATCTGCATCCCCCTGACAACCCGAGCAGGAGATGAAAAATTCAAAAGCATTAGTGTTACGTAGTTATTAGCCGGGTCAGGGGGTGATGTTTATTATGAAAGACTCTGTGAGAAGGGATTAACTATACACATTAAAAACCACCCGATACAAGGCATCTGGAAAAACAAGCTTCTTAACATGGAAAAGTACTGAGCTGTTTGTAAACATCCGCGATGGGGGCCATTGCCAGGGAGGGTGATTATATTTATCTGTGCCTGTCACGGGGCTCTGCCCGGGCTCCTGCCCAGACCTCCCTCGTCTCGCCTGTCCCTTGCTGAGGTGACAGTTGCCTTCTGCCCCACGCCTGGGCAGCAGAGACCTCAGGACAGAGCCCTAGTGTGATGCTGACAGTGGCCTGGGCATGGCTCTTCTGCCCGTAGGCAGAGGATGGACACAGGCAGCTGTCAGCAGCTGCTTGCATCTGCACCGATAGCAGTCTACCAATCTGATCATTTTAATTAATCTCATTAGAGCTCGTTTGTCACTGAGCCTGGCCTCAAACGGAGCGTGGTGGATGGTAGCCGTCCTGAGGAGCCCCGCAAGGAGATGCTGGTGGTGCTCCTTGCCCCAGGAGCTGGAGGGAGGGGGGTGCTCACATAGGTGCTGCCTGCCTTGGATGCTGAATCTGCAGCAGGGAGTAGGACGTGCCTCAAGTATGGATTTCTGCTGCTTTAGTGGCACATTCGTGCAGTCCTGCCCCCGGCTATAGGGCTGCTGGGGATGTGCGTGCCAGCCTCGCTGGTTAGGCTGTGCTCATCAAGCCTGCTCTCCTGTTTCTGACAGGGAACAGTTGTCAGTGTCTAAGGAGAGAATATAAGAACAAGGCAAGTGTGTCATGATAGTGGCTGGCTCTATCCGTCAGCTCCCAGCCATCAGCAGCCTGGGGACTCCCTTGGATGCTGCCTGAGTCACTGCCTTCGTTGTTCGCTCCTCAGCTATTTAGGAGCTGTTTTTCTGGGGGAGTGAGGGGGAAACCCTGCTTTTTTGTGCCAACCACCTGCCCCAGACCCCTCCAGCCATCCCCTTTGGGAGCTGGAGAGCCCTGCGCAGCCTCAGCTCCTCCGTGGGTGGTGGGCATCTCACCGGACATCCTCATCCCTCTTCTCCTTCAGTCCAGACCCTCTGGGACGAGAAGACCACAGCTGCAGGCAGGGTTCAGGACGAAGGGGAAACCACATATTTATACAATTTACATTATTCCCTGCTTGCCTCGTTTAGATATTACTTCCGTGTTTTGAAAGATGTCTTTTTATATCACTTTACAAGGATTTAACCCTTTTCACCTAACATCCTCATTGTTTCCCTTTTAAGAAGTAATTCTTGGTGGTTCTTTCTCGTGGTTTTTTTCCCTGCAATGGGTATACAATGGCCCAGAGCAATGTGAATTTAGTCCCTGGGCTCTCCGTGCTTGAAGAAGGGTTTTTATGGGTATGGCTGAGCAAGACTGGACATGCTCTTATTGGGCTGGATGAGGAGAAAATCCATCTCTGTTGAAAGGTTTGTCTGCAGTGGCTTTGTCACTTTTCCCAAGCCGGCGTGGGGATAACAGATTAATACCATTGTCTTCTGACTGCTGCGAAGGGCCAGACAAAAATGCTTCTTGTTCCTATTTTAAATTCTGTTGTTCATTGACTCTTTAACATTCAGCATTTCGAGAGGAAACAAGACGAGATGGAGAGATAGCAGGCGGGCTCCCAAATGAACATGAGAGTAAGGATTTTTCTCCCCACAGGCAGATGATATCGCTGCTCACAAACACACACCAAGCATCGCCACGTTCCAGAGCCTTGCTACCCAATATCACTGCTTGTCTCATTTCGGAAAGGGCTGGAAAAATGGGATATAATGACAGGGAAATAGGGCTGGGAGGGGGGTGGAGGGGAGCAGGGCTGGGCAGGCAAGGGCTGCATCCGCTGAGGTGCCGGCTCAAGCTGATACGAAGACAGTTTGTACAATCAAAAACTATTCCCAGGGCTCCCATTGTTCCCGTTGTTTTCTCTTTCTCTAAAAATCCTTGTGAGTCATGAGCTACAACAAACAATTTTATGCTTGAGAGAGTGAAGGGCTAATAGTGCTGTCTGGAAATGAGGAGGGAGCCCTGTGAAGGAGGCAGCCAGAGACCCCCCCTCCAGCCTTGGTGTGGATGAAGGAAGGGGGTGATGGGCATGGGGAGCTATGTGGGACACAGCTACCAGGACTGCAGTCAAGGGAAAAAAAGAGTGTTGAACCAAAACCTGAAGAAGACCTGTTATCTTGGTGTCAAAAAGCACTGCCACGGTGCGGGGACCTGCTGCTCCCTGTCCTTCCCAGCGATGCTCCCTACGGAGAGATCATCCACGCGAGATCCCGCGTGGCTGCGTGGGTCGTGAGGGTGTTGGGAGAGGGTGGAGGATTTGTTGGGTTACAGGAGGGAACAGCTGCAGAGGTGAGATATCTGGGATGTGGGCTGTGCCCAGTCTTTCCCACCTCTCCTGCCTGCCCTCTCCTTAAGGAGCACAGGGCACTTTCCAGCCTACACTTGGATTTTGAACGATGGGCTTAGTTTCTCTTACTGTACCACTTGTTTGCATTGTGGAGTGCTTTGAAAAGGTTTATTTTTGCTAAAACTTCGGGTTTATAAACATTTACGTGTATAAACAAAGCCTGCATCCCATCCTGTGCCTGGGAGCAGGGATGGAGTTGGTCCTTCTGCCCCAGGAGCGAGATCTGACAGCCCCAAGGGTGCAGATGCAGGGCAAGGTGTGGACACAACTCCTGCTGGCTCAGAAAGCGGGATCCAGGCTGCTGGAGCCTGGCTGTGTTTGGCTGAGCTGCCTTTTCCCTTTGGAGCTGGTTTTCTCCTGGGCTGGTTTGCAGCAGGAGCCTGGAGCCGTGTGGGGCGATGCTGGGACTGTGGTGATGCCGATGCCCTGCGCTGGATCCTGTGCAGTGGTCCCTGGGCTGGCTGCTGGTTTAGGAGCTGATTAAAACCGAGTGTTTCTTTTCATTTTGATTTAAAGCCCCAAACAGACCCAGCTGTCTGGCTCTGGCCCAGGAGCTGGGTCCATACGAGTGGGAAGTCGTTCCTGTGGGGTCTGAGTTGGGTGGTTTTGGGTCAGTGTTTGGGGCTCAGGGGGTAATTGGCAGGCTCAGAGCTACAGTGCAGCCTCTTGAAAAGCTGAGTCCTTGACAGAGCACATGAAGTGGGAGCTGAATGGCAGTGAGATTGCTCGGCCACTTTATTAGAGGGGTTTGTGAGTGAGTCAAAGAACCTGGAAATCGATGCGAGGATTGCATGGAAAGGTGGTGGAGAAGCTTGGAGAGAGGCTGATCGGCCACAGATGAGGAGGAGGAATGCTGCTGCAAAGCAGCAAAGCCTACAAGCCCTTTGCCCAGTGTGCCCACAGCAGTGAGGCACTGTGTGCCAGGGGCAGGTGTTTCCTCTGAGGTTGTCCAGGCACCGGGAAAATTGATGCTGGTCCATGCGAGAAGTTCCTGGAGGTGCCCAGCAGCACCTTGGGCTGCTCTGGTAGGACCTGGTCCCTGATGTGGGGTCGGTGTGACCACCCTGGGAATGAACCTGCTGCCTGGCGTGTGAGTGGTGTGGATGTGAGCAGAGAACGGTGCCTGGGAAGGGAGATGGGTGGCAAGGGTCTGCTTTGGGAGCAACAGTGGTGGAGGAGGTGATTGAAGCTGCTTTCATGCTGTACTTGGTGGTTTGCTGCTCCTTGGATACACTGGTGCTGAGGCATGGTGTCTTCAGGAGCATTTTTATGAATCCTTACAGCTTATCCATCACTTTAATGTCCACAGGCACCTGAGTTTTGCGTGCTGTAGTTGCTGGGAGGGCAGTGGTGGGTGCCATGGGACCCACGATGGGGTGCCAATATGGGCTTGGGTTTCTCTGTGTGCCTTCCACCTGCCTGGGCTTTGAGGCTGCACGAGCGCACTGACCCCGGCTCCTGATCCCTCTGGTTTGGAAGTATGAAGGCAAAAACATCTTGGAGTTTTGCAGATTCCACCGTTTTTCTCCCCATTTTGAGAGTTGATGGTAGCGAAGGGCGAGGCTGGGCCCTGGGCATTGGAGCCTCGATGGGACCTGCCCGAGGTTCTTGAGCGAGCAGAGGTAATAAAGTGAATGCCTTGGTTTGGCTTTCCTTGTTGCCAGCAGATCGATAGGCAATAAACTGGATCCTGCTGCTGGGCTGGAAGGGGGGACGGAGCGTGGCTGAGCGGGGCAGCCAAGCCTCGGGGACAATTTGTGAGCTCCTGCGGCCGGGGAGAAACAGTAAACACTCCTATTGAGGGAAAATTGCTTGTTTTCTGGTACCCAACTTTCCCTTCACCACCAGGTCCTCGGTTCATCAGTGCCCAATTTATCCTTTATTTGGTTTTCATAAATAATTCAGAAGAGTTTGAGTAGAATAATTGAGTCTTTTCCCAACCCTAATCCCAGACAATTCAAAACAAAAAGACATTTAGATTACAATTTGAGCGTATTAGCTGTTGGGAGATTTCCAGACAACTGATCTACTTTCCTTTACAATTTCTGTGCCGTTCTATCATTTCTAAAGTGTTCTGCTTTGATAGTTAATAATTTGAGCGTTTCCAGTTCTTCATGAAAAGACAGAGGCATCGCAGTGATAAAGTGCGGGCGGGCGCGCTGCCGTTGGATGGGTGAGCTTATCTGTTTTCCAAGAAGGACTAAATAAATGAAGTACTGAGGTTGCAAATCCAGCCTGCGCTGTGCCTTATCATCTTCTGGGAAATAGATACAATCGTGCTTATTTGGCTTAAAATTAAAACTAAGCTTCCACGCCAATGGGAGCTGAAAAGCCAGAAGGGATAATTTGGGGAAAGATGTAATGCAGGAAAACACGAGCCTGGGATCCACATCATGCACAGGGGAGAAATTATACCGAGGACACATCCCGTTGCTGTGTTTTCCAATGTGGAGGCTGTGAGGTCCACAGGGTTTTCCATTGCTGAGGATATGAAGCACTGGTCCTGCTGGGAGGTGTGGTCGGCTGCCCGTGGGATGCTGCTGGGCAGGGCACCAGGACTACTGAAGCCACGACCCCAGAAAACAACTGAGAGCACTAAAGAAATTATCTAATTGCTGTAAGTGAAGCAAAATGCATTTAGTTTCTGACACGAGGATTGGATGGAGATGTTTTATTTCCTGCCCATGGATGGCAGCCCTCAGGGAGCCACAGATGACCAGGGCTCCCCAGCAGCGCTGCCGGCTCCTCCACATTCCTAGAGGAATTGCCTTGTGTGCCATGAAAGGGTGATGCCATGCTCCTGCACCCCCTGGCATTGAAGGGGGTGTCCTCAGGAAGCGACTTGAGTTGTGGTGAGGGAGGTGGAGGGCATTTACATGTCAGCAGGGTCCAGTCCAAGGAGTTTTGAAAACCTGTTGGGTGCCCAGTGCCTTTGGAGACCATTCCTACTTTCCTTTGCCCATGAATCCCAAGAGCTAGTGTCTCCAAAATAGTGTTTTCTGTAGCAATTTTGGAAGTGGAGTGGTGTAGATGTTCTGTGATGCTCCTGCTGGTGGCTGGAGCAGGGAGGTGCCACTGGCACCCAATGCTGCCCTTGATGGTGCATGGTCCAGGCAGGGGGAACATCTCATCCACCGAAGCAGAGCGGTCCGAGGTCATGTATCCCTTCTCATGTTTAATTAACATCTGTCTTAATGGGGTTTCTAATACAATTTCTCACACTGGCAGCGTATTGGGAGGTTACTGAGGCGTCTGTAACCATGCATTTGTAGCACATAGAGACTTAAAGGAACCTGATATTTCTCAAACCGAGCCTAATTCTGACTGTAATCTGCAGGCTGTTAATTCTGCCTGTGGCAGGATGCGCCGAGGCTGTGTCTGGCCAACTCCTCTTGGGTTTGTAGAGACAGAGTCAAAAACGTTTCCAAGCAGATGCACTGGGAGGAAGGTACTGGTACCATTCAAAGAGGTCCCACGACAGAAAGGTTGTTTATGTATTGTATTTAACTCTAATTGGGTTAGCAGCTGAGACTCTGAGGATTAAACAAACTGACCTAAATACCGGTCTCAGTGGTCTTAGTTAATGTCTAGTTCCCCGATTCCAGCCAGTGTGGTTTCCCAAATACTCTCCAAAGCGTGTTATCTTTGCGACTGAGAGTGTAAAACCATATTGTGCCATTTATTGTGGTTCTGACAAAGCAATAGTCATTTGGAGAATAGCTCTGCCAACAGATGAACCAGCCTCTGAAGAGAACACCTGATCCAGCAGGTAATGCAGAAGTGGGAGCGAGCTGATGTCCAGGCGTGATTGCTGGCACCACCAGTTATTATTTCAGCTAATAGCAGATGGTAGAGAGGAGAAATCATCCATTTTCATTTACAATTTATTTTCATGCTGCAGGAGACAGGATTGCTCGAGTCATCGCTGTCAGGCAGCCCTCTGGAAGGAAACCTTATTTACTGTGAGGGATTTATTTGGAATGAGTTTTTCATCGTAGTCTGTTGGGGGAGGACTCTGCAGGGCCAGAGTTGGGGTGGAGAAGGGGCTCCCCTGACTGTCTGAGGGGCTGGAGGATTTTCATAGAGGAGGGGTCCAGTGCTTGACCTCACAGGAGGGTGGACCATACTGGGTCAGGAAAAATCCCTGTGCTGGGCTGTGAACATGTGAGCAGGTACCTGGATCCCCATTTAGTTGGGTATTTTCCAGCTCTGTGTGGATTGAATTTTGCCTTTTGCTCCTCGGTGTGCAGTTGCCACTGGTACCTGGTGGGGGACCTTTTGCTTCTGGCCATCCCCACTGGGGAATGAAAGGGTCTCAGGAATGGAACGGTGTCACCAAGGTGCTGGGGTGGTGAGGTGATTCACTTCCCCGTGGCTTCATTCATGTCGAGAAAAAGAAAGCATCATCTGCTCTGATGAGGCTGGACATGGAGAAGCCCAGTCAGTCCCTGCACATCCCGTGGCGTTTGGAGTCGATACTCGTGGTTGTGTTAAAACATTGATCCCCTGAGAGAAAGCAGCCCATCATAGAACATAGATCATAGAACATGTCAAGTTGGAAGGGACCCTCCAGGATCATCGAGTCCAACTCCTGTCCCCGTGCAGGACACCCCAGGAGTCACACCATGAGTCTGAGAGCATCATCCAAATGCTTCTTGAACTCAGTTATGAGTTATGAATGTTACATCATTTCTTTAATCCTCATTTTGGGTCCATGTCTTGGCTGAGCTCGTGCCCTGTGCCTGGATTTCACAGCTGCCTGGGCGAGGGGACCTCGGAGGGGCTCAGGCTAAGCAGGGGAGTCCCTGCCTGCACACCTTGTTCTCCCCAAGTCCTGCCCAAACCTCACCCTGGAGGTGACATAAAGTGACAGCCCAGAGCTGTGCTGCTGGGCATGTGGGCACCTACCACGCTGTCCCTCAGGGACCATTGTCCCAGGGCACCCTCCCCAGCCCGTGTGTGCACCCAGCCTCTGCCAGACCCCTTCACCCTGCCTCTTGGGTTTGTTTTTTCCTGATGCAGGTTTTCCGTACGGATCTGATAACGGCCATGAAGATCCCTGACTCCTTCCAGCTGAGCCCTGACGAGTACTACGTCCTGGCGGATCCCTGGAGGCAGGAGTGGGAGAAGGGCGTCCAGGTGCCAGCGAGCGCTGAGGCCATCCCCGAGCCTGTGGTCAGGTGAGTGAGGGGGGTCCCCTCCGTGGGGTCCCCTTTGCCTTGGTGGGGTGCACACCATCTCGGAGAGCACGTAAAGGGGATGCATGGGATCCCAGGCTTGCACAGGGATGTGCAAAGACCTCCCACTGTCCCCTGCCGTGGGCAGTTGCTTTCTGAAAGTCCCTCTCATGCGTTCCCCAGCTCTTCTTGGGCAGCAGCGAGGAGCTGGGCCAGCTCCTCTTGGTTGGGGAATTTTAAAAAGAACCTGATAAAATCAAAGGGAGGTTAAAAAAACACCAACAGAAAAACCACCCTGAACGTCAGCCTCTGCCTGGCTGGTTGGTGCATCTCCATCTAGAAACATGTGGCTGTACCGCTGGTATTTCGCAGCAGGGGTGCAGGAGTTGGCCCTTAAATTAAAAACTTCCCTCTCCACCATGTGAGCTGTTGGTGCCTGTTGGCAACGTGACAGGCATGCCGAGTTCTGGGGCTGGGGAGAAGGAGCCCAGCGAACAGCCAGGCATCTCCCAGACCTTGTAGAGACGGCGTCTATCAGCCTAGATCGGCGTCTCATTAGCTATTTTAAAATAGGGAACTGAGTTTTAAAATAGGCACTTAAACAGCTGCTCGGGCAGGAAAGAAACATGGGGGAGCTGATGCTCGTTCGTCATGCGCGGGGGATGATCCCAGGGCGATGGGCGAAGCGGTGGGGGAAAGGCTGGGGCTGCTGGTGGGGGAAACTGGGCAGGTCTGGAAGGGACCCCAAAGCTTCCAGGGTCGGGCACCAAAACTGAGAGGGTCAGACCCCAAAACTGAGAGGGTCGGGCCGAAAAACTTAAGAGGGTTGGGCCCCAAAACTTAAAAGGTCGGGTCAAAAAACTTAAGAGGGTCAGACCCCAAAACTTATAGCGTTGGGCCAAAAAACTTGGAGGGTTGGACCCCAAGGCTTAGAGGGTTGGACCCCAAGGCTTAGAGGGTCAGAAGACCCCAAGGCTTAGAGGGTCAGAAGACCCCAAGGCTTAGAGGGTCGGACCCCAAAACTTCCAGGGTCGGACCCCTAATCTTAGAGGGTTGGACCCCAAAGCTCACAGGGTTTGCAGGAGCTCCTGTGCTGCTCCCTCCATGGTGTGTGACCCCGGGTGCTTATCCTGGAAGAGCATCGTGCCAACGTGATGCTGAGGCTGCGGGTGGGAGCAGGGTGGCTGCAGGAGGATGTGTTTTCCCGGGGGATTTGGGCAGGTTGGGAAGCCCAGCGGAGGCTCTGCTTGTCCCACAGCAAGAGCAGCTGCTGCTGCAGCTGCTGGACCTGCTTCTGAAGTAAACTTTTGTGTATGCTCCCCCCTCCTCCCCCGGGGAAAACAGAGAAAGAAATGAAACTTTAATGAGTCTGAACACATCAAAAGGGAAGTTGTAAAGGGGGCTGTTGAGTTGGTTTAATCCTTGGGAAAAGAGAAAAAAAGAAGGAAAAAAACACCAAAAAAAAAAAAGAGAGAGGGGAAAAAAACCCAACCCCTGTGTGTGGAATATCTTTTTTTAGTTGTCTTTGATAGCTAACCACAGTCTGGCCTCTGCTCCCCAGCTGAGGGCTTGTACTGGGTCTATTTCCAGCTGAAAAGTGATAGCTCAGTGTGGGCTGGGCTGGTGGTGCCATGTAACAGCCCCTGTAACAGCCCCTGTACAGCACCTGTCCCTCAGGTGGGGTTTTGCATCCCAGAGCTCTGCGCAAGCCCTGCTGCTTTTCCATAAGCCCTGGGTTTTGGGGGTCCCTGGGACAGCGCTGCCAGTGCCTCCTGTTCCCACACAGGGATGCTCCTAAAGCAGCACCTGGTGTAGGTTGTCCCCCCCCAGGTCCCCATCCCACCCTTTCCCACTCTTTCCCAATATTTTCACATATTTTTGGCCCACTGTCGTGTCTCTTCTCTGTCCTCTCTCCTCTGGACTGAGCAGATCCATTCATTTTAAGCTTCCATCAAAGGTCAAGTCTTCTGGAGTTGTGAACATTTTTGTCACCTTCCAGGCTTCCCCTGGTTCTGCCCATGTCACCACAGGGACGTGCCCACAGGCCTCGGAGGGGACATCAGCCACCCCACCACAGCCTGGTGCTGCCCACTCACGTTGAGCTTGGGTTTCATTTCCACCCTCAGATCCTCCTCTGAAGAATTTCCTAATTCTTGGGGTTATTTTGCTCATTTGATTTTTCTCAAGCTTGGTGCTATTCTATAATCCTTGATGAACTGCCTCTTGCAGTAGCTCCAGCTCTTCAGTCCCTCCATGCTGGTTTGAGCTCAAGCCATGCTCTCCAAAGAGTTTGTGGCTTCCCCTTCATTGGAGTTAAACTCATCAGATTGAGCATGTGTACCCAGTGCCTGCCTGAGGAAGTCTGGCCCCGTGGTGGTCTTAGCACAGCCCATGGACACCAGAGTGCATCTCCTAGAGGTAGAATTGAAACCTTGCTGAGGCAAGATGGGTCCCGTCTGCTCCTCTCCACTGCAGAGGTCCCAACCCATGTCAGATGTGTGGGATGGTTCTTATTCCGTGTTATTTCTGCGTGTGTTCATACAGATTGCTGATTTATGTGTTTCAGTGGTTTCCCCTGAGTTTTCTTTTTAAGGGTAGATAATATGAGTCTTCTCCTCTTCTGAAATCCAACCCGTTCTCTGACCTCTCAAAGGTGCTCATTAGAGGTTCCATCACTCTCAGCTAATCCCAGGGGGACTCCTGCAGCTCCTCCGGGTTGCAGCGTGCCCTGCTCATCCCAAGCTGCTGTGGGACCGTGCTGCTGACCCACAGCCTTGGCTTCCTCACAGGTCTTTCCTCTCTTCTTGCTCTGCCTGTTCTACATCGTGTCTCATCTGCCTGAACCATCTCTTTGCTGGTGAGACAGTGAGCCTGAAGGCTTTGTCCTCAGACTGAAGGCTGTTTGGGGTGTTTTACCTTTGCTAGAGTGATGTGAGTGGAATGAAGAGCTCACTCCACAGCAGCATTAATGGTTGCACCCAGTCTGTGGCCGTGCTGCACGTCCCAGGGGGACAAGCAGTGACACTGCCAGATTCTGTTTAATCAGGACATGGTCTCTCCACATGCACAGCAGAAGGCACTGCAGAGATGGACATGCTCCTCCCGAGCAGCTCACCCCCTGATAGCATCCCTGCCCTCTGTGTTTTCCCGTTGGGATCACGGGTGTGTGAGCTGGGGCTGGAGAGGGCAGCGTTGGGGCTGGCAAGCGCAGCTGAAGCCTGCAATCCCTTTCCTGTCTCAGTGCTACAGAGATTGCAGCTTGCCCTCCTTTGGAGAAATGTCAAGTGTTTTTTCACAAGAGATGACTGTATTCCATCTGCCTAAAGAGAGCAGCTTTGTGAGGCTTTATGACTCCATTTACCTCCCTAGTTTAAATTCTCCATTTGCCCCCCTCTCCATCCCAGCAGCCTCGCTGGTCCCACCTGAGCTGCTGCCCCACGGGCTCTGCACTGCTCTCCCCCTTCCTTTCCAAACTTGCCTTTTGCCCTGCGTGACACAAAGCCAATGGATCCTCCGTGTGTCGGATGTGGGCAATCTGAATTCCTTTCTCTGCTGAAAAAAATCCCAGCACTGATTTTGGTTTCATTATTTTTTTGTAGCCTAGGGAATGTGGAGCCCAGCAGCTGCTGGGGCAGCGTTTGGCTTCCCCCCCATCTCAGAGGTGTACGGAGCATCCAGCCCTTGGGTTTGTGACAGCAGGGGATGGATACCCATGGTAATCCAGTCCTCCTAATGCTGTCACTCCTGACAGCCATTTCCATGTGAAATTCCTGGAAGGAGGCAGGGGAGGAGAAGCCACTAAAGCCCCTGGAGAGCAGGCAGAGGCACTACCTGCAAAATACCACTGAGCCCATCACCCTGCAGCCCAGGGGTCGGGCTCCCAGGGTGGGCAATCGGCCCTGCTGAGCAGATTCCGCAGCACAGGGTGGGAGAATCCCTTCCCACTCCAGGGATGGATCTCACCCTCCCAAAGGTGCCTCGTACGCAGCCGCCGCTGCTCTTTTCATCTCCCGCCTGGGCACTTGGAAACCAGCTCTTCCTCCCCTCACCCTGCCTCTAGGATTTGTGCCTCCAAAGCTGAAAATTAGATATTTTATTTTATTTTTTTTTAAAACATTTTATTTTTCTGTAGCTCTGAAATGTCAAAAGCTGGGGGTGAGGCAGAGGGAAGGAGCTGTGTTTTAAGGAATGTTTTGTGCAGAAAGCAGCTGTCTCAGAATGCCTCTGCTGAGAGCTGCCTTAAACCCCAGGGTCCTCTCTGGGATGGCAAGAATTGCAGTGCGGGTGCGGGGGAAGAGGTGCAGCATCCCCTGGCTCCGTGTCCCGAAAGGATGGGTGCTGTCCCAGGAGGATGGGTGCTGTCC
>VZRW01000845.1:23461-71147 GCA_013398125.1 Aegotheles bennettii
GCGCAGGAGTGGGGGTGCTGGCCCAGGAGGGGGGATGCTGTCCCAGGAGGGTGGATGCTGTCCCAGGAGGATGGGTGCTGTCCCGGGAGGAGGGATGCTGCTGGTGGGCACCCGCATGCCAGGGGTGTCGGGCAGCCCTGGAGATCAGCTGCTCCCTCTCCACGATCATTTCTGGCTCGTTGCTGCTGAAAAGGGTTTCATTGTGTGTGGTGACACGGCAGAGAATCGCCCGGAGCTCGGAGGGCTCCAGCACGGCGAGGAAAGGCACTTGCAGTCTGATGAGAGCAGTTTAGGTTGGATATTAGGAAGAAGTTCTTTACTGAGAGGGTGGTTGGGCACTGGAATGGGCCGCCCAGGGAGGTGGTGGAGTCACCGTCCCTGGGGGGTGTTCAAAAAACGGGTTGATGAGGCACTTGAGGCCATGGTCTGATGGTCTGATGGTTAGGAATATGATGGGATAAAGGCTGGACTTGATGTCCCTTCCAAGCATAATGATTCTATGATTCTATTCTATAGGAGTGAGGGGTGGAGGGGAGTTTCCCTTCGGACAGGCAGGGAGCAGCAGGCTGGTGTCCTCTGCCCATGCATCTCCAGGTCACCCCCCTGGGATGTGGGTGGTGATGGTGACACATCCCACCTCTGCTAGAGCTCAAAGCCAAAGGATCTCCACTGGCTTTGCAGAACCAGAGATGAGCCTGGCAGCCCCCGTGTCAGAGGGGAGATTTAAATTCACTGCTAGGAAGAAATTCTCTGGTGTGAGGGTGGTGAGAGCCTGGCCCAGGGTGCCCAGAGAAGCTGTGGCTGCCCCTCCGTGGCAGTGTTGAAGGCCAGGTTGGATGGGGCTTGGAGCACCCTGGCGTGGTGGGAGGTGTCCCTGCCCATGGCAGGGGGTGGCACTGGATGAGCTTTAAGGTCCCTTCCAACCCAAACCAGTCTGGGATTCTGCAGTTATTTTACAAATGGGTAAACTGAGGCACAGAGATGAATCAGTGGTAGATACGAGGTCCCAGTCTGGTGTGGGGGCACAGTTGGGTACTGGATGCAGTGTCAGAGGACCTCAGCATGACTTGAGTTGAAGGATGACACAAGGTAAAGTTAATGGGAAGAGTTCCCACATACCTCAGAGCATTGGGGCTGTGAGCACCACTCGGGTTGTAAATGGGAAGGAGAAGCTTCAGATGAGCTTTTTCTTCCCAGAGTCACACCGTGATACACCCAAGAGGACAGTGGACCTTGTTGGTTTGCCATGGATGCTCATAGGAGACTGTGAAGCCCTTTTTGCGGGGCTGGGTGTGCAGGGACCTGACCTGGCTTCATCCCTCCCTACCCATGGGCTGATCTTGCTGGGCAGAGAGCATCGTGGCACCGACCTGGGGTTTCCTACACCTGGATGGGTTTTAATTCCTCCTTTATCCAATGGTTTAACATTCCTGGCATGCGGATCCTTCCCCGGGCTGACAGGGATGCGGGCAGGATCTAGAGGTGGCTCTTGGATCTTGCATTAAGCCACATCAGTCTGTGCTGTAGATGGTGCTTCCTGTGAATTTGCACACAGCGGGAGGACGAGCAGGAAGGCTGCTCCTCGCTGGCAGGCTTCCCAGATATTCTTGGCGTCGCAGATCTCTACTCGCATCGCTGCTGTGGCCCTGTTCTAACAGAAAACAGAAAGTGCTGCAGCAACAGGAAGGCAGAACCTCTGCGAGGACCAGCGCGGTGGTGGTGGTGACGGCGGCACCAGCGCGGGCACCGTCTGCTACATCGGCACCGTGTCTGTGGCACTGTCCTGTCCTCCCCCACCACCCGCACGTGCAGGTGGAGCAGCTCCTCGTGGTGCTGCTGGGCGTGTGTCAAGCTGTGCCCGGGTTGCTGTGCAGAGCTGCCCAACATTCATCTCCTTCAAGCTGCTTTGCTCTGTAGTGGGTTCCTGTATTGTAAGGAGTTGTCCCAACATCTCCAGGAGGTCCAGCAGGTCTTGGAGAGGGTGCAGGGATGTTTGTGAGAGTTGTTGTGTGAAGTTCGATGCTTGTGCAGAGTTGTCAGCAGGGATGTGGTGGGACCCTGGCCCAGGGTGCCCACCCTGGCAGTGTTGAAGGCCAGGTTGGATGGGGCTTGGAGCAACCTGGTGTGGTGGGAGGTGTCCCTGCCCATGGCAGAGGTGTTGGAACTGGATGAGCTTTGAGGTCCCTTCCAACCCAAACCAGTCTGATTCTATGGTTTGTGCCGTGGCTCTGTGGTACCAGCATCTGCAAAGGGGAGCAAGAGGAGGGACGTGGAGCAGCTGGGGAAGGGTCTGGAGCACAAGTGTTATGAGAAGTGGCTGGGGGTGCTCAGCCTGGAGAGAATGAGGCTGAGGGGAGACCTTCTGCTCTACAACCATCTGACAGGAGGTTGGAGCCAGGGGGGATTGGTCTCTTCTCCCAAGGAACAAGCAATAGAACAAGTGGAAACGGCCTCATGTTGTGCCAGGGCAGGTTTAGGTTGGCTCTGAGGAACAATTCCTTCCCCAAAGGGCTGTCAGGGCCTGGCCCAGGCTGCCCAGGGCAGGGGTGGAGTCCCCATCCCTGGAGGGATCTCAAAGCTGTGTAGATGTGGTGCTGAGGGATGCGGGTCAGTGGTGGCCTTGGCAGTGCTGGGTTAATGGTTGGACTTGATGATGTGAAAGGGCTTTTCCAACCCAAAATGATTTGATGATGCTCTGATTCAGGTCTGCTCGTGGGGAGCAGCATTGGAGATGTGTGCTGGGGCGGGCAGAGGGATTGACCTGTGCACCAGTGATGGGTGTGGGCCTGGGGCACATCCCTGGCCTCTTCCCTTCAGCTCTGGGTGAGTGGACACCTCGGCTCATCCCGGCGGGGCTGGGTGCCAGCACAGGGTGAAAATAACACCAGGAGCCATCTCTGTGGTGTGGAGCTGCGGTCAGGCCGGCCGGGCAGCGCGGTGCCAACATCCCAGCCATGCCTGGACTCCACGTCTCCTTCCTCCGCGTGCAGCGGGAGCCCTGGACAGGGGCCAGGCTGGATCCCTGCGGCTCCCAGCCCGGGGAGGGCTTCCCGAGGCTCAGCCTGTACTCTGTGAACCAGCACACTTTGTTCTCCAGCGTTGAGGTTGGACTTCCTCTCCTCGGTCGGCGACGCAGGCTGGCTGTTGACTCATCAGCAGCTTCCCTTGGGCTTTGCTGCAGAAGGGGCAGGCAGATTCTGCAGCACTTTGTGTGTCTTTTGGAGCAGAGCTTTTTTTTTTAACACAATTCTTTTCTTTTTTTTTTTTTTAACACCATTCTTTCGTTTTGTTTTTTTTTTCCCCTTATGTTTTTCCCTTCTCTCCAACTCCTCCTGAAATGTGAGTTCTGGGCTTGCAGGTGACACCCTGACCATTTTACAAAGGGCTGTTTCTTGGGTCACTTCTCCCCGTGGATTTTGATGTGTCTCAGAAACACGAGCACACTTCTCTTTCAAGATCTGAGACTCTGCTTTCATCAAAAGGAATGAAAATCCCAGCTGCCCCAGGCATGAATGTTTCGATCCCAAGCCCTGGGACGTGGGGACATGGGGTGGGGAGGCTCCCAGCAGGACCTCCCTGGTGATGCCTGGCTGGGCTGAGCTGCGGGTCCCCAGCAGCACTGGTGACACTGATCCTGGGGCACTTGTGGCACTGATGAAGGACAGCAAAAGAACCCTGTGGTACCACCTCAGTGAGTCCCTGGTGCAGTGGGACGTGCGGTGTCCAGTCGGAGCTGCCCTGGCAGCCCGTGTCCCTGCCAGCAGCAGGGAGGGATGGGTTGTTTGCAGAGTGGTCTGCCCTGCCTGTCCTTTAGGTGTCTGCTTTAGGAAGGGGTGAATCACCTCTACACCACCGGTGGTTCCGTGTTCAGAGGGTCTGGGCAGTGCAAAGAGGGAGTATTGGTGCTCAAGGGGTTGGTTGGTCCATGCCCGATGCAGCGAGTGCTCTGCGAAGAGAAAACCCTGATTTACTGTCTGTGACCTGTAATCAGTTCTGCTTTACAGTCTGCCTGACAAGTTCTCGTGTGGGCTTTCAGCGAGTCCTCACCTTTATTAGTTTGCCACGGGGAACGTGTTAATCCAGCCTGTTCTTACCTGGGACCCAGCCACTCGGGCTTTGATTTTAAAAGTTTGCTAATCCTCCCAGTGGATGCCTGTGGTTTATACTGGGTCAGGCACACAGGAGGTCAAGTGTGTTTCAGCAGTAAATGTATAGAATGAGCAGGCTGGATTCCTGCTGCTCCATAATGAGGTTTGGGACTCTTGGGACAGGCTTGGGTTTGGTGCAGGAGCCTCTGCATCTGGCTCCATCACCTCCGCTCTCCATCCAGAACCACGGATTTAGTGTGGAGCCAGGCAAACTGGAGCAGATCTGGTTGCTGCTGCTGGCAACCGTGGCAGTAATTAAATCACCTCTTAGTGATTTAGTGCACCGTTGGGTGCTACAAGGAACTATTTACTTCTGAGTGCTCTTTGGAGTGATGGGAGGAGCAGGACAGCCCAGCAGTGGGAAGAGCTGCTCCGTCCTTGGTGCTGCTGTGGATGAACCTATTGAATTTAGGTGGGTCCTGGTGAATTTAGGTGGGTCCTGGTGAATTCAGGTGAACCCTGCATTGCTGGAAGGTGAGCGTTACCCTGTTCCCAGGACCTTGGCAGAGTGGAGCAGAGCTGGGAGGTGTTTTTCTCAGTGCACCTGAAGGTCTGGAAGGTGCCACAAGACACGCTTGGGTCTGCAGCAGCACATGGATGGTGCAAGAAGCAGATGGGTCTCTCCTGGTTTTGTGGGATGGGCTGTGTCTGTGTGCTGCTTCACCTGACTCAGTGTCAAAGCCATTCTCATGTGTTTTGGGGTTCAGCACTAGCACAGTGATTGAGAACATGTTAAAAAAGGCTGGATGCTGCCTTTTCACATTCCTCAGAGCTTTGCTTTCTTGGGTTGGTTTTGTGTAAGGAGACCCGTGCAATGGCACTGTGCTGATCACAGGAATAGTCATTTTTGTCTGTTATTTGGAGCTTTCTGATGCTCAGATCTGCTGGCAGCAGGGCTGGGGGGGTTTGGCCAATTCCTGATCCGCTCAGCTTGGACCATGGCAGGTGCAGAGCTGCTGCCACCACTCAGCCTCTGCCTCTGGTCCCCTTTAGTAGGTGGATACAAACACGAGCAGAGGTGTTTGTGTTACCGAAATAATAGTGGGAACATTATCTGGCTGAGATAATTAATTCCAGACACTTTAACGTTAGTAGCTTGGCTTAAGTTACATGAAGAAGCAACATTTTTTTGTCTTTTTATATCCAAAAAACACATGTTCAAGTGTCTCTGGCTTCCCTAGGAGCAACTCCAAGGTACATATTGCTTCAATGGGAATGAGCAGAACACCAGCAGCCTGCTGGCTGGGTTTGGAGAGGGTTGGCGTGCAACACAGGTTGCTGAAGGGCCACCAGGTAGATCACTGGTGGTCTGGGAGGAGGAGGAGAGCAGCATCAGTGCCAGCACCCATGGGTGCTGGCTCTGCCCGGGTTGCTTGTGGAGAGCAGGTGCTGCCTGAGCATCCCCTGGGGTTGGGGGCTGCTGTGTTTTACTGGATTTTGGAGCCAGAGGAGCAGTGCAGGCTGTGCCTCCTCCCAGCAGCGGGTCAGAGCCCCCTCCTGCTGCCTTCGATGCCCCTGTTAAGGCTGAAAAAGGGGAAAAGAACACCGAGAAGATCCTTGAGCAGCATCACAATCCATGTGTGTATTTTGCTCCCAGCCCAGCCGCTGCTTCTGCCCAGTCAGCCAGAAAAAACATCTGCGTTGTGTTGTTTTAAGCAGCCCACCAGCAAACCACTGCCCAGCCATCCCTGTCTGTCCCTGCAGCCGTGGTTTCCTCCTGCACAGAAGTTGTGCAGATGAACCCTGCTGTGCCATGGTGCCCATCCTCTCCTCTGCCTCGGGAAGGCAGATGCTGCTCTGCAGCTTCCAGCACAGCACCTGAGCCCTCGGGGACTGGGTCCCTTCTCCCCTCTACACCTCTGGGCACTGAATCAGAGTTGAGACTTAAATAATTCATTTGTTGAGCTAAAGCTGGGTGCGATTTAGGCTGGGATATAAACGTGAGGGAGACAGGGACATCAACACTCGGGTCTGCTGAGTATCAGGCTTTTTATGTGGTGATAAACAGCTCGGGAACGAAATTGGGAAAGCTGTCTGGGTTTAACAAGATGGCTGTTTAGTGCCTCCTGTTCACTTGTTTTCCTCTTTTTAACACATCAAAGAAGAGTGAATCACTTTCTCCTTAGAGGATTATATTATTCCAGAGGCCTGGAAGGACCCACTCTGGTTGCAGGCTGTTACTGGAGGAGATACTACACGGAGAGAGGGGAACAGAGTGTTTTCCTCCTTACCTCTGGCTATTGCGATTTGGAGCTTTGGCTGCATTTCTGTAAAACTTCAGAACCTGCTTGTGTAAATCCTGAACCACCAGCAGCACCTGAGAGGCCACCCAGCCCTGTCCTTGACATTTCAGGCAGAAATGGGACTCTCACAGGAGGGTTTCCAAACCTAAACCGTGAGACCCTGGTGGTGCTGGACCCAGGGGGAGTTTCCCAGCTGAGCTGTGCAGGTGGTGAGGCTGCTGAGGGTGTTTTAAAGCTGATAGTGATAATTTCTAATATTCATTGGTTGGAGAGTGCCGAGGAGTTCATCTGGAAAAAACAAGAGCTAAAGAGATGGTGGGTGCAGCTGAGCTGTGCTGTCCTGGGCTTGTCCCTGCCTGGCAGAGGATGCTGGGGTCCCTGAGACATCCTTGACACAGCCTGGGATCCCTGATGCTTCCAGGGGTCCCTGGTACATCCTGGGATCCCTTAAGCATCCCAGGGTCCTTGACACATCCTGGGGTCCCTGAGAAAGCCTGGGATCCCTGATACAGCCTAGGGTCCCTGATGCTTCCCAGGGTCCCTGATGCTTNTCCAGGGGTCCCTGATACAGCCTAGGGTCCCTTAAGCATCCCAGGGTCCTTGACACATCCTGGGGTCCCCGAGACACTCCAGGATCCCTGTCTGACACAGCCCAGGATCCCTGATGCATCCTGGGGTCCCTTAAGCATCCCAGGGTCCCTGACACATCCTGAGCTCCCTGGTGCATGCCGAGGTCCCTGGCAGTCTCCAGCTCGGGAGGGATGGGGTGTGGGATGGGGTGTGCAGCCTGCGCAGCGCATTACGTCACCCGGAGCCACACTCACTGGCTGCTGGTACCCGGAGGGCAGGACACTGCTGCAAGCAGCATTAACCCCTTCCTGACCACCCCAGTGCCACCCTGGTGACACAAAGGGACCTTCACGGGGCTGAGCGTTGGCCACCGGTGTTTGGACAGTCAGTAGGTGCCTTCTGGGCACAGGTGCTCCTGTTACAGGGGCTTGGTGGATCTTCCCGGGATCAAATCCAGCTGCTTTATTCTCCCAAAACAGCAGCAAGAAGCAAAATGAGAGCTTCAGAGCTGAACCAAGTGTTTACCACCTGCGTGGGATTTTGGGATGAGTGGTTTACTGAAGGTTTAGGTGATACCAGGGGGTCGTGCCAGCCCAGCCATCCATCACTCCCGTGAGCAGCCGTGGTGATGGACCCTGTGGTGACTCCAGGCTGCTTGCTCGAGCATGGATGTCCAAGGGAAGGGTTGATGTTCTGTTACCTCCATCAACTATTTTTGCTAGAAATGTGCTTGTTACAGCCCCTGACATGAGGACAGCCTGAGGATGGCACAAAGCCAGGTGGCAGCCCAGGCCACCAGACTGGACAGCCACTTCAGGTTCTGTAGAGCAGCTTACATGTCAATCTGAACATCAGGCCAGTCAATTTAAAGCCTAACTCATTTAATACCTTCTTGGCATTCCCTGTATTCTTTGAAGACAGCTTGGGGAGTATAGTTTTTGGCTCATGGTTTTACAGACTTTACTAGAAGCCGTTGAAGTGGAATAAATAGGTGTAACATGGTCAGTAAATCTGGGCCTGGGTACACTGAGGGTCACAAAGTCTTGTTTGTGGGTTGCAACTCATTACTGTGACCACCACTGTCTGCAACCCCATCCTGCACCCTTACACCACCAGGCTTTTCTTCCAACACCTTAAATTCTGCTCTGCTATCGAGGAGCAATAGCACCTGTAAAATCTGTTAGCTGAAGTTCATAGGGTTGGGCATCTGGTTCGAATGACTTGCTAGATACTGTTTAAATGAACAGAAAATGAAAATCATCCCTTTAAAGTGCCTTTTTAGGGTCGCTGTGTGCTGCAGGAGAATTCCCCCATGAGCAGAGTGGGCAGTAAGAGTAAGAACAGTATCAGCATCTGAAGGTTGCTGGCAGAGTTATCTTTCACTGGCTTTCCTAAGCTGATTTATTTATGGACAGTGAACAAGACTAATTTAGACTGGAACGTAGGTAAAGAAAAGATGACTGACTAAAGCCTTCCTTCTAATAATGTTAAATATTTTCAGAAGAGAAACACTACGCAGGATTAATTATTTCTATCCAGTATATTAAAAGGGAGCATACAAAAAAAAAATGCCTTCTCCCTTCAGCCAAGTGAAGCATTCAGTTTGCAGAGATGATTAACCGTGGGAATTTGCTGAGTGTATTTTATTACTGTGTAATCTTCTCCAGGGATGGATGTGATCCTCAAGAGTATTGGGGTCCACTTACTTCTTTTCTTCAAGTGCCCTTGAGACCCACTTTCAGACTAATGGCCTCAGGTTTGTTGTGCTATTCAGGCTGATCCCAATTTTCAGCCCTTCGTTTAAATAAGCCCTGGATTGTTACAGATATTTTTTTGAAATGCTGTGTCTCTGGCTGGCTGGGTAAATAAAGGAGTAGCTGCTCCTCCAGAGCTGCTGCAGATGGTTGGGCACTTGGCAGAGGCTTTGCTGTGGTGGTGCAGGGAGAGCAGCAGCATCTTGGTGGTGGCACATCACCAGCATACCCATACTGGTATCCCATCATGGTGTACCATACCCATACTGGTGTCTGTGGTGGGAAGACACGTGGCCCCACCATCAGAGCCCTGTTTGGAGAAGTTGGCTCAGTAGTGCCTTGCACAGTGAGGCCACACATTGCCCATGTCCCAGGTTGGTGCTGATGGGAAACCACCTTGCTGGAGTGCTCTGGCTTGAGGGCAACCAAAGTCAGCGGCCATGCTGTCTGGATGGAGAAGTGACTGATCTCATGGCTGTGGGTCTGCTGTGTTTGATTGCTCCGTGAGGGTTTGTTCCCTTTGTGTAGCTGTGTCTGCCCTGCAGTGGGAGCACAAAGCAGCACAGAGCTTACAGCTTTCCGGGCTTCAATTTTCTCGTGTTATTGTGGATGAGCACAGTCTGTTTTCTATATTGCTATAAATCATGGATTTTTCCAAAGGATTGCTCTCTTGTATTAAATTGTAGGATCTCTTCCTTCCACTGTTTCTCCTAGCCCAAGGCAACTGTCTCTGCCATCATTGATCTTGATATGTGAACACGGAGAAGCTCTTTGCAGGTGTATTATCATGTGTCAGGGAGGAAGGGGTTGCTTTTTAGGAACGTGATTTTGCCCTTTAAAGGAAATCCAGGAATCAACAGGATGCTTCGTGCCTGCAGGCATCACATCCTGCTTGGTCTTTCCCGAGCCACCCAATGGGGCGAAGTGTCCCAGTGAAGGGCACTGCTGTCCCTGGGGTGGTGTAGACATGGCACTGGAGTCTCATCTCCCACTGGTGTAAAGTCATAAAATCCATACGAGGAGAAAACACCTGTAAATAGGAGCCAGATCCAAACCTGCCATTGTCACCTTTCGATCCCTCCATCAGGTTTCAACCTCATCAGGTCTGGCCATCACTGGGTGTGCATCATCTGTGGGTAAGGTCTCGATGGCAGCATTTGTCTTCCCAGGACTGAGGGGTACCGTGTCCCCCTGCGTGGGCATCACCTGGGGAGGCTCTGGCTGATCCACCTCCCTCCCCTAGGGCTGCGGTGGCAGTTCTTTACTGAGAGGGTGGTTGGGCACTGGAATGGGCTGCCCAGGGAGGTGGTGGAGTCACCGTCCCTGGGGGTGTTCAAAAAATGGGTTGATGAGGCACTTGAGGCCATGGTCTGATGGTCTGATGGTTAGGAATATGATGGGATAAAGGTTGGACTTGATGACCCTGGAGGTCCCTTCCAACCAGAATGATTCCATGATTCTAAGAAGGGGCTGCACACACACATCGGGGCTGGCTGGCTGTGTCCTGCACGGTGGCTCAGCTCTCATGGTCTCATGGACCATGCTGTGGCTCACCCGAGGAGATGGCTCCGGTCCCCAGCAGCATCCTTACTGGGCTCAGAGCATTCCGGTGGCTGTCAGTACAGCAAATGACCAGTTCAGGCTGCCCCTTTGATACGTGTGCAGAGAATTAATCTTTGTGCTTTTATGCCAGGCTAAAAATAGCAGCTCCTTCCTCGCGCCGGCCTGAGCATCCCCACTGGCCCTGTGTCACACTGTCACCTGTTGCCACCGGCTGTTGGGCCAGCAGCTTGTGTAACCCAGCTTAAGGCAGGCTTAGGCACCATCCCCGTGCCTGCTTGGGCAGTGCTTCCCAACACCAACATTCCCCAGGAGTTTTTTTTCTCCACGCTTTGAAGCTTTCTCCTCTAAGCATCTATGCCCACCCTGCCTGCAGATCCAGCCAGGGGCACCTGGGGAGGAGAACTTCAGTCCTCCTTGGGCCAGCACACATTGCCCCAGTGACCTCTCTGTATTCTGGGGGGTTGGGAGTTAGATGAGCCCCCTGAAGCCTGATGGGAGCAGCAGTGTCAGTGTTATTACTGCGGTCTGTGTTAAATACAGACGTTGCTGAATCCCCAAGCCCTGTCCTAGATTACAGTGAGCTCGTTTTAAAATCAGGGGACTCTCCAAGAGCTGGCTTTCCGTGGGGTTATTTTCAGATCCTGAACTGAAATATGCAGGTGTCCTCAGGGTGTGGGGGCAGATCTTTATAGTTCATGGGAAAGTAAGGCAAGAGAGGCAAAAAGAACTCTCCTTTCTTCACCTTTCCCTCTCGGAGCAGTCTATTACTGCTTCACCTGCTGGTGGCTCTGGAAGTGCCTCCAGTGGTGGTGACTGGAGAGGACAGCAGTTAAACTGTGTGTCTGAGGAAACTCCAGGTTCGTTGTCCTGCTCTACTACAGATTTTCCTCCCTGACCTTGGGCAGGGCAGGTTGGGTCCTGTTCCCAAGGGCTGCTGTGCACAGACTTCTCCCCTTGGTGCTTACGGGCCGTGGAGGATCTGGTACCACGATGCAGCTGGTTATGTGGTGGACACGATGGCTTTGCCCCAGACACATCACAGGGCACAAGGTGCTCGATGATCTGACATTCACTTACATATCAGGACAGGAGGCAGATGAAAGCCTGGCAGGGGCCAGCAGACTTCCCTGGTGCAGGAGTGGGGTTGGATCCCCAGGCTTTGCTCAGGAAGGGGTGACACTGCAGCAGGTCCTGGCGTGCTTGGTCATTTCTTTGTGGTGTCTTTCCATGTCGACGTGCACCAGGAGGTGATGTCTGGGGGAGGAAAGAGGAGCTGTGCAGATCCTGCAGCAAGCTCCAACTCCCAGCTTTGCAGAGATCTGTCAGCCAGCACCGTGGGCTGCTTCTCATCTCCAGCTTGTCCTCTGCCTGCATGTCATTGCGCATGGCTCCTCGGCGTGGGCATGGCAAGAGTCGTGCGTGTCGCCGCGGGGTTGCCAGGAAAAGGCAGGGGAGCTGACAGCCAGCGCCTGTTCCCTTCCCATGTGGGGGGTTTGCAGCAGATGGGGTGGCTGTGCTTGTGATGAGAAGGTACTCGGGGCAAACCTCGCAGGCCACCGAGGGACATTCTCCATGGGCATTCTCCATGGATGTTCTCCATGGCCAAAGCACTGCCCAGCGCGGTGTGAATGTGGCTCTGAGCTTTGTGGTGTGCTGGAGGTGTCTGTGGTCACGGGGGCTTGGCTGGAGGATGTTGTACATCAGGGGTTGCTCTGCCTGCGGATCTGGATACCTGCACAGAGTGTGTTGGGCATCTTGTCTGAGCAGCCCAGGACCAGGATCTGATCTTATCTTGTGCCCCAGTAGTTCAGCAGCAATTGCTTCTGAGGAGTTCAGCAGAGCCGCGAAGATAATGAAGGGAGTGGAACATCTCCCTTATGAGGAACATCTCCATTATGAGGAGAGGCTGAGGGACCTGGGGCTCTTTAGTTTGGAGAAGAGGAGACTGAGAAGTGACCTCATGAATGTTTATAAATATGTAAAGGGTGAAGGTGAGGAGGATGGAGACAGGCTCTTCTCAGGGATGGCCAGTGGTAGGACAAGGGGGAACAGGTCCTGTGCTTGCACATGCTTTCTACATCAGATTTCCCAGTTTCACAGGCAGGACAGTGTATTTCTCCCAAATGAGCTATTTCTGCCCCGACGTGCTATTCCTGCGAGCCCCCATGGGGAGACACAACCCTCTAATGTCAGGGGAGCAGCAGGAGGTTGACGCTGGCAGCTGTAGCTGTAGGTGGAGTTATTTGACTTGGGAATCCAAACCCGTAGGAGGCTGCTGGTGCCGGGCTGGTGGTCGTGCAAGGTGGGGAGGAAGAAAGAAGCCACACAAGGTGGCTTAATTTCTCATGGTGCAGGGAGGGATTGGAGAGCTCTTGAAGAGCAGGCGTGCTCCCACGGAGAGCCCGGTGCATCCCCAGGGGCTGCTCTGCAGCACGGAGCCCTGCATGGGCTGGTTGGTACCAAAAGCATTAAGGGGGCTTGGGGAGAATGAGATGCATCTGGTTTTGTGTGAAGGGAATGGTGTTATATGGCCAATCTGCAGGGAAGAATACGCTAAGGCAGGTGGAGGCACAGGTCAGAAACCAAATTCCCAATTCCCAGGCTGTTCCTTCCCCTCCAGGCCACATGGGTGGCCAAGGTTTCACGTAGGAAGCAAGCCCAGGGGGAGCTGGAGCTGTGCTGCTTTTCTCTGGGACACTGGGAAAAGCACAAACCCTGGGTTTGAGGTCCTGGGATGGGGAGCTGGCAGCCAGGCTGTGCTCAGCATTTTCTGAAAATCAGCTTGTTTTGATGCATCCCAACGGAAACCATCACATAAGGTGCCCAGACCAGCAGTCAGTGGGAAGGTACTTGTGTCCAAGTTGTGGCCCAAGCATCTGCAGCACAGGAGAGGACATTGAGTACACAAAAAGCCCCTTTGCTTTTTCTGGGCTGGCTTGCTTGCTTGGAGTCAGGCTTGTACACAGCATGGCCACAGCCTCCGTGGCAAGGAACGGGATGCTTTGGAGAGTGGTAGCCCTTTCTCAACCTCTCCTTCTTCTCTTCCAGGATCATACCCCAGCTGGAGAACTCGCCCTCACAGGTTTCACCAAGCAGCCTGCCTGGCTCTGAGATTTCAGAAGCCACAAGGAGTTACTTGCAGGGAGTGAGCCGCTATGACCTGGATGAGCTCGATGCTTACTGGTTGGAACTTGTTAATATGGAGCTCAAGGAGATGGGTGAGTGTTGCTGTTGTTTTTCTCCTTGCCTGGGCATCCCAGAGTGGGCGTTCTGTCTTTTTAAGTAATCACATGGAGCAAAAGGTCTCAAAGAAGAGATGTTTGTTCAGGCTCTTCAAAAGAAAGCATGGGGATTGCTGCAGGGCAGGCTCTTGAGAGTGTCTTAATGCCTCTCGCTCATGTAGGGAACGTGGTCCAAGATGGCAAACCAAGTGATGGTAGGAACAGTGCAGAAGCAAGGCTCTGGATTGCAGAAGAACCAATAGATCCAGATCACTCATGATCATCCTTTGATTTTATGACCACTGTCATCTCCTGCACTCCCCCGTAGCATCTGTGCTGCAGGAGGAGGTGTTGGTCAGGATGGGGGTGTTGAGCCTGACTCCTTTTCCTTTGACTGGCCCCATCTGAAGGCATTTCTCCAACGTTTCTGTAGCTAGCTGGGCAGGTGGAGTCAGAGGAAAGAGGATTTACCTCTCAAAACATGTAATTCTCAGAAATGCTGGTTCTGGGTTGTCCCTCCTTGGTCACTCTCACCCACAGCACCGTGTTGCCTGCATCACTGCACATTCTTAAAATCCTTTAGTGAGTGCATTTTGGTTGAGTTGGGAGTGCCTGGACTTGGAATTTGACCATGGGCAGTAGTGTTTAGCACGGTCTGCTGGGCAGATCTGTTGGCACAGACACGTGGGGGTGTAGTCCTGCCAGACTGTGGAGGGATTTTCCAGTCCTTGTTAGGTAAGGGTTGCTGTGGGGTGGGTGCTGCTGTGGAGGTAAGAATAACACCCCAATGAAACATTCACCTGGCGAGGTCTGTGAAAGCTGAAGCATCCTTTCAAGGATGGGACAAAGGATGTTACCAAGTGCTGGAGCAGACAGGACCGTGCACTGCTGGACAGGAGGGTTGTGCTGTCTCACAGCTGAGCCCTGCAGCCAGGTTCATTAAGTTAATTGCTGTAAGAGTCAATCCCGTAAGCTTACACGGAGCACAAATGGGCTCCAAAGTTGGCCACCATGTTGGTTGCAGATCTCTGTTCTTATGATGTACTAATGATTTACAAGCAAATTTTGTTGCTGTGATCTCTGAGACCTTGAGAAAATTGTAGAGGCTGCTTTAGGAGTTTGGTTAATAATCTGTATCCTGTATATTGGATGTCCCATAATCTTGGTGTTGTGGAACCCTTACAAATGCCATCAGCTTTGCCCTCATTAACTGGTCCTTTATTAGCTCTGTCGTTAGCACACCCAGTTTCAGGGGTGCCAGCAGCTGCAGAGGAGTCTTTGGGCAGAGCAGAGGGTGCTCCTGGGCAAAGCAAATGATGGGGTTTGGGTACATGTAGAGGAAAACTGTTGGAGCAGATCTATCACTCACCTCCTGGGCTGTGCTGGAGTGGAGGCTCTGCTTCCTCTGCTTCATAAAATCACAGAACCATCGAGGCTGGAAGAGACCTTCAAGATCATCCACTTCAACCCCTACCTCCATCACCAACCCACATCACCCAGCGCCACATCCAGGTGCCTCTTGAACACCTCCAGGGACGGTGACCCCACCACCTCCCTGGACAACCCATTCCCACACCCAATCACCCTCACAGGGAAGAAATCTTCCCTGGTGGCCAATCTGAATCTCCCCTGCTGCAATTTGAGGTTGTTTTCTCTCCCATGTGGGAGAAGCCCTGCAGCAGGGGTGGGATTTGGATGCCCTTCAGCACCCAACGAAGAAGATACCGCCTCCTGCCTAGGTGGGTCTGAAGGCTGGCCATTAGTAGCTCTTTCTCCTGGAAACCCTTGACAGTAATGAGGAGATTTCCAAACCACCTTTGGTTTGATCTCTGAGATCATTAACAGGACTTTACTGGGGAACTGCAGCCTCTCCCATTCACAGAAGTCAGGAGTTATCTCCCAGTGCGGAGAGAGAGGTTCAAATTCCTCCTGGGCGTTCAGCTGAGCTGTTGTCACTGGGCAGTCCAGGGGCACAATGTGTCATGCCCAAAATATTTAATGACAAAGAAGGAGCCTGCTCTCTGACTGGCTCTTGAGGAGAGCTGGAAAACACCTCTGAGCTCATCCCTCCTGCTCTGCCGTTAGCGCAGCGTGGATCCACGTAGCACATGCCTTTTCCAGTCCTTTTTAGGTCACCCCGGGGATGGAATTTTATCAGCTGAGATCAGATAAACTTCCAGATAGCTCCAGCTCTCCACACTCTGCCGGCTTCTCTCCCAGTTAGGTGGAATTGCTCTGAGAAGCAGAAGTTTTTCACATAAGGCAGCTTTAGATCATTTTACCCCCCTGGTAAGATGTCTCAGTACTTGGACGTGTGCTGCTTAAAGAACTCATGTGCACTAGAGATGAAATCAATATTTAAGCATGCCTAAATGTTTTATTTGTTGCTGCTGCAATATGAGATAGTAAAAAAAAAGTGGGTCTGAAGGAGTCTGAATGAAAACCCTGAGCCACATTTGTGTGTCTGCCACTCCAGGCAGCACAGCCCTTTCCTTTTAGAGGAAAGTCTTTGTTTTTATATTGACATTTTATGCTGTATTTTGTGATCTCCACTGAGTGCAAGGCCATAGTAAGAGTGGGGCTAGAGAAACTTCAAAGACCGAGGCTGAAAGATCCCTTTGCAGCGATCGACACTTCATAAACACACAGAAAATCCTCCAGAAATTGCTGAAAACGTCGCCGGAATCAATTTTGCTGAAGGCAGAGTCGGAGTTACTAAGTATTCCCTTGACTTAATCCATATGGTGTGTGCTGCTCACATATGCCCACCACAGCTTCTATCTTGGGAGCTGGAGGTGTTCCTGGTATTTTATGGCAGGAACACGCAAAGGTCACATTTATTGCTTTTGAAGCTCCGGGGGGAATTCATCACTGCATCCTGGAGATGTGTCTGTGTGCTAATGAGAGGAGGATGCCCTCGGCAGAGGTGAGCTTGGTCAAGTCGACGTGGGATAAACTGAAGTCAGTGGAGTAACCCCCGGGGAAGATGTGCTCGATGGAGCAGAGGCTGCCATGAGATGTACACCTTGGAGAGTGGGTGCTGGCCTCCCTGACAGCTCTGAGAGTCTTCATCCAACGCTGCCCTCATCCCACCGCATCCTTTTGGGATTCAGGGAGCCCCTTTCCCCCCCCCGAGGCAGCACCTTGGCACTCCCCGGGCAGAGCCTGTCCCCAGGCAGCTGCCACCCACCCATGGATGCCCATCTCCAGGCTCCACCCACTCTGCAGGGTCACCCCACTGACACCATTTGAAACTTTTCCATTGTTTAACGACTTTGAGCTCAGTTCCCCACTGAGCTGTGGTGGCAGAGGTGCAGCCCCACTCCTGGAGAGAGGGATGCAGGGGATGCTCCCCAGCCCCAGCTGGCAGCAGGACATGCAGAGGTCCCTCCTGTCTGTGGTGGGATCCATTTCCTTTAACCACCAGCCTGGCTTCCCCCTTCCAAGTCTTCCCCCCATCCTGCAGCCAGAAGGGACCACTCACAGCCAGAGCCCTCCCACTCCATTCCCCATCGTGCCCCCACACCTGGGCTCACCCTCCTTGCCTCTTGAGAAAGCTTCTCCCATTACTAATTCAGGGTCTGTTTGTTTGGATATGTTTTTTCATTGTTTTTTTCTTGTTTTGAAGAAATCCTGCCAGTTTGGAACTGGCCTGTAACATGTCCATGCTGTAGCCCACAACAAACATCCACAAGTAGCCTGGAATCTTTGTTCTCTGCCAAGACCATGGGCTTGTTGCATTGTTCCAGCAGCAGGTTTGGTGCCTGGATGGATGAACCAGCAAATCCTTCACTACTCGGTGCCATATTTCAAGCAAGAGATGTGTTTAATAGAAAATACCCTTGGCTTTTAAGCTTCTCTTTAAAAAGGAAATGCAGGAATATTTTCAGGTGGCAGTTGCTGAAGTTGTCGGCAGAGGTGAAGGCACCACGAGCCTCTGGGAGGGGAAGCTGAGCTTATTGAATTCCTTATAGAAGCAGATATTGCAGGAAAGCTGTGTTAATGTATAGATGAGCAGTGTTGGGAGTCAACGGGAGAGGCTGGAGATGTTTCACCTCCGCATTTTTCAGCACGCTCAGGTTGTAAAAAACCATCATTTTGCTATTTCCATCGATTCCTCAGGGTGATTGCAGAGGTTTCCAGCAGCACTCGGAGTTTTGCTGCTGGGAGGAGGGAGGAGGCTTTCATCAGGAGTGCTCTGGGACAGCTCTGGAGCTGGAGACAGCTACTGGCACAGCAGCTTCTAAAACCATGGTCTTCAATTTGAGCAATAATCAATGGCCATGGGTGGCAGGAAGGGGGATAATTGGCTCCTGCAAGTCTTCTAGGTGCAGAGCAGGGTGTGTTGGTACAGAACATCCTGAGGTTCCACTGAGGATGCTCAGCTCGTGCAGGTTGTGTGTTGCTGTTGGTCACATTAAGCATCACTCCATGAATAAGGTGGATGAGAGGTGGCTGTGTCTCCCAAACAGTGTGTGCCTGCCAGTGATGGGCTAGAGGTGGCTGGGGGGTTCTGGGTGGGCTGCTGTGATGTTTGGGTGGTTGTGTGTCATCCCCTGACCTTTGCAGAGGAGGCTTGGGACGTGCTCCAACGCCCATCCCATCAGGGAGCTGGTGTCCTTTCACTGTGAATTTGTCAGATATTAAGAAACAAGCCTACATCATCTCACAAGTGCTTTCCTTTATTGTTTTTATAAAAAAACACAGTCATTTTGCTTGTTTATATATATTTTTATTGAAAAATAGGCTCCGAGGTCTATAGCTTGTGAACCAGCTGATGGCACAGCCTGCACTCCTGATGACTGCTTGCTCATGAGCTGTTTTATCTCCAGGTATCCTCCACGGGGTAAAGGGATTTATTGTCTCAGTAAGCTGATTTTAGTGGAGTGCAGTTTAGTCAGAAATAGGTCTCTCTTCTGTGAAAGGTGGCTCTCCAGCTATTTTTTTGCTCTCCCTGCTCATTGAGTCGGCTCGCACCGCGATAAGGAGTCGCTGAGAATTCATTTAGCAGAAGAATATTGCTCCTTCATGCCACATAAATTAGGATATTACAGCAACAATTAGAACAGAGGGCGGCGTTGTGTAAAGGAATGTGCCTGGTGCTTCTCCCAGACCCGGCGCGGTGGCTTCGGTGCCAGCCCAACCATCCCAGCAGCTCCTTTGGCATAAAAGATTTAAATCCTGTGTTTCAGGTGCCTTCTGGGCAGTGGCTGGGAGGGCAGGGGGGAGGTGAGGTGTGTGGGGTTGGGGCTGGGCCACCCAGGAGATCCCTGGGGTGGGATCCGGGGATGCTGGGCAGCTGTGGAGCTGCAGGGATCGTGGCATATCCCAACGGCAGAGAGACAGGGAAGAGTTTGCTGCTGGGAGCAAAGTTCAGAGCAGCCTTCTCTGCAGGCTCAGAAAAGCTTTGTTTTCTCCCCACCTTTCATATGAGCCCTTGGCATTGCCTTATCCAGGTAAAATACCTTTCTCTTGGTCAGCAGTTAGAGTCCATGGTCCTGGTGGTGGTCCCAAGTGGGACTTAACTCCTTGAATGTCACTGGATTTATTCATTGTAGCCAAGATCAGTATCTGGGTCTTTGCTCTTCCTTCCCTGGGGACAATAAGGGTGTCACTCTTGCCTGTACACGGAGGGAGTGTTTTGGCCAAGGCTTTTTGGGTTTGCTCTTGAACTGGCCACAGTCAATCCAGACAGCTCTCCAGCAGCCAAAGGGATGGCAATTTTATGAATGGAGTTTAATAGCACAAACTTTGTGTGATGCAGGAGGAGATAAATGGAGCACAAATGGAAAAAGCACTTCACCCCCAGGCCCCATTGTTTAGTGTTTCGTAAGCGATTAATCGCTCCGTCCCCAGCAAGTGCAGTTGTCAATTCAATAAGCTCCGAGGTATCCTGAATGGCACTTGGCAAACGAGTTCCTGATGTAATTACATCCAAATGGAGTGTGAGAGCACACACGTGTGTGACGGGGGGGAGGCAGAGGGCTGTATTTCTCCATGTCATGGTATAGAGACTGGTATAGAGAATGGTATAGGGGCAGCATGGTGGCTGAGGAGGAAACCCCTGGTGCTGGTCTTGCTCCAGCGTGAGATTTTTGGGATCGGTGGGGACTTTCTCCCCAGCACTAAGCTGGTGATGGAAGATGAGGAGGTGGGATGGGAGCTGGTTCTTCCCACTCAGGGTGAAACGGGAATGGTGGTGATGCTGGCGATGCCAGTGTGATCCCAACCCTGCGGGCAGGTCAGGGTCCTGGTTCCTGTGGAAACCCCCCCTCCCTTTCCTTCCTGCAGCTGCAAGCTCTCTGCCTGCCCTTTTCCCTGAGCACAGAGCTGCTCTGGAAAGTGCATGGGGAAAGGCACCAGGATGCTTCCCACTGCCCGGGATGCTTCCCACTGCCCAGGATGCTTCCCACTGCCCAGGATGCTTCCCACTGCCCGGGTTGCTTCCCACTGCCGGGGATGCTTCCCATTGCCCAGGATGCTTCCCATCACCCAGGCTGCTTCCTATCATGTGGGTTGCTTCCCACTGCCCGGGATGCTTCCCATCACCCAGGATGCTTCCCAGTGCCTAGGATGCTTCCCATTGCTGAGCTCCAGCAGCTCCCAGACAGCCCGTGCCAGCCCAGGGCTCGGCAGTGATCCGATGCCCGTGGCACCGCCGTGGCTGCGGGGCAATCAGACAGATCCTGCCAGGCTGCCCTGGCGTGTTGTGGCACAGCAGCCCCAGCACTGGAGCAGGGCTGTCTCTCCGAGATGCTATCTCAGACTCGACACAGACACGGGAGATGCCAGGCTGGATGTTTGCAGAGACTTGTCAAGCCAAGGGGAACTGTGCCAACGTGAAACATTGGGGAAGAGCTTAAAAAGGCAGACAATGGTGTGTTCGCTCGCCTACGGGCTGCTTTCCCCCTTGACAGAGTTCTGCCAGCATCATCCAGCCAGAGGGGCCAGGAACGCTGCCCAGGACCCCCGTGTCCCATCCCTCCTCAGCTCTGAGGGTCTCGCAGGGCTCCAGAACTGGACCTGGGAGAGGGACTGAGGCCCAGCATGGCAGATTCCTCACTGAACATTTAATTAACTGCTTCATATTAACACCTCCCAAGCCTTTTTCCCCCTCTCTACTCAAAAATGGGGTATTTCCTGCTGTTGTGTGGACAGCAGTGCAGGTCAGGCTCCTCCACTCTCTGCTGCTTTCTGGGGCATCCTGGCCATCATCACGGATAATGTATGCAAATGAAATGCAGAGATGAAATGGTTCTTATTGCATCCTGCTGGTATCTCCATCCCCATCTCCATGCCTTCCCCAGCCATGGAATAGTGCTCCCGGGGAGATGGGGGGGGGGGGCTTAACTCTGCCTCTTACCCCTCGCAGAGAACCTCACTCCTGCTGCCAGGAGGGGTTTTTTCCTTCTTTTTCCCCTTACCTGGAGTGACCTCACCTCGGTTTGTGGCGCTGGGATCTTTGTGGGCAGGTGAGAGGCATCCATCACCCTTGGGAGCAACGCTCAGCGTGGCACCGTGTTGGTGCTGCTGAGCTCCTGGCAGCAGTGTCCCCCTTGTAACGGTGGCCAGGTGACCTGCTGCTGGGGACTACTGCTCTGAAAAAGTCTCTCCTGGTTATTGGCCTCGTATTCCTGATTGTCAACTCCTGGTAAAGCTCCTGGAGCAACCCCTGGAGCAACCCCTGGAGGTAGCACCTCTGCCGGTTCTTTCCGTTAAAGATCCTGGTACAGAGGGGATAAAACATGACACAGCAGTGTCCAACCTTCCAATCCCACTGAACCCAACCAGGCCAAAACCCTCATTTGTCCTCAGTTTCAGCCTTTGGCTTCAGTTTTACAGTTCCGTTTAATTGGCCTTAAAAGGGTCAGTTTTCAGTCTTGACAATTAAAGCATTGACTTTGTGTTGCCAAAGCTTGTCGGAGCCCTCGCTGCAGAAAGCATCTTTGCAGAACTTGTCTCCTTGAACATTTAATCTGTCAGACCTAATTATCCGCATTGCTTCAGCTCAATGGGCTCCTTCCCTCCCAGCCAGCAGCGATGTTTTGTTACTGTCTGTGAGACACGAACGGGCACCCAGGGTTGGAAGCAGCCGGTTCCGACTCTCCACCCTTGTCAGCGCCGTGGATTTGCCTCTGGAGTTGCAGTTTAAAACCAAAAGCGGGTGGGCTCTGAAGCCATGTCACTGTCCTCTGCCTTCTGCCTTGCAGAGAAGCCCGAGCTGGACGAGATCACCCTGGAGCGAGTGCTGGAGGAGCTGGAGACCATGTGCTACGAGAACATGAACATTGCCATCGAAACGGAGGAGGGCTTGGGCATCGAGTACGACGAGGACGTGGTGTGCGACGTGTGCCGCTCGCCCGAGGGGGAGGATGGCAATGAGATGGTCTTCTGTGACAAGTGCAACGTCTGCGTGCACCAGGTGAGCCCCACCACAGGGACCTTGGCTGGCTGCACCTATACCCCTTATGTACCCATATACCTATACCCCCTGTGTACCCATACACCTATACCCCTTATGTACCCATATACCTACACCCCCTATGTTCCCATACACCTATAACCCCTATGTTCCCATACACCTATACCCCCCGTGTACCCATATACCTGTACCCCCCATGTACCCATACATCTATATCCCCTGTGTACCTATATACCTACACCCCCTGTGTACCCATACACCTACACCCCCCACCCCTGGGTTCCTTTCCCTGAGCTGCTCCAGCGCCCTGCTGAGCTTTTCTGGTGAATTCCCAGTGCCTCCAGTGGAGCGAGGGTAGTGAGTGGATTCTTGGGTAGCTGACAGGCAGCAAACTTATTTGTCCTGCTTTCTCACCCCCAACCCTTCATGAGTCTCCACAGAAATGTCCAACCAGAGGTTGGAAACAGCTTCCTGCAGTTTGCTTTGCCCTCTCCTCATTCTCTGGTCTCTATATTTTATTTATGTCTCCTCTTCCATTAATGGGCTGTTTCTCCTTTCTTTACCTACCTTTCTCCATTAACCTGCAGCCATGGGACTGTGAGCACCCAGGGGTGACCAGCACCCTATGGGGCACTGGCTGGTGGGCTGGGAGGGGTGTGGGACTTCAGCCCCACACTCACCCTGTGCTGGGCTTGCATGGACCTCCAGCCTCCTCCTTGACATTGTACTGGGGGTAGCAGGACCTCCCAGCTCCACCAGCACTGTCACCTCGCAGGGTTTCTGTCCCTGCTGTCTGAGTGTAGGATTTCATTTTGTTTTGCTGCCTGGAGGGAAATAATTTTATTTTTAGAACCGAATGCAAATGCTTCAAGCCCTTCCTGGGGACGTCCTGAGCATGGGGAAACCTTGACAAGGAGAAGGCAGCCATGCGAGGGTCTCCTGGGTCCCACATGGGTCCGGGGAGGTTTTGCTGGTTGTGCTTTGAGGGGAAGCACCATGTGGTGCTGGGATGCTGGTGGCAGCTCCTGGGCTTCACCCTCTGTGTGAAGGGTTTGGGTTTTTTTTTCCCTCTGAAGCCATTTGCTCATCTTTTGGGCAGCTTTTCCATCAGCGCTTCCTGGAGGTGGGAGAGCGCTGGAGATATCTATAGTTGCAGGAGGTGGGTGTCTTGAATGGTTTCCATCAGTGAATCAGATTCCACAAAATACCAGGGCGATTCAGCCCTGTTTGGTGTTGGGGTTTTTTGTTGGTTTGATTTTTTTTTTAACAAGCCCACGTGGTGATGCCAGGCCATGATCTGACACTGCCAGTGGGAGCAGAGCCGTGCTGCAGAAGGGGACACAGCGAGCTGGGGTTCAAGGCTGTGGGAAGAAATTTGAGATTTTCCATTGTTTTCAAGGAGCAGAGTCCAGCCCTAAGCCCGATGCCAGCCCATGGGCTGCTGGTGATTTCAACTCTGCCCTGATTTATACCCTAAGCCACACGGTCCAGAGCTGCAGCACGCGGTGTTCCATGGCACCGTGTTCCTCACCTGACCTTCCAGTGCCTTCATCAGCCCCATGTCCAGACCTGCTGGGGATGATGCTGTCCTGCAGGGAACGGGGTGCCAGTGCCCACAAGCTTTGTGTGTGTGGGCAGCTGGGGTCCCATGGGACACATCTGGAGCATCCCAGTGGGAAGGGGCTGAGGCAGGGCTGTGCTCAGACACACGGTGGTGGGTTATGGTGCTGGAAGGGATCACTGAAATCATCTCATCTGCATAACAGAAGCTGTGAGGCTTGCTATTAATTAATTCCTGTGAAGCGTAGCTTTTGGAAAGCACATGCAATCTTCATCTTAACATTTTCAGTGAGGAGGAATCTTCCTCCCCCCCCACTGCTAAATTGTTGTGGTTCATCACTCTCGTGATGGCAACGTCGCGCTTCTGTTCAGCACGGGAATGATCCCTCTCCAGCTTCCAGCCACCATGGTCCTGTCATTACCCAGTTCCCGTTCCCTGGTGTGAGGACACAGCTGAGCCCTCCCTGTTTCATGGACCACACCAAGCTTTGCTGTGGCTGGGCATCCTCTCTGGATTTGTTGGTGTCCCCTTCTTGGTGATGTTGCACCAAAACCACCTCTGCTCCTGCCTGGCATTGCTCTGGCTCCGTGTTCCCGGAGTATCTTCTGGCTGATGCTGGGCAGGGAGGGTGTGTATAGCTGATGACCCCCCTCATTTCCAGAGCTGCATCTTGTCCAGGACAGAGACCCTGTAGTATTTACTCCTAAGAGTAGAATTGCACCTTCAGCTGCTCTAAAACCCCTAGGAATAAATAACCAAGAGCAGGGACTTCACTAGAGATGCTGGCCTGGTCATAATTCCTGTTTTCCCCTCGGTTCTGAGATCAGTCTGCCAGTTTATTCTCCTGGTAGTACATACCAGGCTGATTTCTGTCTGGTACTAAATCAGATGTTATATAAAACTCGGTTACAGAAATGATTTATCTGTCAGGTTTGGAGATGCTGTGAAACACACAGTTAACACTCTCTGAACCATGTAGACTCCCAGCAATGATATTACATCCCTTAATTCCTTATTATCCCAATAATCTGTTCACGAAGTGGCTTCTTCCCCTTGGAAAATCACTGTTGGAGTCAATTTGTGCTTTGGGGCAACCTAAAGCCAGGTTAGAAATTCTCTTCTTGGCCAGTAAAGGCTGGAGAAATGCTTTTCCCACGCTCACACATCTCTGTGTGCCCCCTCTGCCCCTGTCCCCACCTGCAGCACCGTCACCTGCTCTGACTGGGACCTGCAGCACCGGGCTGAAAAGCTTCTTGTTTTGGGGGTAAACTTCAAGAAGTGGAGTTGAGGAGTGTGGGGGCTCTGTTTGCAGCTCACAGTGCTGGGGGTCCCAATCGGCACTGCCCACTTGCCTTCTGGAGGGGGGTGTCAGAGCAGCCAGATCCAGAATTAATCACTTAAAATAGTGACACAGCCCCAAGGCAGTTGGCTGCCACTCTCTGAAAACCCTTTAAATGCAAATTACCAGGATGTGCTGGTTAAAAAACATCTAGTTTTAGGAGTAGCTGTTTCATACAATCCCAAGTTACAGCCAAAGTGGGAAGTATTTTATCATCACCGGGATGTGATAACAGCTTAGTGTTTGGCTTGTCCCCAAGTTCAGAAGAGAAATATTTATGAAGCTCTTTGGCTTCGCTGCCTTCTGTGCTATCGGGGAACTCCGAGGGGGACCCAAGTCCTTCAGCTCTCAATCTCCTGGCCATAGGCTTGTCCTCACCTCCTTCAGATTTGTCATCCTTTATATTGCCCATCCTTTATGGTTCCTCCCTTCTCATTTATATTCATGACTATGGGCTTCCCCTTTTTCCCTTCCCAGCGTTGTTTTCGCTTCCTTTTTAGCCTGGTTTGGGTGTGTAACCATGTGGCCATCTCTCTCAATCATGGGCTTGTGGCTTTTCAGCCCTCAGCTACCTCAGAGGTTTTGTCTGCGTGGCATTTCTTACATCCTCACATTGTCCTGGGTCTGGTAGCTCTTCAGGAAAGGGCAGGAGATGTCCACACTGCAGAGCTGCTGGTGGTGGGGGCTCTGATGGAGCAACCTGATTGCTTCTCCCACCCAACCCAGGGTGGATGCTTCGTGCATGATACACAGCATGTTTGTATACTTATCTTTTAATTAAAACCCAGGACATACTGATTGGGCATGGGTATCCATGTGAAAGTAGGGAAGGTAGCAAGGAAGGGAGAACTTCTCCTTGGCTGGAGACATTCAAACCCCACCTGGATGCGTTCCTGTGTGATGGACTCTAGGTGACCCTGCTCTGGCAGGGGGGTTGGACTGGATGAGCTTTCGAGGTCCCTTCCAACCCCTAGGATTCTGTGATTCTGGGATTCTGTAACTTCACCTCGCTGTGTGTGGTTGTGGAGCTGCTTCACATCTGCTCTCCATTGCGGCGCCCAGATGCGGTGGCGATGAGCCTGTGGTAGTGAAGAAGGTGGGGGTGAAGGAGGTGGTCTGGGAGGATGCTTCAGGAGGATGCTCTTCCCAGGCTGCTGGGTCTGACCCTCCTTGCCCGTGTCTGTGCAGGCGTGCTATGGCATCCTGAAGGTGCCCATCGGGAGCTGGCTGTGCCGGACCTGTGCCCTCGGTGTCCAGCCCAAGTGTCTGCTGTGCCCCAAGAGAGGGGGAGCGCTGAAGCCCACCCGGAGCGGGACGAAATGGGTCCACGTTAGCTGTGCCTTATGGATACCTGAAGTAAGATGTTTTCCAGTCTCCTCTTGACACACGGGCAGGCACAGGCCTGGTTTCCAGACCATTAATGGTCTAAATAGCAAGTCCAGTTTGGCTCATCAAGACCATGCCAAGGTCGGAGCCATGATGCTGGTCGGTCATCAGGCTGTGGGTTTAATTAGCAGCCAAAGAGCACCCCATTGAGGGAGAACACAGTGGTGGGGGGCATTCACAAGACCTCTGGGCAGGGTAAAGCTAATTTCATGTGCCCATTCGAGATACACAGCAATATCCAGATGAAGAATCAGTTAGAGGAAACACCGACATAAATTTTTCCTTCCATTCCATCCAGATTTGTTTCTCATTTTTGGAGTTTGGGTTTTTTTCCCAAATTACAAGTGACCCTGAAAAACAACATAAAAAATCCATCCCTCATTCAGACTGCCACAGACATCCCCCCGTAGGAGATTTGGGATGGTAACCAGTATTTACAACTTGTCTTCTGTTTCATGACCAGGTTAGCATTGGATGTCCTGAAAAAATGGAACCCATTACGAAGATCTCACATATCCCAGCAAGCAGATGGGCTTTGTCCTGCAGCCTCTGCAAGGAGTGCACTGGGACGTGTATTCAGGTATGTAACATCTCTGGGGTTGTGCCTGTAATAGCCACTGGAGGTTCTCGAGCTGTTGGTGGGTGTGATCCAGACGAGTCGCATTCCTGCTCTGAGTAAACCTAGGAACAGGGAGCACGAGCCCATCAGACACCATCAGATGTTGTTTGCAATCATTTGATGTATGGAGTGCTAGGAATCTGGATCAACTTTCTTTGCATGACGCAGTGATGTTGCTGTAGTGACACCAATTACCGGGAGTGCAGATGACCTTGGTTTGAAATCAGGACCCTCCAGCAGAAAGGCGTGGTGCAGCTGCCAGAGAAGTGAGATGTTCCTGAGATCCCAGCCCAAGTGTGTCACAAACCAGTGAGGGTTGGGAGCCTTTCTTTTGAGGGGATATCAGGAAACCCCAGGGTTAGTCCTCACTTGCCTCCTGGCTTGGGAAATAGATTTATTACTGTGTAGGACATTCCCACATCCTCCACACTGAAGCAAACCACTGCAGAGCTCCAGTTCCTGCTCTCCCTGCAGCAGCAGCAGCTGAAGAGGGGCTGAGATGTCCTCGCTTCCAACTGAAAGCAGGATGCTCAGGGCTTTCCTGTTGACAGAAGTGGGACAGAGCTTCCCAGCCATGATCTCCTTTCTTGGGGGGCAATGAGCAGAAGCTCCCATCCAAAGTGCAGCACACTTGGTGTGAGAGCATGTGGGGAACCTTGCTGCACAGGAGGCTTCCCCCTGCCAGCCCCTGCTTGGCCGGTGCGATGTCGGAAGCTGCACCTTGGGGGTGGGTGACAACTGGGGACCAGAAGCAGCTGACTGGTTGCAGAAGGGCGTTAGGAACAGGTCGGTGCACTCTGCTGTGTTTGTGCCACTGTTCAATACTTTAAAGGGAACCATTTAAAAGCAATCCCCTTAGCTCAAAATGAAATCTCACAATACTTCTTTAAATCTCCAGTGTTGACTCACTTCTTTTTTGACGGCTCTGGGTGGATCTGCTTATTCACCCTGCCAGATGGAGATACTGTGTCATAGCAGCAACTGCTTTCAAAGAACGGAAGGGCAGAGGAAGGAGGCAAACAGCCTTGGCAGCAGCAGAAAGAATTCAGCTTCTCTGAGGCTTCATCCTCTTAGCGCCGGCATGGCACGGGAGCCGTGAGATCCCTGGGACTGAATGGATTTGCATTAAAGGTCACCTGAGATGGAACAGGAGCTGCATTGTCCCCTGTGCTGGCAGCTCGTGGTTTATAAGTCTTTGGGATATTGTCACCGGAGCGTTTGCCAAGGCCACCCCAGCACGCTCAGGATGGTTTTGCTTCAAGAAAAAGGGGGAGAAGAGAGAGAAAAAAAAAAAAAGGCAGGCAGTGCCTTTATTTAAGGATTTATGGGGTAAATCAGCAAGTTCACCCATGGATAAATAAACACGCTCCGTGCTCATCAGCAGCACAGAGCTCTGTTTTGAAAGCTGGTGTTTATGGAGCGTATTTGTGATTAGTGCCTGTTTATACAGGTGTAATCCAACCACCTCTGTCAGCATTGCAGGTTTGTGACCCAGCTCTGCAAGGAGGAGGGGTGTTCTGGGAAAGCACTGAGCTTTTATCCTTGGCAGTGGGAACTGGATGCTGCAGGTGGGGCAAGTCCAGGGAAAGGAGGGGAGTTGCCTCCAGGAGGGGTTTTTCCAAGTGGAAATCCGGACGACGAGCTGGAGGCAGGGAAGACTCATCCCAGAAGGTCATGGGGATGCTCAGAGGCAGCACCACAGCAACACCCACCTCAACCACGTTTACGGAGACCAACATGAGCTGGTTCTGCATAGGCATCTCTGTGTGTCAGGGCGTTTTTCCCCATCCCAATTTGACCATCAAAAGGGAAACAAACCCAGGGAAGCCACTTATCTCCATGCCTCTGACCTTGCTGCATGTGTGTAGTTAATTCCTGGCTTTTCTGGTGCCAAACTGTGATCCTGGTGTAACTCAGCATGGCAGTAGTGGAGCCAGAGCTCCCGGATGCTGGGCAGGGATGCAGCCCTGGAGACACAAAGCTTCCCCCAGCTCCTGTTAAGGGGAAATCATGACTTCACGGTCGTTCTTGTGGTCAGACATCAGGAGGTGCCAAAGAGAGCTCAGTATCCAGCAGGAATTTTCTCGTTTGCATTGCTGATGGAAGACAGAGTGCTAGGAGCTCCAGCACAGCCCGAGCCCCAGCCGTTCTCACCAGCTCACTCCTCGCTTCTCAGAGCACCTTGAACACCTTCCCAAAGCCTTCCAACGCAGCACAAAATGCCAGGGCTCTGTCAGTTGCTGGCAGGCTTCTCCAAAGGGCATGATCTTTTGCTGTCATCATCTTCCAGCTTTCTTTTTGGTTTTATTTTTGGAAAGAAAAGCCCTGGGAAGTGTCCTCCACTGCTCACTCGTTCATCCTCACTCCTCTGCCTGCTGCTGCCGACTCCCCTTGAGCTGCTGGTGCCACCGGTGCCCATCCACTGGGATAACTGGTGTGCTGGTGCCCAGACCTGTCATCCAATTGTGCCTGTAACCCTGAAAGCTTGACATGGGGGTAAGAGCAGCGTGTGTGCTCCGTGTAGCCCCCGCGCCATCCGCCACCCCGCATCCCCCGAGGATGTCTGCCATGCTGGAAGTGCCTATTGCTGCTGAGAAGCCCTACCAGGATCCAGATCATCTGTGGTCACTGAGGATCACATGGTAGTTGTTGGGAGGATGCAGAAGCGTCGTGGCTGATGGCTTGGCCGGGGTTCAGCACCGGTAATTAATTTTTCCTTCCTGAGCTCCCCTCATGGGTCTGTTGGAGGAGCTGCTTCCTTCCCCTCCAGCCCCAAACTGCAGCACAGCACCTCTGCGAGCTGGGAAACTTCTCCTTGAGTTCCCTTGGCAAGTAACATCATCTCTGTTTCTTCCCAGTAAGAGTGGTTTGAGCACTAATTAACAGCCCACGTTAATCTCGGGTGCAGTTTTCACCTCCTCTCTCAGAATTCCGTGTGGGGATGGATTTCCCTGGATACGCAGAGTGTGCTGGAACCCTTGAATGAAGGATGCTGCGTGCTAACGAAGCACGATTGATAACGAAGCAGACTTGGGGGCTGCACTAGTGTTTGGAGCCCAGTTTATTCTGTGCAGCACATCCCTCCCTTGGCGAAGCACCGCTCGGGAGGATCAATGTGGTTTTATTGTCAGTTTATGCAGGGTCGCCGCAGCCGAGCAGGTACCTTCCTTTGTTGCCCTGTCAGCCAAGCTGCCTAATTATTTTCTATTTGCATTTTGGGCACAGTTTCTGATGAGTGCTGCTTGCCATCTGTCGGAGGAGAGATCCAGGATGGGTGCCACTCCGTTTGCTTTATTCCCGAGGTGGAGTGATGGTGGTTCCTGTTAGCAGGACATGGTCCTGGCAGAAGCCACAGCCAGTTTGTTAAAGCTGTTAGTAGCCCTGGGGACAGGAACAGGAGGAAGGGGACATCATCATGGGGCTTTCCTTAGCTCACAGAACGAGGTCTTGGTGTCCACTTTCTCTGCTGTAGATGTCTGTGTGCATAACATCATAAAAGTGTGCTGGAGTTTGAAGCACCCACAGCTGTTAGACCAGAACAGCCAGGATGGAGCATGTCAGGAGTATGTCAGGAGTGCATCAGGAGTGTGTCAGGAGTACATCAGGAGTATGTCAGGAGTATATCAGGAGTACATCAGGAGTATGTTGGCGCAGGGAGCACAGATGGGTCTCACACCATGCCAGACCCCGTGCAAGCACCAGCAGCATAGCAGGGGGAGCTGTTTTTTGCAAGGTGTCAGCTATTTTCCACAAGCAATTTCAGGCTGAAGTGAGGACCAAATGGACGTGTTTAAAAGCTAGGAGGAATAATCTGCTTGCATTTGGTGCCTGCAGGAGTTGGTGCCCAGCGTCACTGCTAGTACAGCTTGGGGCTTGGCCGTGGTGGGGCTGCATCCAGCTCTTCCTGCTGGTTTCAGAGGCTTTGGAGCAGGGCCTGGGGAGCCCTGGGAGGGGAGGACTTGGCCACCACTTGCCTGTGCTTGCCCTGGCCCTGGCAGCCGTGCGATTTTCTCGCTTTCATGAGCACCAGCAGATCTATAAACAAAGTCAAGGAAAATATCTAAAAGCAGCAATGTCAAAAGTTCGCACGCTGGGTGACTGAGCAGGAGTTCAGAGCTGATGGGATGAAGATAACAAGCCATAAAACTCCTGTTCCTCAACTACTACCAGAATATTTTTATTTATTTATTTTTTCTTTTTGAGTATTGAAGTGCAGCAGAGCCCCAGTAAAACCCTACAGCATCCTGACCGGTTTGTCACCAGCATCCAGGAGATTCCACGTGCCTCTGCCTGGTCCTTCAGGCCACGACTGCATCTTCATCCCTCACAAGAACCATTCTTCAATAAGTGCTGAAATACGGTGCCTACAGTAATAGTCTCATTATTGCAGCTTAGCTGGTCATTAGCAGCTGGAATAGACTGATCTCTTATGGGTTATGGTTGAAATAATTACCTGACACTCTGAGCCATTAAAAACCAGTTAATGAGTAGAGGGGGAGAAGGGGCTGACGTGGACACGGGCACTGCACTAGCTTGGGGGGTTCCTCTCTAGGAAACCAGGCTGGGGTTTGGTGCCTGTGGGATCCAAAGGAATTCAAGCTTGAGGCGAGTTAGGGAGATCATTAAAAAATTGATGTGATGTGAGTCTGACAACTCAGCCACTGCACCAGCTCTAAAGTTCATTCCATGATGTCTTGCTCTGTATATGCTGAGTTGCTGTTCTTTTTTTCTTCTTTAATGGAGCTAATTAGAGGCTGTGTAATTTCCAGAGGAGAAAGACATCGTGCTCCAGGAGCATTGGCTGCTTCTGAGGTCCCACGTTCACTCAGGAACCTTGGCATGTTCTGGATGCTTTCAGTAATGGTTGCACGTTAGCTCTACGTGTGGTACCAGGAGGGAGTAGCTTAGGGGTGAGATACAGATGGGAGCTTCACCATCAGGAGAAAGCCATTGACAGTCTTGGAGCAGCCTGTTGGCCCGTGCTGTTGTCTTTGGCTGTTGATGTATCTCACTGGAAGAACCATTGGAAGCTCCTGTAGGTGAAAGATGAGCAGGGTTCAGATTAAAGCAGGGAAGGTGCCTGCTGATACCCAGTGAACCCTGAGTTCCTTCTGCTTGGGTCTGTGGTGTCCAGCTCATAGGTGTATAACACTTGGGCAGTGCAGGTGTTCCCCCGTAAGGAGTACCTGTTGTGGAGCATCCATCACTTCATGGTAGGTGCTTTGCCCTGGCCCTGAGTCGTGTCCTTCTCCCTGCAGTGCTCCATGCCCGCCTGTGTCACCGCATTCCACGTCACCTGCGCCTTCGACCACAACCTGGACATGAGGACTATTCTAGCAGACAACGACGAGGTGAAGTTCAAGTCGTTCTGTCTTGAGCACAGCACCGGTGCCACCAAGTTGCCCGAGGAGGCACGAACAGAGCCTGACCAAGCCCAGCTGGACTTGGAGAAAGTCACGCTGCGGAAGCAGAAGCTCCAGCAGCTGGAGGAAGACTTCTATGAACTTGTGAAGCCTTCAGAGGTGGCGGAGAACCTTGACTTAAGCGAGTCGCTGGTGGATTTTGTCTACCAGTATTGGAAGCTGAAGAGGAAAGCAAACTCCAACAAACCACTGCTGACACCGAAAACGGATGAAGTGGACAACTTGGCCCAGCAAGAGCAGGACGTTCTCTACCGACGCTTAAAGCTCTTCATGCACCTCAGGCAGGACCTGGAGAGGGTGAGTACAGCAATTGGCTTTCAAGCTCTTTTGTGGCCCTATGGGCCTTCATCCCTGTGTAAATCATTGCTATCAACCTGCCAACCTGTCCCTCCTTTGCTCCTGCCTTTGCTGCATCATGTTTCTACCTCTGTGCTTGGTGCCACCATCAATGGGTGTCCCGTACAAGCCATAGGCATCAGGCTGCAGCTGCTGGTTCCAAGAGTGACAAGTTCAACTCCCCTGCTTCTCTCTATTATAAATCTACAGCAGGCTGTTCCACCCCCTCTGTGTCCACTGGCTCCCTGCTTGACTTCCCTGGCTGCAGGAACCACTGTGCATCCCTAGGCACCGCACTTTGCTCCAGGAGCTGCCTGATCCAAAGACACGGCACGGCAGCTTCTCTTCCATATCTTTGTGTCGAAACTATGGCTTTCACCAGGTTCCTCATTTCCAGAGTTGCTTCCAGGCTCCGTGGGGTCATTCCCCATCACCATTCAGCCTCTGCTTAGCAGCTTCCTGCCAGATTTCACTGCCTGGCCCCGGGGGAGTTGTTTGTTTGCTCTTCTCCCAGGAGGAGGAACAACAAACACTGGCTGGATCAAAGTCCAGCACTCGGATGGGTGACAGGGAGGGATTTCCACCCAGCACATCCCAGGTACCTGACCCCATCAGTGCTGCTCACAGCCCCCCCTTTTCGGATCAAATCGGGGTTGGGGAAGAGCAGCCTGGAGCGGTGGTGGCTCTCAGAGGGCATCCACGGGGTATCACATTCAATTTTAGTGTTTTCAGCCATTAATCTGGCAGAGATGGGTGTGATCTGGGGGCTGGTGATGGTGCCTGGATCCAGCCCAGGGGAGGTGATGTGGGGCAGCCAGGGTGATGCCGTTTCCCACTGCCACCTCTCAGCCACCATCACTTCTGCACCTCAGTGTCAGCAAATTAAAGCTGTTGCCTGGGAATCAATACAGCCCTCCTCCTCCCCCTAATTTTTTTTGGCCTTTTTTAACCCTCTTTTTTTTTTTTAAAGCTTTTTCCAGGGTCTGGTTGTTTAAGTTAGCTTCAACAAAAAGCTCTGGTTTCCAGCTTTCATACCAGCATCTGAGCTTGGCTTGGGGAGGCAGCGCTGGCTGTTTAGCTGTGGAAGTGTGGGTAAATACCAGCAGTCTCTAAGCAGAGCACGAGGAATGTTTTCATCCAGGAATATCAAATCACAGAGAAGAGATGCCACCGAACACTTTGAGATGCTGGTTGCCAGAGGCAGTTGTTTCCCTCATAAAGAAGTTTTAGTTTGATGTTGTCTCTGATCCAGGAGAAAAAAAGAAAGTGTAGTAAAATAGCATATAGCTCACTGCTTTGTGTTTACAGCTGAGGGATTTGACACAAAAAAAAAGAGCAGCTTTTTCTCCTGCATTCCTGAGTGTTTCCAGATTGTCCTTCAGTGAGATTGGTGATGGCCATGGTCACCACCTTTGGTGGCAGGCATTGGGGAAGCGTGGGACGAGGTCTTGGGTGGCTCTGTCACTGTGAGAGGCACAAAGGCTCCAACCCTGCAGGGACAATCCCCCAAACCTGGAAATACCCCAGCAGAAAGGGGTTTGAGGATGAGGAAGGGGAGGAATCGGAGACATCGGGGTCATGCATGAGTGTGGACACCCCCACGTCCCTGCTGGTGCCTCCCTTGAGGCCACCTCCTCCTCACCTCGTTCCTGGCAGTTTTGCACCCGGAAGCTGAGTGAACCTCTCAGATCCTGTCAGCTGCCATCAGCATTTTCTGTTTCACAGCCGAAACCCTCGGGTTTCCTCCCAAAGCCTGGCTGCCCACCACAGCCATGGTGACAGAGCCCAGCTCTGCAGCCACCGCTGGCAGGGTGCAGGGCACCGAAACCATGGCCAGTGGGCATCACACACAGCTTGGTCCTCCAGGGGTGTTCATCAGCAACCCCGGGAGGTGAGCAGGGGTTAGGTTTGACATTTCCATCGTGTGCTTTGCTGATGGCATTTTAGGCTGCCCCCTTGGTTCATTGAAATTTGTACTGGGACAAAGTGTGATTTGCAAGTAGATGTGGAGCAGTGTGGGCAACCACGTGGAGGGAGGATGCTGGCCAGGTTCTGGGCAGGGGAGCCACACCAGTACGTGGCTCCTCACCTGCAGCATCACCTGGATATTTTGCTGTGGTTTCTGTGCTCTCTCCTGGCAACGGGCAGTTCTGCAAGGCTCTGACCTTCAGCAGATCGGTAGCCTCACACCTGCAGCTCCATCCCAGCTGCACTAGCTTTGACCCTGCCTGAACTGGACGCTGTTCCTTGTGTTCCTGTAGGTCAGGAACCTCTGTTACATGGTGACAAGACGGGAGAAAATGAAACACACCATTTGTAAACTCCAGGAGCAGATCTTCCATCTCCAGATGAAGCTCATCGAGAAGGATCTTTACCCAGGTCAGTACCACTTACCAGAGCCTGTTCTCACAGACGCTGTCCTTGCCATCCTCCAAAGCCAAAGACTCGAACCCAGGCCTCAGCCCCCACCCCAGGGAAGCCAGAGCCCCCTCCCCTGCAGTGTTATTTAAGCGTGGTTCATCTGTTGACTCTTTGCACACCTCCAGCTTTGGTCAGAAACACACAATAACGCCGTGGCTTGGGCAACCGGAGTGTCCGAGCTCCTCATTTACACAGGTCCCTCTCCGTCCTCCACCCCCTGGTCAGAAGGACCATGTGTTTGGTTAGGTGGGGATGCTAAGGCAGCGTTTGGGTGACTTTCCTGGAGGTGGAACTTTCTGGGATGAGATGGCAAATCCTGGGCATGGGGCTGCTGGTGCCAGGGCTGATCCGCAGCAGCTGGCTCCTTGGCACAGGTCAGCGGCCGGTGCTTTGGGCTCTTTGCAGATGCCTCTGGCTCTGTCAAGAATCAAAGCTTAAGCTGCTGGTGGGAAGTCTGTTGCTCCTAGAGACCAGCTCCTTTAGCTCTGGTCAGCTGCAGTTCTCTGCTCCACATACCTGTTAGTGGAGAACATCACGCTACTGCCTGCAAAGCGTCTGGCAACTTTTATTAAGGAACTGAAATAAAGTTGGTTTTCTTCTGTCATATTTTTTTTTCCCTTTTGCACAAGCAGTGCTGGAGCCCACAGCTCCTGCTCCCTCCTCCTTTCCCTTCGGTGGCAGCTCAGACCAAACCCTGTGGCTGCAGAGCAGTTTTTCCAGCAGCAGCATCTGGTGCTTTGGCAGGCTCTGCCGCCGGTTGTTGTGTTTGTGGCTTTGGAGTTGCGTTTGAAGCCATCACATGGTCGGGGTTTCTTCAGGAACTGTCTGGGCTGAGCTCTCCCTGACAAAAGTTTCCTTTGAGTGAAGTTTTGGAGGCTGAGGAATGTGGGCGTTGAGATGTTTGTGACTTGGAGCCTGTGCAGATTCCTCCCGATGGACAGAGCCAGGCGCCCACTCGGGGCAGGAGTGACCAGGATCCCAGTGTATGCTCCAGGGACACGTGGCTCCTGTAAATCTCAGTGCCCATGACACAGAGCAGTGACACTGTGTGTTGCTTTGTGCATCCTCGCTGAACCAGAGATAAGATCACAGCCTGAGCACCCACAGAGTGGTGTTCCCAGCTGTTCCCACCAACGGGAGATCCCGCGTTGCCCATCCCGAGAGCCCTTCCCTGGCACCAGGGAGATGTGTGCCCAGTTCTGCTCCCAGCACTGCTGCTGTTGGCTGGGATGGCAAGGTGGGAGGTCCAGCTCGGGAATAACGGGTGGATAAAAGACAAGAGCAGCCAACTGTGCTCCTGATGGCAGATGCTGTGCACTGTTGCCACTGAGCTCCGTGAGAACGGGGCAGGAATCATCTGGGCAGTGCTGGGTTTCGGGGGAATCACAGGGGACATCGTGATGCTCTTCAGTTCAGCTGGTCGGACCTGGTTTAGGATGTGCAGCTCTCAGAAGGGTAGGTTGCCAGGAAGGGTTTTGGAGCTCACCTCCCTCACAGATGGGTGGTAGATGGCTGGAAATGCCCCTGGGGAGCTGCGTCCCCCAAAATGCCTTGGAGAGCCCAACCCTATCACTAATGCAGTGATGGGGTGGGGTCAGAGAGAGCTGGGTCAGGTGAGCTGGGACCCTGCCTGGTGGGATGGAGATGCTGGCTGGCGAGAGGAGCTGTGTCGGGGCTCTGCTGCTCATGTTTGCAGTCGCCCTTCCTGAGAATGTTACTGGTGTGCTCGGGGAAGAGCACAGCTCCCGTTCCCGTGATGGTTGTTCTGCCTCAAGGTGAGTGATGAGCAGCAAACCCATGGTGAGGGTGGCTCAGGCAGTGCCTGGTGTGCAGGCTGAGGGATGGCTTCACAAGCTTTGGTGCAAAGGTTCTTCTCTCCTGCCCCAGCCGGTCTGCGTTTGCCACTTGGGTTTCTGCTCTGAGCCAAGCTGCTCATCTCTCCTGGAATGGGATTTTTTGAGCCTGAGCAGGGGCTGCTGCCTCCAGGACCATGGGTCCTGCTGTCAGGGAAAGGGCCTGGCTGTGAGAATTTGGTCCTGGGATCTCCAGGTGGTTTGGGCATCTGGGCCCTTCCCATGCCAGGGGGACATGGGGGACCTGGGTGCCTTTTGGCATCAGTGCGTAGCATCTCCTGAGCTCCAGAGGAGTTCCCTTGCTGGGATGTAGCATCAGGCCATGGGTTGCCATCCCAAATGTGGTAAGAGAGGGTGTCACAGTTAGCTGTGACAGTCCCAGCACAGGCAGGAGCACAGCACTGGTCATACCCCCCACGCAGCACGTGGTCCTCATGCTGATGGCCACGTCCTGCCCCACCACACACTCCCAACACCCCCGTGTTTGCTGAGCCTCCTCTGTGCCAGTTGGTGATGCTTAGAGCTAAAGGTACTCAGCACCCAGTGGGACCAAAGCTATGGATACCTCACTGCTGCATTTTCCAGCATTCCAAAGTGTTTGAAAGCTGGGGGATGGTTCCTGGAGCATCCCCTCCGCATGGGTCCCGACCTGGCTGCTCTGCCTGCCTGGGGTTCTTGGGGAAGGGAAGAAGTCTCCGTGATTGTGCCTCGATGAGGTTGGTTTTTAAGTGCTGTTACAGTAGACATCGACTGAAATCTGTTGGGGTTATTCCAGAGATGGTTTTGGCACAAAGTTTCTTTTGGAATGGCTCCAACATAAAGCTCAGACCTGGAAGGGGGATTTCTCCCGCTGACAAATGATCATTTAATGCAGGAGATCATTAATAAAATCAGGGAGAACTGCCTGTGTAAAATGAACCCACCTCCCCACCCTGTGTTTTTCTTGCATGGAGTGGAAAGCAAACACCGTGTGGCTTTGAAACACGGCTGCTGTTTTGACAGGGTCCTCTTCAAAAAGCACCACTCAGGTTCCTTCTCAGCCCCATCCTGCTGCCTGAACAGAGCCACACTTTTATTTTGGAAGTGAAGTGAAGAATGTGTCTGCTTTTCCCCGGGTGCTTGGCAGCAAGGTGGCAAATGCCAGTTTTGCTGTTGCTTGTCTGTGTCTCGGTGAGTCCTTTGGTCAGGGGGGGTTCCTGGCTCAGCAGCCCCAGGGCTGGAAGTGCTCTGTTCATCCAGACTCGGGCAGGTGCAGTGGGAGTTCCCTCCCCTGCTCACCCACTGCATTCCCTCTGCTGCAATGAGGGGGGAGTGGAGGTTTTTCCCCCTGACCCATCCACTCCGCAGCCTCTCTGCCAACACAAGAAACCCATTTGCTTTTTAAAGTCTCTGCTCCAAGAGCTGCACAGCTCGTGCAGGTCCAGCCATGCAAAGCTGCACATCTCACCTCTGCTCCCACCAGCCCCCCACGTTCTGCTTTAAGGGCAAATTCCATCCCCCTCTGAAAAGTGGTAGAGGTTTTAGCATGGGCTTCTGTGGGAGAATGAACTAATGGAGTAAGTACAAGCTGTTGGAGTGTTTGGCTTGGCATTACAAGTTGTACTTTTACAGGGTGTTTGTCCTGTTTACCCGAGAGGAATAAATCCAGTGGAAGTTCAGAGCTGTTTAGGGAATAATTGATTTTTAGCTGAGTGCCTGGATAGCTGAGTTATATCCCAGGCTTTCCGTGGGCCATGCTGAGCATCTTTCCTGCTCCATTTACACTGCTTAAGTTTTATGGCTTCAGGGGTTTTTTCAGCCCCACGTGCTGTGAGTGCAAGCAGGTCAAATCAAATCAAAGTCTGCTTTGAAACGCTGCTGGGACCATTGCTGTCTGCTGAACTGGCCTTGCAGCACCTCCAGCCAGTGCTCTTGTTGCTGGTGGGTGCCACGCCACCGGTTTGGAGGTCCCTGTGTCCCCTGGAAGGTGTCTAAGCAGGGTTTGGGGTGTCCTGCAGGTCCTCACCCCAGAGCCCTGCTCCAGGAGGACACGTTGGTGGCTGTAGGGTCTCCAGTGAGTCCCCTGCCTTCAATGGGACTGCTCCACAGACCTCTTTTTTTTTATAAAACCTACAGGATCCAGATTTTCTGAAGTCTCTCTTAGAGGCGTCAACCTACAGTTGGCCAAGAAGTGGCTGCTGTTCTCCCTTTGGCTTGGAGCTGGTTGCAGGTCTGGCCCAGGTCTCCTCCACAGGGGTGTGCCCAGGGGAACTTGCTCACCCTGATGCCTGGTCTCACACGGAGTTTTCCTTTTTTTCTAAAAAATGCCAGAACAAACTGGGAAGAAGACAAAGGGTAAGAAAAGTGACCCGAGAAGGAAAGGAAGAGATGGTAGAAAAAATAGTCCCGAGAAGAAAGAGAAAAGGAAATCAGTCAACGAAACTGTGTTGGGACAACTGGGTAAGTCTGATTTTATGGGCGCAGAGCTGAGCCGTGCTGCTGGCAGCTCCCTGCTTTGGGGAGCAGGGTGGAGAGTCCCAGCCCCTGATCCCTCTCGCATGTCCGAGGCCGTGGGAGCCTCTTCCATCTCATCCACGCAGGCACCAGCCTGGATCACCGCGGTCCTGCAGGAGAGACCGTGTCAGAGCCATGGTGCCCGGCAGGGTGAGGGGTGTAAAGTCCCCCCTCTGCAGCCCCAGGGCTTGCTCTGGATGGGGAGAAGGTGTGACCAAACCTGGCAGGTGCTGCCGGAGCCCGGTGTCTCTGTCGGGTGATAAAATCAGACTTACCCAGCCCGCAGCAGGACTCGGCCCCCCACCTCCCCTGCTGTGCTCCCAGGGTGAGCACGGGGGGTTTGCATGGCACGCACTGCCCAGGGCTCTGTGCTTGTGCCAGGAGCATCCAGGAGCAGGCACAGAGCCCGGCCAGTCTCTTGGATTTGCTGGGGGTGTCAGGAGATGCTGGTGGGCTCTGCAGATGCTTCACCCACCTCCGACTCTTCCCAACTGGGGACAACCTACTGGGCAGCAGATGGGGCTGGGGGGAAGTTCTGTGTTCTATGGAAACATAGAACAAAAAGGTCTTTTTTTACAAGATCTTTGACAGCTGCAAATGGTTTTGATGTGGAATTGGGTTTTGGTTTGATCCACTCTGGCACTGTCACCTCCACCAGTGTGTGGGGACGAGGTGACCAGTTCACATGTGCTCAGCATGGGGATGCACTGGTCCCATGGGACTCTCGGGCAGTCCCGGGGGGCTGTGAACCCCTCCTGGGGCACAGAGAGTCTCTGTGGGAGGGCTGGGGGCCTGACCCACCCTGCCCTGCTCTGCTTTCCCCATTGCTCACCCCGACTCTGCTGCTCTCTGCTCATCTCAAACCTGTTGGGTTTGGGGCAGGAGCCCCTTTGGAAATGGGGCTTTTGCACCCCCCCTGTCTCTGTGCTGGTCCTGCTGAAGAGACTTTGCATGGTCTGGGTCAGGTTCCATCAGATGATGGAGGGCTGGGATGTCTCTGAGAAAAGCTCCACTCCTGTGAGCCAGGGAAGCCAGGCAGGCGACCCAAAGCTTCACCCAGGTCTTGTGACCTCCTGGATTTGATGAAGGGCTTGGAGCATCACTCAAGGCTGCAGTCATGGGAGGAGGGCCAGGGGAGGGCGAGCTTGGCAGTGCCTTTGCCCACAAGTCCTTGGGTTGCTCGGCCCCTGGGTACCACACGATGCCCTCAGCTCATCCCTGCTCCTGCTTCCCCTCCCCTGCACCGGGCTGCGCCCAGGGCCTTCTCCAAAAGGACCATGGTGTGACCTACAGGGAAGTGCAGGACTGCCACCTCCACAGTGTCACCTCCAAGGGGGGATCTGACCTGAGCCATGTCCCCAGTGCCACCCTTGAGGAGCCTGGGCGTTGCACAGGGTGTTCTGTTTGTGCCCCTGTGGTGGTCACTGATCCACACAGCGTGGAGGTGTGGGGTCACAGCCCCTGTCACTGCCCCAAGAGGGATACAAAGCCTCAGTCCAGACCATCAAACGTTGTGGACGTGAGTCACTGTGCCCCTGCCACCGCTTTGCCTCTTCTGCTGCTGGCCTGACTGCTTTAAAAGGAAGCCCTCACCTGAAATCAAAACTCAAACCTCATTTTTCCTCCATCCATAACCCAGCTCTGCTGTTGAACCTGTGGGTTCCTGTTGTGGGGACCTCACCTGGGCACAGGTCCCACTCTGGGAGCAGTTGCCAAACTTTAAGGTTCCCACCTGGGCTGGTGGTCCTGCTGCCTTTGCATGGGGCTGTGTTCTCCACCCCTGCTGGGGTGGGCTGAGGCTTGGCATCTTCACTGCAGAGAGATGCTCCATTTGGATTTGGGGAGGTCCGTGGGGTGTTGGATCTGGGGGACCACTCAGGTTGTGCTGTGACCACAACGGACCCCAGATTCAGCACTGGTGCTGGAGTAGACCCTCTCCTGTGCCCTGATGTGGTGCGTTATGGTGGACCTTTGCGTGTTTGTGGTGCTGGGGAGTCTCCGTGGTCAGTGGCTGTGTCAGAGGGCAGTGTGGCCGTTTCTGGCTCCTGATGCAGTCTTCTTCTGTTTTTTCCAGGCTTATCGACCTCCTTCCCCATCGACGGGACCTTCTTCAACAGCTGGTTGGCACAGTCGGTCCAGATCACCGCCGAGAACATGGCAATGAGCGAGTGGTCCCTCAACAACGCCCACCACGAGGACAGCACGCCCGGCCTCTCCGAGGAGCTCCTCCAGGACGAGGAGACCTTGCTGAGCTTCATGATGGACCATTCCCTCAGGTCCCCGTTTAAGCAGAGCGAGGCCGCAAAGAAAGTGAAAAGCAAAACGAGAACGAACACTAGGAAAAAGCTGCCCAGGAGCAGCCCCCCTGCTGTGGGTGGGAGCCACCCGGAGGGCTCGGAGCCATGGACTACCAACGCCAGCGACTTGTCGGATGATGCCGCCAAGCCCTTCGCTCCCGATTCCAGACCCAGCAAAGCGGAGAAAGGGGTGGCCAAGCTCCCCACCGACCGCAGAGGGACGGGCGAGGCCAAAAAGGCGGCCAAGAAGGGCTCTGTGCCCAAAGCTGGTGACCCCCCAGGCGGGATGAGGGGCGGTGAGGAGCAGGAGCAGCAGGAGGAGGAGGAGGAGGAAGAGACGCCGCGCTGCGCCCAGCCGGAGCCCAGCCCCGCGGCCAAAGTGCCTGACTCCGTAGGTAGCCCCAAAACCGTCGTGAGGTTCAAATTACCAAAGGAGAGCCGGGGGGCTCGGAGGTCGCAGCCCCCCAAGGCCGAGGGTGCCAGTGGAGCTCCCTTGCGCCGTTTCGAGGCCGAGACGGACGGGTACTTCTCCGACGCAGAGATGAGCGACTCGGACGGGGAGCCCCGCGGCGGCAGGGCACAGCGCGGGCAGCTGGAGGCGGCCGGCGAGGACATCGTCAGGATGAGCATCCTGGCATCCTAACTCCTTCCGACCACACTCCACGAGGCCTCAACCCAGTTCCAACTGCCATGTCCAATTTCTGCCTGGTATCATAGCGAGGGGGATTTTTAATATGTGTATATAGTTGGAAATTCGGCACTGTTGTCTTTCTCTTCTCTATACGCCCGAGATCCAGCTTCAGCTTCACCACCATCGATGACCATGACAGCAGTGGTCCCTCCCCAGCTCCCTGCCGGACCCCGCTTCCCGGTGGGAGCGATGCCGAGGGTGCCGGTGCCCGTGCTCTCCGCAGGGATGGGAGTTGAATCAATGGGCATTATTTAAGGAGGGGCAGGTTCGTGCCCGGGACGGTTGCCCCCGGAGCAGGGGACGGTAGCAGCCAGCTGCGCGTATGTGAAGAAGCAAAAGAAGTGATTACTGAAATAAATAATGACTAAAGCACAAAAAGCTTGTTGGAGGGAAGCACGTGGGGAGGGAGAGAGCAGCATTACGTTTCTATTTTAAGGGAAAAAAATTAACAACGCCTCAGTCATGATTTTTCCCCTTTCCATCAGGTTGGGATCCGTCCAGGGGCCGGGATGCCACGTTCCCCCCCATCCCTGCCCCCAGCGAGGGTTGTTCAAAAAACTGAAGTGATTTACTCAGGTGAATTGATCAGCTTTTAGCAAGCTGGGAAATGGAAACGTGGGACAGGATGGGGGGGAAAAGCATCCCTCAAAACCACCATGGGGAGCCGGGGGTGGTTCTGACCTGGGAGGCTGAGCGAGGTGGTCCTGCCCCTGCTTCTCTCCCATGGTTGGTTCTGACCCAGGAGGCTGAACGAGGTGTTCCTGACCCTGCTTCTCTCCCGTGGCTGCTGTGGTCCCACCGTGCCCGTGTGAAATCCCCTCTGCACACCGAGGGGGAACGGGAACGCTCGCCCTCACCATTCTGTTTTCCTCCTAAACGCTACAATAGAAATGGTGAATTTATTCCTCCCCATCCTTTTGTTTATTTTTAATTATTCCTTAAGTCCTGGTTACAAGCTGTTGACTCGTTGTGGGAGGGTGATTCACAGAAGCTGACATTATAAATATTACAATAATTTAATGCATAAAATGTCCCCAATAAGCCTTAAATGTTGTTTAAAAGCCCATGTTACCTACAAGTCAGGCGAATTTCCATGTTTGCACTTAATTGCACCATTACTTCGGTTTTGGCTTCAAAGGTCACAGTTAAGTCGTGCTACGTGTTTTATTGGAGTGACCCCAGTGTGAGCTCAGGGAACAAAAAAAAACAAAAAAAAAAAAAAAAGGAATTCACTGAAACTTTTGTTGTTGTTATTTTTTAAAAATAAAAAATGTTTAAAAAAAAAAAACTTAAAAAAAAAACTTTAAAAAAAAAAAACAAAAACCAAACCAAACCTGGGACACTTCTGCAACCGGTTAAAACCCATCAGTAAACAGAAAAAAACCCTTGCAATTGTCAAACCAATCAGTCAAATAATTTTGTGGATGCCAAAGAATCTTTTGACAGTCAAGCAGCACAGCCAGAAACCGGAAACTTGTCATTCTGAAACAAAATAAATTGGAATTGTTATTTAGCAACAAAAGGACTAAAGACACACTCATACCACACTGCTGCGGCGTTAGGTTCCAAGCTTGCTCCGAGGGATGCTGCTGCTCCGAGACCGCATCCTGCCGTTTTGATTTCCGATGCTTTTTGCTCATTCCACTGTGAGCTTTCTTTTGAAACTCTGAGACTCCTCCGATTGACGTTTTAGAGTAGATCATCTTTTATCAGCCTTCCAAAGTCCTTATTCCTGATAGAATTGCAGCAAAGCTAAGCGGTGCCAGCCTGGCTTCGCTGGGACCCTCAGCGCCTGCACCCAGCCCTGGCTGAGCCCAGCGCTGACCCGGCTGAGACTGACCATGCCTGGGGAGGAGTCGTCCTCCCACGGGGAAAAAAGTGACACAAGTTATTAGCAGGAAAAAAAAAAAACAAACAAAAACAAACCAACAACAGAAAATCAACAAAAATGAGCACCACCTTTGTTATAAATTAGCATAATCCATTGAGGTTGGAAATGAAAATCTGTTCATTAATTAAGGCTCAGTATGTTCAGATAATGTTAAATACAGTAAATAGGACTTAGTTTATCTTATCAGGCTTGCTAGCTTTAGCTACAGTATCCTAGTATAAGAGTCATAACAATAATCAATATGCTGCCTTTTAATGAATCTTGCTTCCGTGTGCTTCACTCAATTATGGTTAAAAAAAAAAGCAATCCACAAATTTCACTGTACACAGCTCCATCCATCAGCTTCTGCACTACTTGTCTTCTCAGTACAGGAAAGCAAAAAGGGGGGAGACCTTAAAGAACAACCAACCCAGCACCACCAGCACTGGGCAATAAATCAGTTGGAAACGCTCCCAAAATGTCTGGGATTGTGTTTTGCCAGTGGGAAACAGCGTTTAGGTGGGGAAAGTTAAAGGGGGCTGGTGGGGAGCGGGTTGGGGCGTGGGGAGCAAAGGGCTCTCGTGAGCCATGGGGCTGGAGCACAGCAGGAGGGCTCTGAGCATCCTCTGCCCAGAGCATCCCCTGCCTGGAACATCCCCTGCCCAGAGCATCCCCTGCCCAGAGCATCCTCACCACTGCCTCGGAGCCGGGGATCCTGTTTGGGAGAGAAAATGCACAAGGCAAATATTTTTGATGTTACTGTAAATGTATTTTGAAATGAATAGAAAGGAAAAATAATAATAATAATAAAATGGTCTATTTTAGTAGAGAAATGTTGTCTTTTAAGATGTATAAACGGCAGGAATCGACATTTGCACTGTAAGAGCACCCGTTTCCTTGGAGAAGCAGCAGCCGTTGCAGTTGGATGAGGATGCAGCAGCATCACACCCCGATGGTGGAGCACAGCCCCAGCATCACCCCCAGCCCCGATGTCTGGGACTTCCCCAGGGTGGCTCCAATCCCACACCCCCCCTTTTCCCCACACCCAGTTTGTAATTCCGATTTTTTGTCCGGGGTTTGAATGCCTCCTGGCCCACGGAGCCCCCCCCTGGGGCAGGATGCAGCCTGGAGCCGGGAGGAGAGGGATGCAGGAGGTGGGTGCTGCCAGGCAGGGCGTGAGGTTTGGTTGTTCTTTAAAGAAATCCCCCACAGTTTGCACCATTCCACATATGAAACAGACCCACTTCACATCAGTTACAGGAAACGATATGAATGTCACAGGAGGAGAAACCCTTCTGTTTTCTTTGTTTCAAAGAACGTGATGTGCCATTTGTTAATATAAAAAGAGAAATATTGAAAATATATTGAAAAGAGCAATTTTAAATTATTTTTGGCTTATGTTGCAATATTTATTTTCTTGTATTAGAAATTCCTTTGTAGAGAAAAAATGTATTTTTCATTAATGCAAAAACCTATTTCTCCTTTTTGTACATTTTCCATGTTAGTTAATCCTTAAAGCAATATAATGTTATCAAACTCGTTCTGTGTGAGACTGTATTATGCATGCTATTTGTGTTGCCTTGGAATAGCTCTGTCTGCCATTATTTTCATCCTGTTTAGATACAGTGTATGCTTTAATACACATTGGGACCATGGCCCATTGCTTATGAAAAAAACCCTTTGCATTCCTCAATGTGTTGGCAAATGCAGTCAATAAAGCAGTGTTTTCTGTGTACCTCTGTGTCCGTGCAGTGAGCGGGGTCCAGCGGAGCAGAGGGTCCAGGGGAGCATCCCATGGGATGCAGCTCGTGTGCGTGGGGATGTGGAGCTGCTCCAGCACCAGTGTTGGACCAGAAGGGGATGGGATGGGATGGGATGGGATGGGATGGGATGGGATGGGATGTCCTGGCTGGATTTGTGGTGGGCATTGGAAATGGAACCCAAACACCTGTCAGTAAAGGAAGAGAGAGGGAAATTTGGGGCAGTTAAAAGGACTACATCACCTCCATACATCCCTCCTCTCCCAGAGAGCCCATACATCCCTCCTTTCCCAGAGACAACAATCGAGATGACAATGAAACCAACCCAACAATAGCTCAGCTCCAGCTTTCCTGCTTCCTTCTTTTTAAAACACCTTCTAAACCATCAGCTGGTTCATGCAGGAGCAAGGTGTAGTGGGGAGCTCCATGAGGACAGGACCCAAACCCTGGGTACCCAAACCTGGGCACCACCCTGCTGCCCATCACCATCACCAGGTTGGAGCCACAGAGGTCACTGCTGGTTTTCCAGGCACCAAACAGAGCAGGGGCACCATCCCCAGCCAGCTCTGGGGCTCCACCAGCACCACCACATCACCCTGCAGCCCAGCTGGAGAAAGACTTCCCCAGTCAAGTTACAAAAAGGCATTCTTATTAAAAAATATGCATAATTATAGGCACTTACAGCACATGGGGTTTCCCTGTGTTGCCTGCTTGGGGTTCGCCTGCAGTAGCCTCATCACAGATGGTGCTGAATGCCTGGGTATGGAGCGAGCAGGCGAAGAATCATTTCAGTTTAATTGCAAAATAAATGTTAGGCTGTCCCCTATATGTTCTGCGCAAGGCTTGCAAGTGTCACCATAAATACTAACAGGGCAGAAAAACGCCCTGGTGTCAGTAAATCATTGGCAACGGATGGGAAAATGAATTCATTTCCCTCAAATGTATCCTGAAAGAATTGCAGTGAGATCTTGTTTTATTGTGTTTGATTAAGAGCTGGTGGTGTAACATAATTTCCCCTAACCATTAAAACCTCTGGTGCTGTACTCCTGCCTCTAATGCCATGAGAGTGTATTTAATATTTACCCTTCCAAAGTTAATACATATAGGGGAGACATTTTGCCTGCTAAAAATAGCTCCTTGGTCTTGGATTTCCATGTAGGGCTGTGAAATGATGTGTCTGCCCTGATTGCAACAGATGAATAAGAAAAAGAAAGAAAAAAACAAACCACACTTCTAAAATAATAAACAAACCTATGACTAAGCCACAAAACAAGGGAAAAATCCTGCTCCAGCCAGCGCCGACCCTGGCTGAACCAGCTGGGTTTCACAAGCACTGCCTCTGCCTGGATGTCTCGCCCAGGGATCATCCACAGAGTCGTGGTGGGGAGGTTTGGGGGCACAGGGTGAGCCCACAGCTTTGCCCATAGCCATGGGGAGATACCATGGTCCTGGACCTCATCTGCACGGGAGTGTAAATCATGTACATGGCAACCAGTTTATAGGGGAGATGAGGGAGGTGGGAGGAGCAGATCCCTCCCAGGGCCAGGAGTTGGGTGCTGGGGGTGCTGTTCCTGCTCCAGCTGCCCTGGGAAGCGAGCCTGGGGGTATCCATGGGCTCTGCTGATGTGTGCAGTGGTGGGATGGGGGTTCCCAAAGTGATGATGGGATGGGGGTTCACAAAATGATGGGATGGGGTTCCCAAAGCGATGGGATGGG
>VZRW01000845.1:74134-99147 GCA_013398125.1 Aegotheles bennettii
TCTGAGCAGGGAGGGGGCAGGGGGCTGACACTGCTCACCACCGGCACCTCCACAGCCAGACCCCTCCGATCCCCAGCCCCGCAGCCCCTTTGGGGATGCTCCTGGAGGGCCACCAGGCTCAGCTCCCCCATGGAGGAATTTTTCACCCTGTGTCACCATCAGATGTAAACCTGAAGTGCTGCTGTGGCCGACCCAGCTCTAAGGACTGGCCCAAATTCCCCAGCTTTGCCCCACGCCAGTGCCCCCCTGCCCAGCTCGTCATTGCCCAGCCTGGATCCCACTCCAGCACCTGCAATTACGACCCCAAATTATCCCGGCAGGGAGCAGAACATCTCCTGTCCGACCGGGATGAGGAGCCCGCAGCTCTGCCCGTCCCGCTCCGCCCCTGCTCTGCTCCCCGGGGGCACCGGGGAGGGGCAGGAGGGGAAGGAGGGGAGGGCACAGTCGGGGAGGGCACAGTCGGTGTCCCCATGAGCATCCTCCTTCCCCTCTGAGTCAGCCCCAGCGCAGCCTCCCAGCGCTCTGCCCACAGCCGGGGCAGGGACACAGCCCAAACCAGTGCCTCCGGCTTCCCGGCAGCCCCCGGCCCCCTCCTCCCTCCCTCCCCCCTCCACCACTTTCACAGCCACCAGCTCTGCTCTTCACAAGGCTCGGCTGGCTTTGGGTTCTCGTTTCTGTGGTTGCCCCGGGCCAGCTGGCTTCAGAAAGCCACCCCGGGGCTCCCGTCCCCCCTGCCCGAGCCACACGCGGCTCTCCGAGCCTTCTGTGTGGTGGAAAGGGGCTTTGCTCCAACGGAGCTCCCCCAGGGGTGCCCTGCTGAGCACCTTCCCACCCCAGCAGCGGGGACAGGGGTGGGGACAGGGACCTCTGAGGCACAGCAGGATGCTCAGCACCATCAGCTTCCCCGTGCTCTGCTGGCTGCTCGCTGATGGCAGCAGTGCGAAGATGTCACCACACTCATTTTCAGACTTCTCCAGTCTGATCTGATGGACAAGTGGCTCTCCAGCCCCGCAGGCAGGCGATGGTGTCACAGAGCTGCTCCTTCAAATGACACTGGACTGTCCCCATGTGTCCATGCTGGTGGATCACCACCCGGCAGGCAGGAGCTAGGCTGGACCTGGCAAAATCAATCCATAAATGAATAAAACCCTCAGAAAAAGCAACACTCAACCTGCTGCAGGTGGTGTTGGCCCCAGCTCACCCTGCACAGCAGCCCCCGGGATGGGTGGGAGTGGGAGTGACCCAGAGGGATGCGGGGCTGAGCACAGAGGAGCAGCTCTTGTGGAGCAGCACATGGGAATTGCACTTTTCTGCAGGGATATGAGGTCCCAGCAAGGTCACTGGTGAAGGTCCAGAAGTCCCAGCACCAGGGAAAGCATTTTTGGGAAGTGCAGAGCCACTGGGCTGGTTTGAAGCTGTCATGGGGGGGGGGGTCACACCAAGTGCCTGCAGAGCAGCATCATTCCCTGGGATAGCCCAGGAGCAGCTGAAGGAACCATCCCACCACTTCACCATGGCTCCCAGCTTCAGCACTTGGATTGAGCACTGCATCCCCCATCACTGCAGCAAAGCACGGGGCGGGGGGGGGGATGCACTGGAATGTGCAGGCTCTCCTCAGGTACAAGTGGCAGTTACTCACCCGTGTGGTTTACACAGAGAAATCGTGCAAATAAAAATAAAGCATTTGCTGTAGAGGCTGAGTGGGACCCCCTGAGTGGGAGAGGGAGCATCCCCTTCCAGCCACCCACCAGCCAGGTCCCCTGGGAGCTGCTGCATACCCCAGCTCAGGGTCACACAGCTCCGAAAGCACTCTGAGATCTTTTTTTGGGTCGAGCCATGGGGAAATGGGAACTTTCACACCGGGGCTGAACTTCTGGAAGTAATTGCAGATGCTCAGCAGATCGGAGCAGCAGCCACAGATGGAGGCTGGGAATCACCCAGGAACAGCTCGAGCCTGAGCAGATTATTTATTTATTAAGTGCAATGCTGAAACTGTAAATTTCCCACAATAACCTGCAATCCCTCGCTCTGGTTTCCTAGCACAGATGTGAGCCACGGTGGGAAATGCCTTCAGCACACAAACACAGCCCAACACCTGCTCCAACGGTTCCGACACCGCTCTTGCTGAGAGAAAAATGATCAACCAAGGCCGGGTGGCATCAACAGCCACCACACAGCAGAACGGTGGGGAAGGTGCTGGATTAAAGAGCAGCTCCTCATGCAGCTCCCACCTGCGGGCACCTGGCTGAGCATCCCCCCAGTGCCAGCATCTGCAGGCACCTGGAAGGGGTTTTTAGTCTTATAAGGGTATTTTATAGTCACAGCTACATTGAATATTTCATAGGAAAAATATATACATAGAATTGACTGCTGAAAAATCCAGTCCCACGTAGGAAAAGAGATTCCTGTCCTTTCCAGCCATGCCCTATGGCATCAACCCAAGGCTCAGTGGGGTCCCTGCATCCCTCTGGCAGGTGCTGGTCCAGGACAGACACCGTGCTCTGTACTCTGCTTCTGAGGACAAGCTGGGAGGGCTACCAGGAAGGTGGGGTGGGCATTGGTAGTTTGAACAGTGTTTTTTTTGTAACTGATTTTTCTTATTGCTGGTAACTGCTGGGTGCTGGGAGCACTCCTGCTGGGTGCTGGGGACCAGCAGAAGTGATGGAGGCTGAGGGCTTCCCACCTCAGGCCAGACAGGACCACAGTGAGCCCAGGTCTGAGGAGAGCCACTGTCCACAGAGCAAATCCCCTGCATCCCACACAAATCTGTATTTGATATGGATTTATATGGATTTATATGGAGGAAGAACCACTGTTCTCACAGCTGTCTGACATGAAAGTTATTCCTTTGGAATTTCCTGGAACGAGGAAGGGAAAAAGCCACCCAAACCCAGGCAGAACACTGCAGCAGCTCAGTCTCCCATGCAGCCCCCAGCACCCAGGCAGGACCCCTCACCCTGACCCCCCCACCCCTCGGGATGCCAGCACCCATCCCCACCCTGCACGCTGGTGGCTTCTACCCAGAGGCCAGACCAGCCCGAGCCCACCAGCTCATTTTATGTTTGACATTGAACAGACAGAAGATGATCACTTCAACTTAATTATATAATAATTAAGCCTTCATCTTCCTGCCATCTGCACCTGTCAAGGGCAGCCTGAGCGGAGCTGCTGCTCCCCTGGCAGAGCCGTCACTCAGCGCCGCTGCCTCCTGAGAGGTGTCAAAATAGGGGTAATTGTGCCTGTGATGGCAGTGAGTGGCTGTAAACAAGAGATGGTGCTGCTCCTCAGGGCTCTGCTGGGGCAGGGGTGGTGAGGATGGATGGAGAGGTCCTGGGATGATGCCCCGGGCAGGGAGCCAGCCTGGGTCCCCATGTCCCAGCGATGGAACCGGTGTTGGACCCCCAACAAGGGACATCCCCGCCTTGCCTCGTGCAAGCAGGCTGTGTAGAACATCTGTCAGGGTGTTATGATGAGAAGTTCAATACCAACCGACACCTACTTTTCCCTACAGGATCAGAAAATGAAGGCAGAGGGAGGAAACGCGGCTTCATCCACTGTCCACCCAGAACCAGGGAATTCCCAGCAGCCAGGCATCACCACGGGGGGGAGGGGGGAGATCCCCAAACACAGGCAGAGATACAGAAAATGCAGAAGCAAATTTGAGCAGAGCAGCTTGAACCTGCATCACACATGTGACTTTCCACCTTTGTGCTTTTGCTAGGGAAAGCTGTTGACCACCTCATTTTTCCCAGGTAACTTTGGGCAAACTCCTTGCTCTTTGACCCAAAATCTGCCCTTTCTCACCCTCGAGTCTGCCTTTCTATTTGCCCTCACAGAGCACTTCGGGGAACGGCTGCAAAGGGTATTTTGTTCCTTGGAAAGAATCCGTTCCTTGGAAAGAATCCATTCCTTTTAGACCAGCTCCACTCATCAAAGTTCTGGAGATCATTGCACAACTCCCCGAGCTCCTAAAAAACATCAGTGCTGAGAGGATCAAGCTTTTAAAGCCTGCTGCCACCTATGGATGGAGAGCAGCGAGAGCAGGAGAGCACCGGGGGCTCCCGGCCCGGGCGAATGGAGACCTGGACTCTAGAGAAGCCCTTGGTGATGGGGAGATGGAGCAGCCATGGGCAAAACCTGAGCTTTGTCCTTCTTCAGACGAATTCAACAAGGTGCAGGGCACAGAGGGAGGGTGTTAGGAAATTCACTACCCATCGTGTGAGTACATGTAGTACAGGGAAGGAAATGAGCCCTTTTTTTTTGGCTCGCTGGATTAATCTGATTACAGCGTTTTTATTGCCCTCCCTTTCACCTAATTGTTCTGATGTAATTAAGTCCTTAAAAAACCCCTGTACGCATTTGCATTCAGATTGCTAAGGTGTTAATTTCTGCAATAAACCTCTGCAGAATACTGAAAAGGGACATTTGTGGGACCACAGGAGCTGCAGGGTGGCACATCCCACCCTTGGTGGAGGAACAGGGTCACCTGTAATAACGAGGACATGTTATTGTACAGCATCCTACCTGGCAGAGCTTTTGGGTCATGGAGGAGGCTGTTTGGTCCGTGGCAGGGGACATTTTCCACCCTGAGAGCATCCCACCTGCAAGCTGGACCTCACGGGGAGCCGTGCTGCTCCGTGGGACCAACCATGGACCTTCAGCTGGGAGAGAGAAGACAATAGGGAGGGTGATGCTGACAAGTGAGCACAATCCAATCTCACATTATAGACATCATATTTAATGCCCATACACACAGTATTAACCTTTTTTTGCTCTGGTTATCTGCATGTACACTCCAAGAGGGAAATGCTGGTCTCAGGCATCCACCACAACCACTCTTTATTGGAGAAAGATTTCAATACTTTCAAAACGGGGTTAAAGATGTCCTATTATTTTATATTTATTTATTTATTTTTTTGTAATTTCATAAGCTTCGGCTACTGGAAAAACCTGTTTTCCTTTTCTCCTGAGTCATTTCTCATGAAGAAACTATTGTTCTAAACTGTGACTCAAGGGTTTGCATCACCACTTTCCAAAGCCCTCCGGGGCACGGGGGCTTCGAAGCAGGCAGCTTTTATTTACCAATAAACAGGCACTTCACGGCTGCGTTGACTCACGGCCATTTAAGCCTCATTTTCTCCCAGTTCCCAACCGTGAACCCGGAGTGATTGTTCCCTTTGTTTTTGCAATCTCTTTTTATGGAGAGGGTTCACACGAACCGTGAGCCATGAGTCTTCCTGAGCCTGCCTGCTCTTTAAATACAGATAAAAACACTTGTAAGGACCCACCAGTATCTAAAGGTGGGCTGCTTTATTTATTCTAAACCCCACGGTTGTCAGGGCTGAATGATGCTCAGTGCCTTATCCTAAATATATGGTGCAGCACTTTCCTGTGGGACATCATAAATCACGGCTGGAGTCTCCCACCAGTTGGATTGGTGCTTGCACAGATCCCACTGCCAGCTCAGGGAAACTCCCTGCGGCACAGCAGGTTGAGATTCATCTCCAGGGCAGGAGGATTCCACAAGGCATGGAGCAGCCTCAACACCAAGGGCTGTGTCTGAGTGCAAGAGTGGAATTTGAGATGGCAATTGGCTTTCCACCACCCATCCTGTACCACAGAGGGCTCTGGGCAGGGATGCTGCTCTTTCCACTTTGCCTGATTTTTCAGTCTTAGCACAAAACCCCATGAACTTCTCCAAAGAGCAGGACTGGGAGCAGATTATTCCCTAGGGAGATGCAGAAACACAGGCTGAGGGGAGCAGGCACAGGGCTGTAAGTCATGCTGCACAGGCTACAGCACACAGGAGAGGTGAAGGCACCCACTGCTCCAGGGGGTTGTGTGGATGGAGGGCCACCACCCATCTTTGAACTCTCTGTCTGCTCAGGCACTTGCTGCAATAATNGGCAGGCACAGGGCTGCACAGGCTGCAGTACACGGGAGAGGTGAAGGCACACACTGCTCCAGGGGGTTGTGTGTGGATGGAGGGCCACCACCCATCTTTGAACTCTCTGTCTGCTCAGGCACTTGCTGCAATAATGCTGGAGTTCAACTTCCTCTCCTGTGAAATGAGAAAACCAGGAATGATGGAAATCCAGGATCCCACTGGTCTTTTCTTCCTCAGTGGTTTTGCTCTCCCTCCTTGCAAGGACTTTTTCACCCAGCCCTCCACCCCCCCGGACAGGCTCTGCTTTTCCTCCTCCCTGCCAGCACTCCTCTGCCTGCACAGGCAGGCAGCTGCTTGTCCCAGCGAGTTCCTGCCCAGTGCCACCCAGCACAGAGCTCACCCTGCCCAGTGACCCCCTCCAGCACCACGCTCCCGATCCCAGGGAGGGTGCTGCTGGAGCCTCCTGACCATGGTGAGCTCCACCGAGTACAGGTGCTGGGCATGGAGATGTTGCCCTAGGGCAGACCCACGGCCAACCTGGAGTATTGGGGATGACTCAAGCATCTGGGGTGAGGAACATCACTGACCTTGGCACCTGGGCTGCTGGCTCAGTTCTGGAGCTGGTGCAGAGCAGAGGGGACAGGGACAGCTCCAGCAAGTGCAGGGCATGGCCAAGGCAGAAGACTCTGGGCAGGACCAGCTCTTTCCCCACCACAGCCTTGCAGCATGCAGGTCACCACCTAACGAGTGCAAACACAAAGTACACACAACCCATTTCTCCCACAGCTTTTTTCCCTTCTTTCACAATCTGGACACACTTCTTTATAATTTTGCAGAAATGATCCCAGTCTCAGCCACACATCATAGAATCATCAAATCCCAGACTGGTTTGGGTTGGGAAGGACCTCAAAGCTCATCCAGTCCCACCCCTGCCATGGGCAGGGACATCTCCCACCACACCAGGTTGCTCCAAGCCCCATCCAACCTGGCCTTGGACACTGCCAGGGAGGGGCAGCCACAGCTTCTCTGGGCACCCTGGGCCAGGCTCTCACCACCCTCACACCAAACAATTTCTCCCTCCCATCCCATCTCCATCTCCCCTCTGGCACTTGGAACCCGTTCCCCCTCATCCCATCCCTCCCTGCCCTTGGCACCAGTCCCTCTCCAGCTTTCCTGGAGCCCCTTCAGGCACTGGAAGGTGCTCCAAGGTCTCCCCGGTGCCTTCTCTTCTCCAGGCTGAACACCCCCAACTCTCAGCCTGGCCCCAGAGCAGAGCTGCTCCAGCCCTCGCAGCATCTCCGTGGCCTCCTCTGGACTCACTCCAACAGCTCCATGTCCTTCTTATGGTGGGGACTCCAGAACACACCTGTTTTAAGAAGATTTTATTTCCAATCTGGACTGCACAAAGAAAATGTGGGTTTTCTGGTGACTCTTTTTTCCTAGGCACTGTCTCTGTGAAGTGCCCTCATGCCCAGGTGTCCAAGATGTTATTACAGAAGCTCCCAGCACCTTCCCTCTTACCTGGTAACACACTGGGTGGTTTCTTTGCTTTACTGCTTGACCTACTTCCCTTTGAGTAAACACCTCCCAGCAGCAGGATGTTCTGCAGCGAGTTCAGATTCACTTTGTACTCCCAGAGGAGTGCAAACCCAGTGCTAATTGACCAGGTCAGGCGAGGACTCCGCCAGCACCATCTCCATGGCATGCAGTTCATAATTTCATGTTTACAGAGACAGAAATAGACTCCATCCCACAGTCACATGCGGGAGGATCTGTTACACACTCTTTGCTACTCAGAGTTGCAGCGGTGCCGTGAACTCAACTCACCACGGGGATGGGAACGACTTTGGTTTTCCTCATTTCTCCCAAAATCACCACAGCGAGTGGCACGTGTAAATCTTTTACTGATCCTCTCTTGCCTTCTGTTCTGAAAATACAAGCAGAATTTACTCTTTGATAGGGGAGCCCCCTTATAAATTTCTTCCCCAGGATTTTGAGCATCAAAGCGTTGAAGGAAAGCTCTCCCCAAAACAGCCTGGGGGGGGAAAAAAAAGTCAGATTGGGTTTTTAAACCACAATTCAAATTACAGATTGGGAAACAAAATGATGTTACAGTATTACGGAAGTGGTAACAGCAGAGAGGAGGGCTAGACAAGGAATTAGGAAAAAAAAAAGACTATAAATGCAAAAGAAGTTCTCTTTACAGATGAATTCTCAGGTACAAACATCAAACCTTTCGGGGAGGCTGCTCTGAGCCCTCCAGGTTGTCACAGGGAGCTGTGAGCAGGAGCACGAGGCCAGGACACACGTTCTAAAAAATGCTCCAGTAAACATTTCATTTCGTAGGAACACCCAAACATCTTCACACCGATGCTAAAAGTGCCTCAGATGCCAGTAACAAAGCACGAGCTCTAAAAAAGGCAAACTGCATCCTTAGCTCTGCCTCCCGTCTGCCGGAGCGCTGCTTCTTCCAGGCAGCACCCAGAGCTCCAGCTGCCATCCCCACTGGAGCTGCATGCCTGAATTTCCCCCACAGTATCTCCTGTAATTACTTATTCGCCAGCAAAGCAAAAGCTTTGCATTTTCTCTGCTGTGATCTCCTCTTGATTTATTCTTTTTAGCCTTTAAAACCTACAGTGAGCTCAGGCTTTCACTCCCTGTCCCCTGCAATGACATGCTAATGCATCCCAGCAAAACCACTTTGAACAGATCTAGTTTAAGACTCTGTGTGTGTATATATATGTATACATATGTATTTACATATTACAGATATATTACATGCATACACAGAGCAAGGAACAGGAGAGAGTTGAGTGGCTCATACTGGAGTCTTCCTTTCACAGTTCCCATTGATTTGAACCCAAACCAAAATCCTGCTCTAACAAAGACACAAAATTGCTCTCGGGTACTGGAACCATTAGTCCAGGTCAAACTCAAAATCCAGCTCTGAGTGCCAAAAGGCATGAGAGAGCTTAAAATTTGGTTTGAAGTTTTGCAGCTCGTGCTTATCTCTGATCTGAAGTCAAGAGCATCACACAAGTGACTTCAGCGTTGTCCTTGGGGAGCAGTCGGCCAAGGATCAGCAGCTCTCAGTGACTTAGCAAAACCCAGCTTGACTGTAGGATACTGGACAGGTTTCAAAACAGCCTGACGAGCACTGGCATGGCCACAGCACCCACAGCCTGACTGAACACAGCTCCTATCACCAGCTCATTTCTCTCTGCCCTTGGCTTTCACAAGCGTTGGTGTTCCCAAACACCAGCCCTGGGCTCAGCACACAGACAAGCTGTGGCAGAGCAGCGTGAGGAGCCCTGGTCGTAATTGTTCTCCCTCTTACCTGGCTGGCAAGAGGACATTTTTCAATCCAATTATTTTTTCCCTTCCTCCAATGCATGAGCAGGAACCCAGTCAAGCATTTCCTAGAGATGCTCACATAGTCCTCATGGCAGAGCCTGTGCCGTGGTCCCCAGTGCTGACCCCTCCTCACTGCCCAATTTCCTGCCACTTGCAAAGCTTTCAGGCTTCAACAAACCTTTAACAAAGATTTTAACGAACTCCTAACTCCAAACAAATTCTGACCTTCCCCTCCAGAGGCACATTCCCACCGAGAAGCAGCTCCCTTTGCTCAGAAACCCTCTGTGCTACAAAACCTGAACCACTTCAGATCCTCTCGGCAGGTCCAGATCAGATTCCCACCCTGTCACAGTATACCCTTTGTCAGCAAAGCTGCTGTCTCACTCCCAGGGTTGGGTTCTCTCATTACACTGCTCAGATCAGGTCTCCGACAGCTCTCTGCCCCAAGCTGCTGCCAGGGGTTTGCTCCAGAGAGTGCTGCTCCAGGGAGTTAATCAAACCACTCCGACAGTGAAGCATCACACCTTTGTGGGGGCAAAATCTAACCAAACAATATAAATCCTTACCTTCCTGTGCCAGAAGGAGGCATTTGGACCCAAATACTGACAGTAAGCCTTTAATTTTTCTCCTTTTACAAGGATTGTATTTATTTACATCGTACGCGTAGGAAAGGGAATTGTAAGTTATGAGTAGACCCAAGCTCTGCACCCACTCTACACATCCCAAGTTTCTGTGCTGTTCACTCACCTGCTGTCCCAGCTGGGTGCAACACAGGTGACAGTGAATGGTGCACACTTAGAGCAGCCTTTTTGCTATGAACGTAGAGGAGGTGACTCAAAATACCACTGACTTACACGTGGTTTGTGCAGTACCTGCAGTAGCTTGCATATGACAAAGGCTTCTTTTGCCCCAGGACATGAGTAAATAGTGCCCAGGTCAAGGGCAGCATTGCTTTGGTTGATGTTTCTGGTGGTTGCCGTGTTCCTCTCCTCAGCAGTGACCAAGCACAACCTAATCCCGCTGGACCTCACCTTCTTCCCAGGTTAAATAAGGATAACAAACCCCCTCTGCCTCACGAGGATGCTGAGGCACCATCAGCAGGGAGAAAGCTTTGAAATCCTGGAATGAAAGGCAACAGAGGCTCTAAAATATCACTATAAATGTCTTACTGTGATGGGACACACACTGTAAGAAAAACAAGAGATATCATCGCTATTTGGCCATAACTGCTCACCACCAAACACATTTCTCATTCTAGTTACAAGCAGTCAAGTAAGAAATAACAAGGAAACTCCATTTCTCCCATGCTCGGAGAGTTTTCCAAGCAGAGGATTCACATCCATGCACACACGAACAGAAATCTGTGCAAAGAGACCCGATTATTGTTATACCCAGCTGGAAAAGCCCAAACTCACTACCAGACCGTGCACTAAGTCAGCACACTTCTGTCCTGGTTTTGATAATTTGACAAGAACTGCTTGTTTAAAACTCTTTTTTTCTTCAAATTCCAAGTCAGAATTTTATCTTCTATTCCCCAACACTTGAATCTCCAGCGTGGGGAGGGATAATGTAACAGACACTGGACTAAGAACATGTTTAAGAACACCTTAAACCAGCTTTTCTTCTGCAGTTTATTATATAAATGATGCTTTTAAACATTTAGAGCACTCACGTTTCAAACCAGAAAATGTTTAGTTCCTCACTGAGACACCAGTGCAAAAACTGGTTTATCTAAGTGCAAGTAAGTTACACATCCCCACTGACAGCCAGGGGATGGGACTGCTTCTAATGCAACTCCAAAGTCCATAACTAACAATTACTTCACCTACACGAAATCTGAGCATGTTCTAATCAACAGAAATATTGGGCTTTGGTTGGTAACACCCAAATACTCTGACAGTACAAGAACAATTTGACTTCAAGCAGATCTGAGAATTCACTGGGACTGGAGACTTCCACCACCATTCTCCTGACCTTAGTTATAAATAAGTGGATGCCAAATGTTCATTTGGCTGTTCAATTCCAATTATTAAAATACAATAAAGCTCACACTCACACAGGTATTGTGTTCCAGTGAATGCCACAGGTCATCTCTGGCACATCACACACAGCACCTGAACACTGAATACAGAAATGTTAATGAAATAATCTTGATCTGGCAGGAGGATAAATGAGAAAGTTCAAAGATCCTTCCCATCTCCAACGCCACTAATTGCTGCTGAAAAATTTATTAAACCAAGACTGAAGTACAGCAATGCCTCTCAGTTACACAATACCTACCAAAATCCAAGTTTAATTAAGGAAAATAAATCTTACTCAACCATAGATGCTCACGCATGGGGTCACTGCAGTGAAACACAGGCCACCTTCTCAGAAGTAGTTATTAGGATTTTAGAAATGTACATTAATCTTTCTTAAAGAACTGTTGCAATGTACAAACAAGATGAGACGCTTCATAAATAACATCTTTATTAATGGGTTTTCTTTTTCACATTCTTTTCAGTGATGCTTAATTGAAATCTGCATAGTCAAGAGTGCAAAAAAAAATAATTAATAAAGTCAGGCCCAAATGTGAATGTTGCTTTTTTATGTTAAGACTGATCACAATCATAAGAATAAGCAACCTCCAGAAATAAATGATCAGGGAGGTGTGGAGGGGGTGGGGATGAAAACCACCAGAACTCTCATCGGTATATTTTTCTATTAACAAAGTCTTCACACAAAGACACACAACACCCAGTCACATCCATGTGCACAACAGAACGTAAGCTACAGAAGAAAGAGACTTCCTCTACTGAGTGAAATGAAACAGAGCAAGATTATTTGTGTATTTAACCGAGCGTTGATCAGCTGTTCCCACAAGGGGAACCATTACAATACCCAGGTGGGTAAAAACCAGGTCCAGGTTCCTTCATGCCCTTATCACAACCACATTTAAACCAGTGTCCTACAGAAGTCGGAGTACCTCCATAATACTAAGAATTACTCTTAACACACACTTTTAAAGCAGCATCACCTCCCTTCTTTTTCAATTCTTTGTACTATCATCCCTTTTCTTACTGCTAATGTTTTTCACAGAGGTTGGAAGAGCAGGTGAAGAGGACCTCTCCGTGCCCACGTAATGGCTCAGCCCATGGAAGTGGTCTGCAGAGCACCCCCAGCTTCATTTCCATAAGCACAGGCAACAGAGTCCCAAGTCTCCCACGTCCACACCACAGTGTGACTGCAAGTAGTAGCTTTAATATTTACACCATCTACTGATTCAGCTGTTGTTCTCTGCATTATAACCATCATCAGAAAAATCTAGAGAAAAAATAAGAAGCATGTCCCCTATGTAACAGCTGTAGGTAGTAAAGACTGACATGTTGTCCACGTGCTAGTGAGGAGAGGCCATTTCTCACCTCCAGCTTTGATTTACACAGCAGAGACACTACTCTACAGCTGAGCACTAGTTTCAGTGCAGAATTCTCTTCTGTTGGTCATTTGGAGAAGCTATCTGGCACCATCACTCTGAACTTCACCATGCACAAACCAGGCTTAACACTGTCCCTATCACTGTGCAGGAATAAATTTCAGTTACAATTCCCATTATTCATATGCACAATCTGACAGTGGGGAGCTGATCATCAATATTCAATCACACAAGTTCAGATTTGGGCAAGGAGTAAGTCATAGCACATTTACTATGAGCCTACAGGCTTTAAATTTGAGATTCAAGCCCAGCAGATCAAGAAAGAAATTTATATATGAAATCAAACCAGTCACAAATACATTTGCTGCCATGGATATTGGAAACATAAAGCCTAGAGTATTTTGGAGAAGACCTACAACAGTGAGTAAATGGGATTCAGTAAAAAACACATGCAGCAGTTCATACTCCTGCAAGGGGGAAACAAACTACACAGTGAAACTCAAACCCATCACGGTGAAAGGGTGACTCCAGGGCTGAAACCCTACCTGTGTTTGACAGATGAGAGGAAAACATGCCCAGCACATGGAAACACCAACCACAGCTCCACGGCAGCGCCACCAGCATCAACAAGGCACTGACAGACACATGTGCTTCGATACCCCCTTCTTCAGCAATCACCTGCCTCCTCCCTGGGGAACCAATGCACTCAAAGATGGAGAAAAACAGAAGGCTGGAGACAAGGACTGCTGATAACCAAATTTCACCCCAGCAATAAGCCACCTGGGCAGCCAACAGCTGCCACACTGCCTGGGCTTCGGGGCAAAACCACAGGAAACAATCCATCTCGTCCCAGTTCCACACACCAAAAAAGAAAGTGGCTGATTGGGTGCAGGCTGATAAATTTTCACAAGCAGCAACAGCAACATTTTTTTTTTCCTGGAAATTTCACAGGCAAATCCTCCGGCAGACCCCAAATCTCATTAAATTAGGAACAAAATATTTAGTGCAATGGTATTCCTAATTTCTTCAGGAAAAAGCCCTGTATTTCTTGTGTCGCTTCAGGGGTTTAATTCAAGAGACCAGTAGAGTAAGACCACTTCTGACTGTACTTCAAGATTTACATTGGCACAGCTGATTTACATTATTTGTACTTTTTAAAAGTGGTGGTTATAAGGGCATCGGATTAGATTTTTCTTTTACTAATGCAAACTCCTAAAATAAATGCAATTTGGTAGTCTGAAAAAAACCCCCACCTTACTCTAACATACGACAAAACTATTTTGTGGCCTTCTGTGTTTCAGGAAAATATCCCACATATTCAGATCACCAGGCAGCCTCACTAATTAAGACACATTAAAATGAAACATTTTCCATTAAAGTTGCCAAAAACTGGATTTAGATTTATTGCATGACGTTGCATAAGAAAAGTGTATTATTGAAAACCGTAAGGCATCATGCAATCATCCATCAACTAATTGTTTATTATTCCTTGAAAGATGGTTATATACTCTGAAGTTATAAAACCAGTTTCAAAAAAGTACATAAAAAAATTTAACATAAGCATTAAATATTTTTTTCACATGTCCGTAGTTTTTAGCTGTTAAAAAGTGCATTCAAACATACTGTACTGGAAAGTTGCTCTGACCAAAAATGGTGCTGGAGACCTGTTAAATTAAAAGCTGCAGAAGAATGTTGCATGGGATTAGAAAACTCACAGGTTGCTGTACTTAAACTTGCAAACTGGCTTGAAATAATTTCTCAATCCTCACAATTTAGCATACGTGATATAATTAGCTAAAATGCATGGTTGTGTAACTAAACAGTCGAATGAATTCAAGTTACGAACACTGAGTGATCAAATAAGTAGCAGACAATATTCAGACATGGGACAGAATGTACTGGTGTGATTTTGGCATTAATCAATGTACTGTGCCATCCAACGGAAGCCTTCTCCATAGCCTTGTCTCTTCAACACACTGCACATGAACACTTCTAGGGGCCGTGCGTTCAGGTCTTTCAGTGGTATACTGCCCTGCAGAGAGACACAAGTGTGCCCAGTTATAAAGTGATGGCTGCTTTACATGCATATTTGTTTCTATGGAATGCCACTACTTAACTTGTGTTGGAATTCCATAGAATCATAGAATCATTTTGGTTGGAAGGGACCTCCAGGGTCATCAAGTCCAACCTTTATCCCATCATATTCCTAACCATTAGACCATCAGACCATGGCCTCAAGTGCCTCAGCAACCCGTAAAGAACATTAATTAATCTAAAACCTGTTACTGAGATTGAGGTCACTTGAAAAAGACACAAAGTATATTTTCATCTGTGTCCACATTTGGAGAGGGTGAAGGAAACGAAACCAGGACACAGCAGCAGGCACGTGCAGAGAACTTGAGAGCTCATCCTCAGTTTTCAGTCACAGTTCCCTGCCCTGTGTCTAACAGCTAACAGGAGATGGGACAGAGCCACACTGGAAGGGCTTTGCCAGCTGCAGAGAGCTCTTTCCAAGGACAAACAGCAAGGGAACAACTTGTTTGTAGTGCCCTGTATCCAAACGTCTCCTACAAGTAGTACACTATATTTACTTTGAATTAAGAAGAGTTCCAAACTAGAAATCTGCCTTCTTGCTACAGACACCAGTAGGAACTTCTGTCTCACACCTACAAACTCAGACTTCTACAATGGTGTCAATCTACTTCTAAGCTTTAGGTAAACATGTTAAGTAACAAATTATACTAATTCTGCACTTTAAATGAGAAAAGTCACTTACTGGAAGACTTTATTCAGCTTTCTCTTGTAGTTGTCACTAAAACTATAGCCTCTGAAAACTCACTCATCCTTTTAAAGTACTGCATAGGAAAGCTGAAGTACTAAAAGTTATCTTAAGTACAATTAAGTTTTTTTCTGAAAAAAATGTGGCATTAGATATGATGTAAAAGAGTTGCAGTAGAGATGCACACACAAAAAAGAGACACCACAATTCATTCATCCCATGTACAGTTATTATGTACTAAGTACTTTATAAAATTAAAAGCCATTTATTTTGTGTGGCTGGAGTGAACTGGAGTCAACACACAAATAAGGCAAACAAATGCCCTACAAAACAAATCAAAGCCACAAAAAAATAACAACAAAAAAGAGCATTACCTTTCCTGTTGTCTGGCCATACAGACCAAAAGCCTCTCGTAACCTCTCTTCACTGATGGCTTCAGGTCTGTCAATCTTGTTACCAAGAATTAGGATAGGCACATTAGCAATAGTTTCATCTGTCATTAGTGACTACAAAGGAGAAAGAGGAGAGATTAATGCAGACTGCAGAGGTCAAATCACTACTGCTTGTGTCCAGGTGGCAGCAGAGCTCTGTTGGATACTGGGAATTTGAGCGTACTTCTTAGAAATTAAAACTTTCAAAAACTTATTTAAACTTACATCAAGTTCTTCTTTTGATTCAAGCAGCCTTTCATGATCTGCACAGTCCACCAAGAACACAATTCCATTAATTGCAGGCAGATAGTTTTTCCATACTCTGCGAGCTACAGGGAAGATGTGAATTAAAAACAAAAGGAAATTATCCCAAAATTCAAAGTGATGCAAATCAGTAATTAAGCAGCAATAAGGGGTTTTGTGAAGTCTTAGCTTATGTTACCAGTCTTCAGAATGCAATTTCATGTTTTACAAACCTTGAAATAATGGGGCAGAAGTATCATTCTGTTGTCACCTCTCTAGCCCAGGCATACACTGATGCACTGAAACTTTGTACATTAAGATTGAAGCTTAAAGGTAAATGTAAGTGATTCAAAGTACAGAATTCTCTTCAAACTACAGATATCAATCAAAAAATACTGCTCTGCTGCAGCTCTTGCCAAAATCTACTTGGGATTTGTGATAAGCGATGGAGATGGACGCAAGAGCAGTGAATGTTTTTTATGCTGTCAGTGTGGGAATGCAATATCTGCAGCATGGCTGGATTTCTGCCCCGAAACAAGCGGGCTGTAGGCAACTCAACCCAGTGAAGTGAATCCATGTGCTCTTACCTTGAGCATGTCCACCCAGATCGAAGGTAGTGAAAGTCATGCCAGCAATCGTCAGCTCTTCTGAAGCTGGAAATACACAGAATTATGTTCTCTGGGAAGATTATGCAGTGCACTGGAACATCTCACCTTCTAGCATGGAGATTTTACTTTGTCTTGGGTCTTTTCAGTATTTTGTTATTCAAGAAACAAGTGAGAGCAATACCCTGCTCTCAAACTCAATGACATGTTTGTTTCATGGCTAATAGCATTTTGTTGTTAAAACACGTGTGAAATATCTACGATGCTAAAACCAGCAGAGAATACTCATACATTATTTATCCCTACACATTACACAAACAACAGCTGGCTCTGGCATCTGGTTTGCCACAAAGACGGTATTTCATCTACAACACCGCTCAAGGTTTCTCCTCTTCACATCCTTTCTCAGTTCCTCAGCTCCTTACTGGACCTCACCAACTCACATTTTTAACCTGCTTTCAACTTTTTCTCCTGCAAAGCTACCAGCACAAACAATTACACAACAACCTCTGAGCCCAAAAAATCAAAACAGTGGACAGAAATCCTGATTTACACAGAGAATCTGCTCCCAAACACTGCAAGTCCCAATTTCCCACAGGTTCTGTCACTTAGACTCTCAGCTCCACCATCTGCTTGTTACTCACCCTTAATTTTAAATATACCACACTGAACTATCCTGAATATTACTTGGACTACTTACAGAATCCCAGAAATCCCTTTGTTTCTCTCCAGTTACACTCTTGGTCTCACGATGTATAATCAGATCCTGCTTTTCCTGTAACTTTCAATACTTTCTGGCTATGGAACCAGCAACATTAACTTACTGGGGTGCAACGTGGGGACGTGTTGTCCCAGTCTGTCATCTTTGAGCATGTGCAGCAGCGTAGTTTTTCCAGCATTGTCCAGTCCAAGAAACACTAGCTTGCCCGATTTCTTGTACAGTCCTAGAACAAAGGAGGACCCAGTGAATAATCAGTTAAATCTGGGAGTTCACTTCCAGCACTAGAGATGATTTTGCTCCCAGGAACAGTGGGTTACAGTCATGGTACAAAATACAGACCAGTCAAGCTCCACCACGCACTTTATCAGTGCCCTTTATCCATCTCCTCCTACTTGTACAAACTACATTCACACTTGCTCATGTGTTTGCTGCACTAGGGCTAAATTTTGAGAGTGTGGCTTACTCTGCCCAAGGAAAAGGAGAGAAGGTGGAGAGGGAGGCATGCGGGCACAGCACTAACAGCAGGCTCCCAAAATATGGACCATCCTGGACCTGAACAGAGCATATTTTATTCAGCTACCTTCAATTATGGCAAAAAAAAACCTGTTTGAGGCAAAAAGAAGTTCAGACCTCAATGGGAATACTACAGAGATATTAGTTTCAATGTCAGTAGTCATAATTAAAATATATATATATATGATTTCTTTTATATTGGATCATATACTGACAAAAAGTAACATTCACCCAAACCCCCAGGTAAATTGTATGGATATATCCTGAATGGCATTGTCAGGACAGTTCTGACACCCCTGCTGTCACGTGGGAATGCTTTCATAATAGGAATAAGAAATTTTATTTTCACCGATTGTCAGCTCTGTGAAAATGCCTTTTCCCCCTTTTTCCCCATCTACTTGTAAGCCCAGGAAATGCAACAGTTGCTGTGAAGGAGAGGAAGGATGTGCAAAACACAAACATAATATTTTCTTAAGTTTGGGATTATCAAAGGGCAAAGAGATTAGTTTGAGACTATTGAAGGTTCTCTTGTAACTTGCCAACACTACATCCTATGCCAGGATTATTTCTCACTGCTTCAAACTGATCGACATTCAAAGTAAAACATTTGAAAGGAAAATTAAATTACCCCCCCCACACACGTTCTGTACTGAAAAAAATACTTAAAAGTCTCAACTTTGCCTATTTAAGCAGAAAATCTTCCTTTATTCTCTCTTCAAAGCCCCACGGCTGGGTATTACACACTGCACATCTCAGGAATGACTGACCCCACAGACTCCCGAGTGCTGAAGAGGGCAGAACACTGAGAACAGAGGGGGAGGAAATATATATATATATATATGTACATGCTGAAACCACATTTCTTCAAAAGCCCAGCTGAGCATGTTCCTAACAGAATTTTCTTTCTGTGTAGAAAGAATTGCAAAAATACACACCATGTGCTGTGCCTGGGGAAGAGGCTGGTGGCCCTCCAAAGGGGGCAAGAACAGCCAGCCTGAGTGTCCTGACACCAGGAGGGCAGTGGGCTGAGCAAACCAGCAACAGTCATTTCTGCAGCCCTCATTTTTTATTTCTTATCTAGTGTGTTATCCTCATGTATGTTCTGTCTGGTGGGATTTTAAGTGATGCTGCTGCCCAGGTGGTTGCTGGGACAGCCCCACTGATGCCTCAGCATTACAGGGGCAGAGCTGCTCTGCCTGGCTGACCTTTACACTGCTGCTGTTTGCTCACCTCTCCCCCTGACTTGATGCTAATCTCTGGGATCACATTCCAGCAGGACACGTTTTGCAACCTGCAGGAGGGATTCTTCTTTCATACTCCTCAGCTGATTTCATTAATGATCTTTATTACTACAGGAACTGTAGCACATCTTCACAGCTCTTTCAAATACAACTCTTGTTTCCCAGACTCACCTTCTCACCAGCCCCAGTATATTTTAACTATCAAACTACAGAGCAGAGGAGAAAGCACTACAGTTTACAGATATATCACAGGAGAAACTCCAGTTCACACTTACCTTATGAGTTAAACAAAACCCTACTAAACCATAGTAAAACAATATTTTCACCCCTCTCAGCCTGGACGTCACAGGAGCTCCCAGATCAGGTGCTCCTGATTTCTCTAAAACATTTCACACTTCCCAAGTGTCTTTCATAGAAATGCAAGACAAACAGGCAGCAATATTTCAGCTATTAGCAACACCAAGACCAGAGTTTCTATACACATAACATATATGTATGTATGTGTGTATATATATATGTTATATATATATATATTGTGCATTCTAACTGTATCTATGTGCAAAGATGTACTTCATAAAGTGATCTCATCAGCCTGCTGACCAGACAGCACAGGGAACTGCAAGGAGTTGCCCAGATGTTACAATCTGCTTTCTTCAACCATGAGAATGAACAGGGAAAGTGTTTTTTTCTGGAATAAGAGGGATATACTGAAAAGCATTCTCCTTCCCACTTCAAGCTCCAGTATCTCTCACCAGAATTAGACTTTGCATGCAGAGGAATGGGAAAGCTGGCTAGAGTGCAGTAATCACTGCTCGGCTAAGTAAGAGGAGATAAGAAAGATTAGTCAACAGTTAAAATTTCACTGGCTAATATTTCGATAGCAGGCCAAGGGTCTAACATTCAGCAAAAAAATTAAACTTTCAACTGATAAAAGGCAGGTAGCACAGCATGCCATGATTCCTTAATCTCAACTGCTTTTTATCGGCTTCAATAAAATCCTTGGAACTTGTAAACTGTGCCCGAGACCCATGTGATCTGCAACTTCTGTTCCTCTTTTTAGCATCCTAACATTCCATTTCCTCCTGTTTTTGGTTCTTGTTTTGTTTTGCTTTGTTCCTCTCCCCCCCTCCTGCCTTGCACGAGCTAATATTTCACCTTGGATCGATATGGATTGCAGGCTCTTTTGGCCAGAGGATACCTCCAGCAGGTGCCAGTGAAGTTTCACACTGATTTCAGTGACACCAGTCACTGCTGGCCGGGAGCAAGGGGTTCAATATCCAGCACTAATTTTTTGTAGACAATCCCTCATATCTGGATTCTCAAGTGATATCCTCATGTGCAAAAGAACTGAATTAAAATAACTGAGCAGAAAAAAATCAGGAGAAACTCCACAAAACTCAACTGAATGACACCAGTTTAAACGTAGCGTGATCAGGAAAATCAAACCTGCTGTGTGCATGAAAGAAAGAGTAATTTTTTCAAGAGGTTAAAGGATTAATGTAAGATTGAGTGGAGAGCATGCTCTGAAAATACTCAGTGTTTGGTAAGTGCAACTTTTGTTTGAGCATTACTAAATATACACCAAAACAAATATTATTTAACCAGCAGCTATGTTTCGAAGATAACAGGAGTGAACAGACATTTAATACAAGAGTAGCAGAAAGGAAAAACCCCAAACCATAAAAACTTACCTAAAAACTGCAATACGCTACTGAAACCACTGTAAATCCAACCAAATATGAAGGACATATCTGAATCTTTTAGTCTGAAATAAACAGAAAATACAATGCATTGAGATACGTCAGAACAGCACATTAAACACTGCAAGATATTTATAGGCAATAAAAGTAATTAAATTCAATTTAGTTTTGGTAAACTGTATCTTGGACCAATTAAGTGACTCCACAATGTGTTCAAAAATGAGTGTAGAAATGGGAAACAGAATCCAGACCTTCTGATTCAGCAGCAAAGAGCTTTTCCCTTGGAAATCGCTCTGTGGACACAAGTCTTTGCAAGGAGTAAAAATAATTCCATCTTAAGTATGGTTTGGTGGAGGTGTGTGATGTTCCACTGAAGATTTCAAACGGGATCTCCACATAAACTTCTCAAGTGGGAAAAAGTGGTGTTTTTGAGAGGGGGATAGAGGGATGCCAGGGCAGAGCCAGTGTTCCAGCTGCCCTTGGGAGCTGCTGGGGTTTGAAGCAAAGGCATTATGAGGTGAAGAAGCTTTGTGAAGTTGAATCCAGAGGATTCAGGCTACCACAATTTAAGCCTTAAATGCAAAACTTATGTTTAAAAAAGGACACTAAAACACCATGTTTCCCACCAGATTCCTTCAGCTTGGATTCAAGAACAGAAAGACAAGCTGAGAGCAGCCAGGATGACTATTACCAACACCCTAGCTGTGCCATACAACCAGCAGCCAACTTCAGCTGATCATCATGGGCAGGACACCCCTTGCTGCCAGGATGAAGCTCTGCTACTCCACAAATACTCCTTCTTTGTGGTTTGATAAAAAAAAATAATTAAAATATCAGGCTGCTGTGCTCATCCCTGGGAAAGCAGCAAGTAGCCAGGATGGACTGCACAGACTGATGAATTCAGTTGCTTCAGCCCCAGAAAAACCCCCTGCCATTGAAGGCAGAGCTGCTTCCAAACAAGTGGCCACAGTGGAGGTGTCAGGGGAGCTCTGGCACACCTCAAGCACCCAGGAGGACAAGCAGCACGGAGGAGGAACCACCACTACCACCAAAGCAATGCTTTGGGGCACAAGAGTGAACCCATCACTGGGTTCGCTGCGCAGCCACCAGCAATTAATTTCTTAGCTTTCATCTTAATTTCCTCATTATCTGCAGCGAGGGATAATGACACTGAAAGCACTGGTTTGACAGAGTGAATTACCATCTAGCGTGAAAACCTCTTGAAAGGCTGAAGGGCAACATCCTTGGAAACATTTAGCCACTAATTTGTATTGGAGCACATAACCCCTGCTAATGTGAAGTGATGCTGGAGCCCGACCACCCTCGAGAAACCGGGCTGTGCTGCTAAGTGCAGCTGGCAGAGGCACCCATGTCACTGCAGCCTGTCCTGTCACACTGGTTTTGATGCTGTGACAGAGCCTTGGGCTGTCACAAGATGACTTTAGGGCAGCTCTGACCCCAGAGCACAGCAATCAGTAATCAAAACACAGGTCAGAGCCAGATCAAAATCCAGGCGTGTGTCACAGCAATCACACCCGTGACAACGAGGAGGTGCAGCACAGAAAGATAATATGGCATGAGGAGGAAAGAGGACTCCAATTACGTTTGCTTGCACTGGAACCAAACCTTTCCAGCCCGTATTTGCCTCCCTGGTTGAAGATGACAAAGCACTGGGGCTCCTTGGTTTCTCCACACTAACCCTGGTCTGAATGACCGATCAGCTGCAACAGGCACAAGCTGTAAGAACACAAATCAGGTACACTTGTCAAGGCATAAACACCCCGTTGCACAACGTCACGGCTGAAACTGTCCCTTGCACAGCTAAAAAGCAAAGGTCAAGAATAAGCAAACAAGGCAGAACCCACACGTCAGCAGATTTATTTATTGCTTGAGCAAAATGCCGATCGAGAAAAGCCTCTGTGGGGCTTAGAAAATCGACTCAAATAACCTGCAAATGAGGGCAAATGATGCCAGAGAAGTGCTCAGGTTACTGAGGTGAGAATAACTTCACAGGGTTTAGCTGTGTTAACTTTTTCTACCTGTTCAACTCCTGGATAAAACAACAACAAAAAAATAGTCTTTATGCATTAAAAGACTTTAATGGGCAAGAGTCAAATGATTAAATTGAGAACAGGATTACTCTGCAAGCACAGCTGAAGTGGCATTAATACAGGTTAAATTTCCATCACCACAAGAAAAGTGGTGTTGGAATCAGAGCTATCCAAACACACCCAGGGCAGCCTCTGAACAGGCTGGCAGTGCTTAAAGGGAAATACTTTTTAAATGGGGAAAAAATGGCCAGCTAATTGTAAAGGCACACTGGTAGTATTTGAATAGTGATATTTAATCTGCTCTTATCAGACAGGAAAAGTAACCACATCACTCACAGCGGCGTCAAATCGGAGCATGAAAAAGCTGCAGTGGCTCTGCAGGGGTATCAGAGTTGTCACACTATGGGAGAGCTGAGGCTGCTCGGTGTACACGGGCTCAAACTCTCAGGTTTGTGTTAAAAATACCTCAAATGCACCACAATGAAAACTCTGGCAATGACTGCTCACAGGCCATAAGGAGGACAAAACCACTACTCTAAGGTTATTGCAAGGGTTCCCTTTAAAACGCTCAGTTACAAGCAGAGAGATTTTAATGGGAAACTGTACTGGACACAAGATGATCTTCTGACACCAACTATTGTCACAGGCACCACCAGTGATAGCAACGATATCATAACCTGAACAAAAACAGTAAAGTGACTTTTCTAGCATCTCATGCCATGACTTCAAACCAGCTCCAACAACCCCTTGCTTATTTCAGCAGCATAATCCCATTTGGTAGCTCCGGTGGAGCCCCGTGAGCTGCTCTACAGACCAAGGTGGGTTTGGTTACTGGAGACCGTGTCTGACCATGGAGATGTGCAGTTCCCACCCAGTGGCTTTGGCAACACCTTGAGCCTCCCTCCTGAAGGGAACATCGCTGACAGTGAGGACCAGCAAGCAAACTCACACACACTGATTTCTTCAGTATTCTGAAAACCAGGAGGGTTTTTCCCCCCAATTCCCCTGCATTTCTCTAGCTGAAGAGTCACCATTTCACTTCTGAAGCAGCTGGAACAGCACTCACTTCCAAAGCCTGTGAGACTTCAGCCAAGAGAGGGTATCAGGCTTTCCAAGACAGTTTAAAATCCCTTGATGAACAGTTAAGAAACAGAAACCAGCGAGACCCGAGCTGAACTCTTGCAGGAACTGGAAACACACTGTGCTGTGCCTGGGTGGGCACTGCCAATGAGAAACCCCCATCCCACCCAACCACAGCAGCTCTGCACCCCGGCACCGTTAGGTCTGGGATCACAACTTCCAAGCAAGGGCTTGAAGTCTACTGTGAAGGCTGCACTGCATTTTCAATGAGGATCTAAACGTGATCCATCCAAGTTATAATTGCACATGTGATCATTTTGCCATCGTGTTACCATGGACAATAAAACCCAAAACCCCTAAGAAACTCAGTGGATAAATTGATATCAGCCTTCTACAGCACAGCTTATTCTAGGATAAGAAACTGTGCTTTGATGTGGTATTTTAGAAGCTGAGGAAAGGGAGAGGGACAACGAGGTGACGGTGCTGATTTTGGGTGTTTTCAGCAGGGTTTTGATAGCAAGCAATCCCCGAGATGCCAAGAAGAGCCATCCCCACACTGCTCTGTCACCAGTTGGGCTGAACAATCGGAACGTTACCCATGGTACAGAGGGTGACAAGTTCAGTTACACTGCACTGTTCACCCCGAGCCAGCCCAGCTGAGTTTACCGGGGATCTCCAGCACATCCGAGGCAGCCGAGGGCACGGTGGGACCACGCTGGCTCCTGAGGACACCGACGGCTCTGGCTGTGGACACCGGGACACCAACGCGGGGCCTCTGGCAGCAGCGTCCTGACTGATAAAAACACAAAACATTGGAATTGTGTTCCTGGAGGAGCGGTACCGGCGGGACACACCCGGCGGGGGGGGCGGGCTGACAGTCGGCTCCCACCGAGCTCCCCCCGCCGCAGGGCCGGACAGGGCCACGGAGGCAGCGCCAGGCCCCCGGGAGAGGCTCCCGCACCGGTTCCCCCCGCGGTGGAGGCCGCCGAGCCCCGA
>VZRW01000845.1:99713-125062 GCA_013398125.1 Aegotheles bennettii
AGCTTCCCCTGGGCCCGGCCTCCCTCCGGGCCCGTCCTCCCTCCCTCCGGGGGGTGCGGGGGGGCGGGGTGCGGGGTCCCGGTGGCCGCGGGGTCCCGGTGCGTTGGGCGCTCGGTGCAGCCCCTCGGGACCGGGGCTCCCCCCCCGCATCCCGGGCACCTCTGGATTGGGGAATAAAAGAGCAAAAAGCGCGTAGTGACCGAGGGGGAGCGAGGGATCCCCGGGAGCGGTGGCAGCGGCGGCGGCCCCGGGCGGGGGGGGAGCTCGGTATCCCCGAGCACGGGGTTTTTAGGGATAAATGAACCGGAGTGTCCCTCTGTGTCCGCGCTGCCGCTGTCCCCGGGCGCTCCCGCAGCCGCCGTGCCCAGCGCTGGCCCTTTGGACCGGGCTGCACATGTGGCACCGCGGGGACACCGGACACCCTGCACCCGGTGTCCCCGTGTCCTCTGTGCTGGCAGCTGGGGAGCTCTCGGCCGCTTCTTCCCTTCAAAATAGGTATTTTAGAAAAAAGCAAGGGGAAGCCAAGCACCTGGCTCCTAAGGAAGGAGGGAAGGAGGGCAGGGGGGGCCTCAGCTCCCAGTCCGTGTGCCCTGCGTGTGTGGAATTGGTGCTGCTGGAAGAATTCCCCGTGTCCACACACCCAGACCCCATCCTCTGCGTTTGGTTCCCTAATTTGGTTCCCTACTTTGGTCCCCTGCCCCCCAGGAGCTGCACTGCATCACAAGAGGCTTGGTTGTAATGAGGTGGTTTGATTGTGTTTCTGCTTTGTGCAGGGGGAAGTGAATGGGTTGAGTTGTCTCCCCGCTCCTTCTCCAGTGCCTTTCCTCAAAGTCATCTCCAAAAGGACATTTTACCATCAACTCTCCAGCTGCTTATAGGGTCAAGAAGCGTGTGGATGCTGTCTGGAGAGCAGAGGATGGACGAAGGAGCAGTAGCTGATGGAGTGACCGGGTGGGATCATTCACAGCCCAGCACTGCTCTGTGTTTGCTGATCTCCCCGTGGCTGGGTTAAGCACATGATGGGACTCCTGGAGAGGCAGTCAGAGGAGGAATTTCAGGCTCCCCAGCTGTCAGGTGTATGACAAATAAAGAACTGAAATTCAGAGTTATGCAAATGCAAGGTGATAAAATCAAACGGCTGCTGTGGAACGTTAGGGGCGAGGTTTGGATCAGTGGCCTCCTGAATAAATGGGATTATTCAAATTCCTGGCGTTGTTTAGAACATGTGTTGAGAAGGTGCTGTGGTCCTTGACCTCTACAGTAACATAAAGCTCTTTGAGACAGCCTGGAGCACAGCGCTGTGGGACATGGAGTGGTCTGTGAGGACAGAAAGCTGTCAGCAGAATGAGAAGTTGTTATGGAGCTGTCAGCTCTTCCTCCCAGCTTGCTGCTCGTGTTACTGTTCACAGGTGACTCCTCCAGCGTGTGTGTCCACAGGGCAGTAAATTGTCACAGCAGCACCATGTGCTGACCGGGGAAACTGTTTAGCAGGGAGCATCAGGTTGCTTAGCAACAATCTTCCTCCACTTCAGTTGTGTCCTGCTTTTAATAGGACCAATAGTCTGCCTTCACTTAACTGCAGGCTGCCAGTTTGATTCCCAGTGAATGGTTCACACAAGAAGGAGAATCAGTTCTCTTAGGACTTGCTCTCCTCACATGATGTCTTACTGTGGCACTTTGAGGTCACGAGATGCTTTAGCAGCTGTTGGGTTTGGAGATCAGTGGGTCTTGACTTGAATCCTGGCCTCCTGCACTAGCATTTTGACCCTTCATTTTATAAAACCATTAGGCAACCTTCATATATTTTCCACTGCCTCTTCTGAGCTCTCAGAAATGTTAAATGTCCCCGTTGAGGTGTCTTCTGCTGTCACGTAGGTGGCCATTCTTGCCTCGCTAACATCTCTGTGCTGAGTGGTGGTTGTTTTGCTGCTGTGCAGGTTGTTGAGCTCTCCAGGCTGCTGAATTCCTTCTTTGGCTTCACAGAAGAGCACAGAAAACCAACAGCAGCGTTTGGGGGAAGCTGGAGAACCTTATGTGCTCTCTGATGGGCCTCTAAAGAGGTCATGGAAGATGGGTGCCTGCTCCTGGGAAGGTTTCATGCTCTGTGAAGCAGTCACTTTAGTGAGGGGGCAGTGGGCTTGCACGTGGGCTTCTGACTTTAAAAATGAAAGTTGAAGCCTGGTGCGTTGTGCTGTGGTGAATCTGATTTTTAAAGCAGAGTTTTATAGAAAATCTTGGATCGGTGAGTTTTGGGTTTCACCTTCAGTTGCTTTATCCTCAAACTCATCCTTTGAGCAGGGAAAACGGAGTGTAAGAGAGCAACCCAGGTGCTGTGATCCCTGCCTGGGCTAGGAAGGTGAATAACCAAGTTACAAAATCAATCTGTATTTGTTCTGTACTCTTCACATGACCCATAGTAATGTTGTTGTAACCTGCTGATGCAGTCTTGAGACCCAGCATCACATAGGAATCCTTCATCATTCTGAGAGTTAGCAAGTTTAATTTACAATGGGTTTTGTCAATCAATTGTTGCAAACCCACCTGATAACCCTGCAGGGTGATTCTCAAAGGTGAGTTGGAATTGTCAGAGTTTTTGTGTGTGTGAGCTTTTTGTTTACACACCATTGATTTTAGAGAATTATTAATTGCTGAGATTTGTGAGCAGCATCGTAAGGACGGTGGGGTATAACTGGATTTCCCAACTGAAAGGTAGGTAGAGTATAGGGATGAATGGGTGGGGGATAATACAGTACATGCTTTTAATGCACAAATAAGAGATTCCGTGAGGATGAGGTTGCTGTAGTGCTGCCTTGGTTATGCTGTTAGTGTGGATGTGTAGGACAGTGGGTGAATTTACAGCTCTCTGTGAACCCCAGCCTGAGGCTTTCTGGGGTGTGAGGAGCTGAATGACTGGTGCAGGGTTTGTCCTGAGTATTTCAATGCACTCTGCATTTACCTTAATTTATTGTCAGAAAGGCTTGAGTTCAAAGTTACTTTAACTTGGAGATGTGAACTTCCTCACCTTTTGAAATTTACTGCAATGTTTCAATAGGAAGTCAGCTGGCTTTGTTTTGATGTTAAATGAAACCATGTGATTTCATTCTGAGGGCAGCTCTTTCTGGTACTGTACTGGTATACATCCACTCTCCAAGCTCCTCTCCCTGGCATGTTATTGGAAATGGAAGTGTTCAATCTCACAGGGGTTTCTGGCCTGGAAAGTTAAGTGATGTTGTTTATCTAGGTTCCAAAAAATTGTCTAAATCTGAACTAATTCTGGAAAATAGTACAGGGTTGCAAAGGAAAGAATCTGAACTCTAAACCATTAAGAGGCTCTTCTCTGCTTTCAGATGTTTAATTGTGTGTGTGGAATGTCTCCAGTATCCAAACTGTGTTTGGGTGGTGGTGGGGACCATAACAGGACTGGCTGAAATGAGCGATGTACCACTGGGAAGTGGTTTAGTGAATTATTTATTTTTTAAGGAGTCATGGCTCACTGTGGCATGCATTTTGTGGCATGCATTTTATGGCAGTGGTGTCAACAATGAGTAGTAGTAGCTTTCTTGATGGAGCTCTTCTGTGCTGGAAAGCTCCTGGCATTCTGTCTCTCTGTGTTCCCGTGTAGAGCAGAGGTCTGGTGATGCTCCTACCAGTGGTGTTTGCTGCTTGGACAGATAGTAACTCTTTAAACTTATTTTTTACTTTAAATGAGTAAAACTTAGTTCAGCTATACCAACCAGTACATGAACAGCACCATTACCCTATCAAGTTTCATTTTCCTGGCAGGTGAATTACTTTATGATAAAATTGCCCTTCATTCCATCCTCATGACCAGCTGGCCACTCACGTGAGCCGTATGTCTGTTAGTAGTTCCCTTCCTAAAATTAACCACAGAAACTTTCACAGATTAACTCTGTCACTTGAGAAACAGCATGGTGACCTAAGCTGAAACTGGCTCTTTGTGTCTTTGCCCTAAGCTGAAGTTGAAGTTGGTGTCAGTCGTCAAGTGAAACCGAGTTATTACGTAATGGCTGCTTCCACTTTTGGTCTGCTGGCTTGTCCTGCTGCCAGCTGTGTGGGAGAGTGCTCCTCTCTGCTCGGCTTGCTTTTGGGTGTCTCTGAAGATAGAAATAGTATCCTGTGTGGATTTCAGTCCAGGAGGATGGATGGTGCTCAGGCACTGGAATGCTTGGTGGTTGGGAGGCTACTGTAAAAAAACCCCTCAAAACAAAGATCTAGGTGTTGATAGCAAAATAATACAAATTAATGTCCCCTGCAGCAGTTCCTCTGTCACTTACACCTGCTATTTTTTTTTCAGAGATGCCCAGGAACATCTGTTATTTTCATAAGTGATACACACCACTGACTTTCTAAAGGGTTTGTTGGCTTTTCTCTTCCAGGTCCTGTTCAAAATCAGCTCATGCATCCATCAGGTGGCCAAGGATACAGCCCTTCAGCTCCAGGATCTTATCCACATCAAATGCTGACAAAGCCTCCTCCCCATCAGTCTCCTGGACAGTATAATTATAGTGGCTCTCAGAATGTTTCTCAATTAAACAATTACCAAGGACCTGGGCAGACTCTCAATAGACCACCAGTGGCACCCTTCTCTGGCCCAGCAGGACAACAGACAGGTCCTGTTCCACCAGTGCTGATGCCTGCGTTGCAAAACTCAGCTGCTATATCATCTGCTGGGAGCTTTCCTCCTGGAGCAAACCCCCCAGTGCTTTCAAACTGGCCGTACAGCCAGCCTCCTGCAAGCCAGCCAGCTGGGTCTCAGACAAGCCATTTGGCTCCTGTGACGGGGACAGGGCCAGCTCAGCCACCGTCGTCATTATCGGGAAATACAAATCCTCTAGGGAGTTATCAATATGCTGCTTCTCCGGGAGGTCCTCCACTTCACAACAGCTACATGAAGCCAGGTAACCCTAACTTCTTGATGCTTTTGCCCACACCCATTTCTCAGCAGCCTCTTTTTTTAAAAAAGGAATATGGAATTGATGCTGCAGCAGCATTTTGCTTGTGGAACGAAGCTGTCGGAGCTGGTGCTGGGGAAGATGCACATCACAAGTACTGGGGTGGTTTCTTTGGGTCAGCAGTGGCAGTTCTGTGTGCAGATCAGGTGTTTCAGTTGGCTGAAGCGGGTGTCTCAGAGTGGTGTCTCACTGTTTGTGGGTCATGCTGTTTCTGTGACCTTCACCATTCCCTGGAGGTCTGTTCTTGTTGGAACGTTGGCACACTTCAGTCAAGTGGGGGCTTTGGGACTTCACAGGTGAAAGCTTTGGTCCTGTTTGGTGAGCGTGGCCTTTTGCAGCTTAAAACTTTATTAGCCTTTCTGTTACTGTCAGAACAGCCTCAGCCAGGTTGGTGCAGATAACTTGAGCACAGCCTGGGAAGAGAATTGCAAAACATTCCATGCTGTTGGAATAGCAGCCAGATGAGTGGAAAGCTTCCTTCCTCCCAGCTTGCCACTTTCACTATCTAATAATAATTGCCAGTCTTTAGAAAACACTCCAAAATCATGAGACTCAAAGAATTACCACGTCTGCTTCTGCTGCTGGTGAAAAGCTTTTCTAACACCAAATAGCTCTCTTATATAACTTGTGATTATTATGGAAACAAAGCTAATGCTCAAGTTTCCCTTTGCCAGACTGCTGTTTGTTGTTGTAGAGGTTTTCCTAACCATCTCTCTGAGCACACTAACAGGAGTTACATACAGAAATATTGGAAATGTTAAAGCAAATACCTTTTTTGAGATTTTTTTTTCTTGATGCTATTATTTTTGTTACATGCCTGACCAATTCTGTTACAATATTCAAACTGTTTTAAGCCCACTGAATGTATGAAACTATTTAAGGCGGTTTAGTGGGATAAACAATTAGTATTTTGGAATTAGTGAGGGAAACGATGAGAAATTTTGGAAAGTGGCATATGAAGTAAGAGTGTCTCGAACAGGAGAAGTCTTATATCCATTCACCAGTGACTCCTCCTGAGCAATTTCCCTGGTAGTTTTTTGAACAATGATCGCTTTTAAATTGACTTTAGCTCATTTTGCTGATCATGCTCATTCTTAGGACAAAGGTCTGCCAGCTCCCTGTCTGCCCGGCCAGCTTTGGACAGCCTCTCAGACACATTTTAAAATAGAAGCAATTAAAAACTTTCCTGTGACTTTTAACATGGAGAGTTAAACATTTCAGAGCAAAGCACCTCACACAGCAGATTTATTCAAACTGCACACTGTGGATACTTTCCCAAGTGAAATCTTTTTCCCAACTAATTTTAGTAGCTCTAGAATCTGTATGTTGCTGTTCTGCATCAGATTATTGAAGTGGAAGATGAGCATCCTATCACAAGGAATCTGTTTAGCCTCTTACAAGTTCATTATACTCGAATATGAGGCAGTGTATAAAGTTCAGACTTAGTAATTGAAGTTGGGATGCTTTGTGTACTCCTTGAAATTCTAACCAACAAAAAGCTGGAAGAGATTGTGGATAATAGCTACAGGAACCTAATATGGGAGGAGTGTGATAGAAACAGCCTGAGGTTGTGAAACCTTCTCCACGCATTTTAGGATTTATGTACCTCATGCTGGTTATCATTTAAATAAGAGGAATATTTAGAGTTCAATCTGTGTGCTTTTGTAACAAAACTTTTGTGACTTCTTCAGCTGGGTTAAACTCTTAAAAATTAATCTCTCCACAGGAGCTGTACCTCCACCAGTGTCTCAGCCTTTAGCTCCACTCCTCCCCCCTCCGAGACCACCTTTAGGACCTCCAGCAGTTGGTGCTCCACCTTTAATTAGGCCATCAACACTGACAGCAGGGCCACCTAACACACAGTCTCTGCTAAATTCTGCTGCAAATCGAGAAGGTAAGAAATAATTTGCTGCTCTTGTTGAATTTGAACTGGCAGATGAAGTTGCTAAGCCATAGCCATCATATCTGAGAAGCTGTGGCTGTCCAGTGAAGTTCCCACTGACTAGAAGAGGTGAAACATAACCCCTGATTTTAAAAAAGGAGAGAAAGAAGGGCCAGGGAACTCCAGGCCAGTCAGTCTCACCTCTGTGCCTGGTAAGATCATGGAGCAGATCCCCCTGGAAACTGTGCTAAGGCACATGGAGAACAAGGAGGTGATTGGTGACGACCAACATGGCTTCACCAGAGGCAAATTATGCCTGACAGATTTGGTGGCCTTCTATGAAGGGGATTCAGAGCTGGTGGATAAGGACAGAGCAACAGATGTCATCTGCCTGGAGCTGTGCAAAGCATTTGACTGGAGGATCTTTAAGGTCCCTTCCAACCCAAACCACTCTATGATTCTGTGCTATTGTTTGAGAACTCATCAGGGCTCTGCACCAACCAGACCTGTAGCTGTATTGCGTTTGGTGCCCGTGCTAGACGGGGCCATGTGGTAGCTGGCAGTTCTATTTTTATATCCATAGTTTGTTCTGTCAGGACTGTTGGTTCCTCGAGTGTCCAGATTGACAGCTTTCTCATATCTGGTAGCTGTGTGAGTACAAGAATAGTATATTCAGATTTAGCTTAGTTTTGATCATATGAAATGCATTAGAAACTGCTTTTGCTTAGAAAGTTGTTTCTTTATGACGAGGAGAAACATTTCCAGGGCTCTGGAGAGATAGGAATGTTCAGTCTGTGAAGTAGGTTGACTGCTGTGCACTAGCTGAATCCTGCAAGTTCCTTTCATTGGGTCTTCTTTGAAGTTATTAATGATAATAAAAAGCAAATTAAGTACTTCTCCGTAGCAATATATGGTTTGTTTTGTACAGTTAGGATTGGGTTTGTATCTTTAGACGTAGTTAGCTTACACAAGGCTGGCCTTTGGCAGCACTCTCTGGCTTTCAAGGTTTTTCCTATCTCTGCTGGAATTTCTCTTGCCTGGTATGTGGCCATATCAGAACTGTTGGTGTTTGGTGATCAGGACTGGACTAAGTGTGAAGGGAACTCAGTGTTTCCGTGAATTATCAGTGGAAAAAGTTCTTTGGGGGACTCAGTACCTAAATTTCAGGGTACTTTGAAAGCTGCAGCCAGCATACAGACACTCCTCTGATGGGGAGGAGGTGTTCCGTGACACTTTACTGCGTGTCAGCTTGGAAGCTATGGTGAATACCTCATCTAAAATAATCTTAGAAGATCATTCAACCAGAAGTGTAGGGACTTGTGTTCTCCTTGAAAAAAGATTGTGAGGTTTTATGAATGTCCTTTGTTGAGGTCACATCAGCAGGAGAATTGTGTGTGGGAAAGAGGCTAAGACGTATACTTAATTAAGTTTTGGGCTTAGACAGAAGCCAAGTAGATCCAAACTATGCTAATCTTTGTATTCATCCAAGGAGTAGGGTTTCTTTGCAGTTAACCTCATTGCAACTTCTTAGTAACTTGTGAAGATTTTTACTGGGATTCTCCTTCTCAATAGGCGATGCTACATCTGCTGCTATTGATGGCTCTGTGGTCCAAAACAGCTACGATGCTATAGAAGGTGGTGGCCTCATGGGTAAGGCTTTGGGATTAAAACTGGTTACTGTTACCTAACTTCCTTTTTGAAGAGTCTGGGAAAGACAGAAGTTTAGGAGTTTATGCACAAACATGTATGAAACTAAGTGTAAAATAAACTCCATGTGAAATTCAGAGCATTGACAATTAGCATGTCTTTGCCTCTCAGGGTGGTAAAGCAGCTAAGAGCCCTTTACAAAATCGACCACAGTTGTCAGTTGTTTACTTAGAAACTAAACAGCAGCCAAAAGCCCTCCTGCTGCTTTAATGCATTCAGCAAGCTGCAGTTCTTCGATTAATTATAAGTATTTGTCTTCTCTGCCTCTAGCAACTCCACATCCTTCTCCTGCACCCCCAAATCTTAAGATGAATAGAAGTGTTGGGTATTCGTACCCTACCTTACCTCCAGGCTACCAAAATACTTCTCCACCTGGAGCACCAGGGATGCAAGCATCTGCTTTGCAATATCCAGATGGATCGAAACATTTCCACCAGGTAAAGATTGTCTGGTTTTTATCTCTGGGCTGCCCGTGGTGTGTGTGGGTAAAGAAAAGGGGCGATTGGTGTCTGTTGTGCATCTGGGGGTGCTGCTTCTGTGCTTGGCCTCAAGTTCCATCAGGGGAAGTTTAGGTTGGAGATTAGGAAGAAGTTCTGTACTGAGAGGGTGGTTGGGCACTGGAATGGGCTGCCCAGGGAGGTGGTGGAGTCACTGTCCCTGGGGGTGTTCAAAAAAGGGGTTGATGAGGCACTTGAGGCCATGGTCTGATGGTCAGGAATATGATGGGATAAAGGTTGGACTTGATGACCCTGGAGGTCCCTTCCAACCATAATGATTCTGTGCTTCACTATTTGGTGTGTCCTTGGTTTGAGATGATAGACAGAGCCTGAAATTAATGCTCTTGCCATCGCCTTGATGCCAGTTTGGAAAATCTGTGTACCAGCTCTTTCTGAAGTGCTCTATCCTCGAATCTGCTCAGAATATTTCTCTTAAAGCTCTCAGCTGCTTTCAGCATGTTTTGCTTCCCTCAGGTTGTTATTGTTAGCTGAAGTATTTGCGTTTCTTTCCTGAGCTTTCAAAGCCAACTGATGGGCATTTTTGCCAACTGAGCCTCTGTATTTGAAGAGTTTTGTAGCAATTGTGTGCTGATTTTTACCTCTGTCATGTTACATGCCCAAGTCCAAGTTTATGCAACACGTAGTATTTCTGAATATATCATTGCAATACACTGGCAGTTAATACACAAACAGAATAAAAAAAAAAATGAAAAGGAAATGTATTTGCTTTTTAAATGAACCGTGGGTTTCATCCAAATACTTAGTGTTAATTTCTGACATTTTATTTGACTCTAGCCTGCCCTGGGCACTAATCACTTAACTACAGCTATGGGTAGCCTGAGTCTACAGCAAGAAGGATTAAGAACTGTGAATCTTCTTCAAGAAAGAAATATTCTTCCTACGACCCTCTTGAAGGCTCCCATCCCAAACTTGCATGAAGAGATCCAGAAGCTCAACTGTAATCCTGAGTAAGATCATCAATTTGCTATATTTCATCAAAATAACCAGAAATATACATTCTTACTGGTTAAATGTAACTCTCCACAAAGTATTTCCTTAAATTTGTGAGCAGAAAACATTGAAAATGGGCTTCAGTGTGTTATGATAAAGGCAGTGAGTGGTTTAAACTTTGAAGTGAGGAAAATTACCTGTGTAGAAAATACAAGGAAAATGTGTTGCTTGCAAGACAGCTATAGATAACTATATATATATATAAATATAAACTATACATATATAAATATAAAAACTTTACAATATAGCTGGCAATGGGTACGATTGAGAAAAGATATAAAATAGGAGTTGACTCGCTTGAGTGAGGTACAGCAAAAAGATTGTGAATGCAGAAACATGAGTGTTGCTGCATTGAAGTAACCATTTAAAATGCTGGAGTAAATGGAATGTCAAACAGGAGGCTGGCTTGTCTTTGGGACATTGGCCATACAAACAAGCTGGACTGAATTTGCGAAAGTACTGTGCACATCTGCAGGTTTGGAAACCACTGAGTTCTGAAGTCCCTGAAATAAATGTGAAGTTGTTTATAGGTTTTTTTGTGTAGTTTTAAGACAATTTTTTAAACTTTGCTGGTTCAGATTTGTATGTAAGGCCATCTCAAAATGGGATTCCAAAGTAACACTTGGTATATAAAGATTCGGTGCAACTTTGCACATTATTAGGGTGAACTTTGACTTGAGTGAATAAAATGGCACTCGGTTGTGTGTAAAGAGCATGTGTATAAAATGCCAGAAGAACTCAAAGTATGTGCTGTGGGTCAAGCTCAGACTAAAACAACAAGAGTTGGAGAAGATCCTTTATCTGGAAAGGGAAGTTCACCATTACCAGCTCTAGAAAAATATAAAGGATGCTCTGTACTGCTAAAATCACCATTTTATTATCTGAAAGCCTCTGAAAATAACCCTTTGTCTTCCATGCAGGTTGTTCCGCTGTACCCTGACTAACATTCCTCAAACTCAGGCCTTATTGAACAAAGCCAAACTTCCTTTGGGGCTCCTGCTTCATCCTTTCAAAGACTTATCGGTATGACAAATATTCAACACTTTAAATGCTGAAATATCAACTTAAATGCTGAAATATCAACTATGCCTGTGTTAAAGTCCAGAGCTGGACAATGAATTATAAAAGAAGAGCAAGTATGTTGGCTAATCTTGACCCAGAAAAATTACCCTGGTAACTGATGTTTCCCTGTTCAATACAGATCATTGTAATTTTTCTGAATTTTTTCTCCCTGCCATTTTAAAACTTCAAACAAACCTCCCAAACCTCAAAAAACCCAGTAGCTTAGAGGCAGCACAGCGCTCAGACTGTGACAGAAGGCAGCACATCTAAATTCCAGTATTTTTTAGGCAGTTTTATCTTGTCTCATATCGTAGTTACTGATTTCCTATACCAAACCTAGTACTAACTCTAAGCTTAATTAAGAATTAACCAAGTTAAAGGGGTTTGGATGTCCTCAGATACTCGGGAGACACTGTAAATTTAGCAGTGCTTCTTTTAAACATTGCTATTTTTCACAATTTTGGTAATTTTTCAAAGATGTGGGGTTTTTTCTGATTTTTGATCTGTACTGGGTGTAGGACTTGGTCTTAAACCAATGTAAAATCCAAGGATTTAGAGGCCAAGTTGGGCTCTAACCAAGTAGGTTCGAGCTCGGATCTGACCACTCATCTTATTGAGGAATTGTAGGGATGCTGTGAGGATGAGAAATCCCTCTTCCTCCAGCAAATGTGCTTTGACTGGCTAACCAGGGAGCACGGTGGGGATGATGTTATTGTAGGTGAATGGCTGCAGTGTGGTGATGCTTTAAAACAGGAAGCTTTTCTCTTCCAGCAATTGCCAGTGGTCACTTCAAGTATCATCGTGAGATGCCGTTCCTGCCGGACGTACATCAACCCTTTTGTCAGCTTTCTAGACCAAAGGAGATGGAAATGCAATTTGTGCTATAGAGTGAATGATGGTAGGTTTTAAATGTGCTTTAAACTCTTCAGGTTAAGCTTTTTCCTCTTTGAGACTGGAATATTGTTGGCTGCATCAGTACTGGGGATGGTTGTCAGTCATGCTGGGGCTGTGAGACACGAGAAGTGTTTCCTGTGGGCAAAGACAGTGGTGTCAGTACTGAAGCACAGTGAGTCCAAGGTTGTCTCCCAAGATACCATAGCAGGTGACAAAGTAGCTGCCCTTCCCAATGTAGTTCTCCAAGAAGCTTTGCCCAACAGGCACAAAAGAGTTGATTGATGTATTTGTTTAAAAATGTACCACAGCTAATACTAGTGTGAAGTAATAAAATATGAAATTATCTGTGTAGTTCCTGAAGAATTCATGTATAATCCTGTGACGAGAGTTTATGGAGAACCTCACAAAAGACCTGAAGTCCAGAATGCTACTATTGAGTTTATGGCTCCATCTGAATACATGGTAAGGCTTTATTTACTCTTAGTTATTCTCTCCCTTTGTTTTATGTCCAGAGGGAAGTCAGAAAAAGCCCTTGTTATAGAGGATACTTTCCAGCTTAGTGGAACAGTTGCTGCCTCAAGGAGTATACCTGAGAATTTCAGATAATTCTCCATTTCTAAACATTTATGATGTCAAAATGCTTCTGTATTTAGAATATGTAGGTGTTTGTAGGTCTTCTGGAAGAAAACTGTAATTCTAGAATTGCCCAAGAAGAGATAAATGCATTTAGTTTTCATTTCAGTTATCATCTGTGTGCTGTCTGAATGGAGTTTAAACTTGCAGTGGAATGAATAACCTCAAGCTAATAAATGTCATTTTGAAAATTAAAGGTAATCTTTTCTTTGTGCAGCTACGTCCACCTCAACCACCCGTGTACCTCTTTGTGTTTGATGTCTCTCATAATGCAATAGAGACAGGATACTTGAATACAGTCTGCCAGACCTTGTTAGACAATCTTGACTTGTAAGTACCTTCTTCTTACAATATTTTTGTTTCTCTTATGAAACCTGTGATAGACATCAACGTGCCAATACTTCCTGCCTAGAGGAGAATTGTACTAGTGTTGGCTGGCAATGCCCAATGTTGTATTAAAATGTAGCATAAAGCTGTGGTCTTTTCCCCAAAACAGCTGCACCAGTATAAAAGGTAGTTTTGAGGCTTGTTTCCCAGTCTGGCTCTTTCCCATCTGCTTCACCAATACCAAAAACTAATAAACATCATGCTTATGGTGTCTTTGGAATTGTATTTTTTAAAAGCTGAAATTTAGATAAGTATTTGCTGAAAGGAATGCATAAATCTAAAACTTTTCATAAAATACATGCCATTGGACGTTATATAAATACTGCTTGGTATTTTTCACCTTGTTTCTGCCCTTTCTTTCATTTCTTACTGAGTTTTTTAAAAAAACTCTTGAGTGTCTGCTAGGTGACTCTACATTGAGCTGCTCCTTTGTTGTTTTTTTCTTTCCAAAATTAATCAAGCAGTTGCAGTGTAGTTGTGAAGCTAACTGCATGGTAACAGCCTTGGACAGATGCAGTAGATGCTAAAAAAAAAAAAGCCTGAAGAAATGAAATTTCATGTTGCTGAACACCATATGTCTCATTTTCAGGCTTCCTGGGAACACTAGAACAAAAATAGGCTTCATAACATTTGACAGCACAATCCATTTCTACAGTCTTCAGGAAGGTCTCTCTCAGCCTCAGATGCTTATAGTTTCAGATATTGAAGGTATGCAGAAATAACTTCTGTGATTAGGATCTGCTAATGACTGCTGGTTTTGACAGACTTATTAAAAATACGTCTGGTGGGAGTTTCTAGATCAAATCATTAGTGTCTCTAGTAACGGCTTTAGGAGCAGCGTATGTCTGCTCATTCATGGAGCCTCTGCTGTCTGAGCAATGCTGTGGCTGTTCATGACTTAAAACACAAGGATAAGCCTTCTTAACTTCTACTTTAATTTGTATAATTATTAAGATTTCTCTTACGATCCCAAATATTGATGCTTGGTAAATTGCTGTGGGTTCGGTGGTGACTGATGCTTAGTGTTCTTCTACCTTTAGTTTCCAGCCCCCTTTCACTGTATGTTATGGGGTAGGACAGAGTGAACACTAGAAAATCTTCACTATGTGTTTTTACTTATGCTTAAACATTAATTGCTGTTCTGACACGACGTTCTAACCACGGTCGGGCTTATGAGAAAAAAGAAATTCACAGAAATATGTTTAAATGTGTTTACACACTGGTATTGCATTCTTTTTTGGGTGTAATGGTTAGCAATTACAATTGGGGGAAGCTTGATGTGTTTTAAAAAAGAACTTAAATGCTTTTTTTTTTTCTTCCAGATGTATTTATACCAATGCCAGAAAACTTATTAGTAAATTTAAATGAAAATAAAGAGGTAAGAACTACCTTGAATGACTAGTGACATTCATACGTTTTGAGATATGCTTGATAGTTTCTGTATTACTTAATTTAAATGCCAAGTTTGAGGTAGAAATAAAGAGGTCTCACATTTATCAATGTGACTGTAAACATTTGCCAACCTAAAACAAGACAATACTTGACTTTTGCTAGGGCTTTTTCTTACCGCAGTATTAGGAGTGTTAATACATGTTTATGTTCAGCAATCAGTTCTATAAAGAAGAAAACTCCTAAGTCTTAATATTTTTGTTTTCTCGATTGTAGCTAATCCAGGATCTGTTGAGGACCCTGCCCCAGATGTTTACCAAGTCCCTGGAAACTCAGAGTGCTCTGGGGCCTGCGTTACAGGCTGCCTTTAAACTGATGTCCCCCACTGGAGGTAGAATCTCTGTCTTCCAGACACAGCTTCCATCTGTGGGAATGGGAGCACTGAAGTCCCGAGAAGAACCAAACCAAAGAGCATCTGCAAAGGTCAGAAAAGCAAAAAGGTGGCGAGAACTGACTGCCCTGTTCTGTACCTGTAGGTGCTTCTGGAATTGCCTGTTTTGGGTTAATTTTGTGGTTCTCTTGTTGACAACCTTCCTTTGTTAAAGTGGTAGAAGGAAGAGGAAAAAAAACCCCAAGCACTCTGAACACAGATTAATGATCAGATTTTTTTTTTTTAATGTATCTGTAATCAGTGATGAAGAATCAGTTATTAGTGTCCCTGAAAACAGTCAATAAATGTATTAATCTGATTGCTTTTCCTTTGTACTTTGTAATACTCCCTTGTATTAACAGGACATACATCTGACACCATCGACTGACTTTTACAAGAAGTTGGCTTTGGACTGCTCAGGGCAACAGGTTGCAGTGGATTTATTTCTTCTTAGTGGACAATATTCTGACTTGGCTTCTTTAGGTAAGTCTTACACGCCCCAAAACAGCTTAATACCTCTTGTATTTTTGGCAAATACATAGAATCTACATTAACACTTAGTACGTGAACCTGATTTGAATGAATCTAGTGTGTCAAGATGCAAATGCATCCTTGATGAGCAGTGACTATGAATAGAATGTAATCTTTTGGTCTTTCCTGATTTTACCTAGCTGCTTTCTTATTCTCCCTCAGGGAGTCAGGGTTCTTGTGATTCTGGTCGAAGTGGCTGAAATACTTTCCTTCTTTTATGGCTTTTAACCATCAGTGTAAAAATCTTTGGAGGAAGCTTCATTAGCATTTTAATAATTTTTTTCTCCATTTAACCAAACTTTCAAGTGACAAAGCACCTGTAATTTCAGGCCAATGGAAGATTGTTTCACACCTGAAACTGCACATATACTTGAACATCTAGGTCTGTAACTGTGTAAAGGAGCTCTCTGCAGGTGTGAACAGTTCTATAATTAAAGGGAATATTGCATTGGTATCTTTAGAGACCACCACAACAGCTGTCTGCACTTTGCCAATGTTTGTTGGTTTTGTTTCAGGTTGTATATCAAGGTATTCTGCAGGCAGTGTCTATTATTACCAGTCTTACCATCATAAACACAACCCTGTCCAGGTGGAGAAATTGCAAAAGGAACTGAAACGATATTTAACTAGAAAGATTGGGTTTGAGGCTGTCATGAGGATAAGATGCACCAAAGGTTTGCACACAGTTTTATTTATTTATATTTATTTTTTGTTTGTTTTTTTTTTTTGTGGGGGAAGAAGGGGAAGAGGGCATTTGTTGTTACTTGGCAATGTTTTGATTGGTATTTTGGCTGTTTGCAAGCTTAGATGGTTGAAAGATGAAGATCAGAAAAGTAAAACTCACTGGCAGTATCTTCACTGGCATCCAAGTTCTATTTTACAATGGTTAGAAATGGAAACTTTGGACTGCTGTTTCAACTTGGGACTGGTTTTATAGTCTGGTACTGTTCTGCACTGATTTGACTTCCAAATTCCTGCTTCCTGGTAGGCTTTGTGGATTCTATGGCTGTTTGGGATATTTGCCTTTCCTGAACATACTTTATTTCACTGAGAAGGACTTTAAGGTTCTGATCCAGAGCCATCTAACAGCGATGGCAGATGTGTAAATGGTGTCTGTAGTTCATGACTATGAAAATAAAATTGATTTGATCCAATGCTTATCTTGCAGGTCTTTCCATTCATACTTTCCATGGGAACTTCTTTGTGCGATCTACAGACTTGTTATCATTACCCAACGTAAACCCAGACGCAGGATACGCTGTGCAAATGTCAGTAGAAGAGAATCTGACTGATATGCAAGTTGTTTCTTTTCAGTCAGCTCTCCTCTACACATCCAGCAAAGGTGAGACACACAGCGTGTTCGCTGCACTGGCAGTACTCAGATGAGTCTTTTTGTGTTCAGTTCAGTTGCAGTAACTTACACAAACTATTTAATATCAAGATCACAGCTGTGATGTGTTACTGTACATAATTGATGTTATTGCTTCTTCCAGACCAAGAAGTTTCTTGGGAAACTCGGTTCTGGTCTGAAAATAGGTAGATTTAACCCAGAAACTGACAACTAACTGTTTTTAAAAACTACTGAAAATGGCCTGATTCACCACTTGTATGATAAATTAGATTAAATCTTAAATTCTACTATTGAGTAAACAGTGGCATTTCTTGTATTTCATAAAACTAAAGGCTCGGTTTGAGACTACATTCTCCTTTTCTTACAGGTGAAAGACGAATCCGCGTCCACACGATGTGCTTGCCCGTTGTGACAACACTGAACGATGTCTACCTTGGGGCAGATGTCCAAGCCATCACTGGGCTGCTGGCTAATATGGGTAAGCATCGTAAGAGCTTGTTTGGATATGTGTGGATGATATTAAGGTTCTGAGCAGTAATCCTCTAGGAAGTAACACCAGAAGAGAAGATTTTCTCTTCCTAAGAGTGCTTTTGAAGTCGCAAACTGAAGAGTTTTGGGGTTTTTTTAATATTTGGCTGGGGTAAAGGATCCAGTATAGCTGTGTGTAGTCACCTGGGCTTAGTCTGCTGCATCAGCCCTGACTTTTTTGAATCACTTGTCTTGACTATAGCGTAGGAAAAGCTTCTTAAGATGCATGGAGGTATATATTAAAATGAGAAAAGTTAACGTGTGACTGTATTCCTACCAAAGGAGGAAATAGTCTCTTACTTGAGCTCTGTACTCTCTTGTAGCTGTGGACCGATCAGTTTCTGCTACCTTGAGTGATGCTCGGGATGCCTTGGTCAACGCAGTGATTGATTCTCTATCTGCTTATCGCTCATCAGTCCTGAGCATTCAGCAGCCTGGTCTCATGGCCCCCTACTCACTGCGGCTCTTCCCACTCTATGTACTGGCACTCTTAAAGCAGGTAAGAGTTAAAAGTGCAAGAGGATGCTTGTCTGTTTGGCACGTCAAGTAAAAGGACATTTCTTTGTGTACAAAATAGCATCTAGCTTCTCTTTCAGTGTTTCTGTAGGACTCGGTATTGAGGAGTTGCTTGATTTTTTTGGTTGTTTAATAAAACCCAGCCTTCCTGCAGTTTGCCATTAGGGTGCTGAGGTACTTTACAGATCTACAGTTCTTCCTGCACAGATAAAGTTTTCTCAAGGTAACAATTTCATTTCTCTGCACCCCCAGGATTTGGTGACTTGAAATATCAGTGTAGAACAAAGCCTGTTGAATTGTTCCTCGGGCTTGGGTAGATAACATAGGATTTTACAGGTGCTGAATTGTGTTTTTATCTTGGAGTCTCTCGTGAAAAATTAAGGGCTCCATCAAGTAGTGTTTTTGAGGTTATAAGATACATATTTCAAGATGCTTCCATCTCAGCTGCAGTGCTCACTAGAAAGGACTCATGGTGCAAGGTCATGTTAAGCTCTAGAACCCAGACATGGGAATAAGGAGACCTGTATGATTTGTATGTGAAACACTGAGGAGAACCATGGAGAAGTAAAACAGCAGGGGGAAAGTACCATATTTTGAGAAAATCCTTAGAATTCAACTCTAAGACTTTTAAGTAAGTTCAAAATAGCACACCATCTATTGTTTATCTCACTTTGCTTTAATGGTCAAATGAAATGCCTGATTGTTTGCAGAAAGCATTTCAGACTGGGACGAACACGCGTTTAGATGAACGCATCTTCACCATGTGCCAAGTGAAGAACCAGCCCCTTGTTTACCTCATGCTCATGACGCACCCCAGCCTGTACAGAGTCGATAACCTCACAGACGAGGTGAGTCTTTGTGTTGCTACATGTCCTAAAATGTGTTCCTAAAATGTCCTGTTTCATATTTTCCCATTTGTTGCATTTGTTATTTGGGACTGGATCGATGAATTCTGGAGGGAAGCTGTGCTCTGGCGAGGGGTGGATGGGGAAGGTTTTTTTCCAACTTGTTTCACTCTTTGCCTTGTGTCATCTTGCACTATAAATCACACGTATGTAAAGACAGTATAACATATGCTTTAACTTTTTGTCCTTCTGTAGCTTCCTTTATTTTCAAATGTCAAAGTAGTTCCGTGAACAGTGAGAGGATGTTTATGTAAGAGCCTGCATAATTTTAGAAATCACGTCTTTTGTACATAACATTTTGTACATACCAAATCTGATATTCCACTTCTAGAACTAATTAACTAAGTTGATGAAGTACAACCCCTCTAAATAAAACATTAAGAGATTTATTGGTAAATTACGCCCTTGAAGTGTGACTTGAACTAAAGTGAGCAAAAGGGTCCAGCTTCAGTGTAAAATGTCCTGTTCTTATTTAACCTGTTCTTGTGCCTGTTTCAATGCATCAGGATGTGACCTGCTGCTTTTCTTCTTGCTTTTTTCTTTAGGGAGCCCTTAACATAAATGATAGAACTATACCTCAGCCACCCGTCCTGCAGCTATCAGTGGAGAAGCTGAGCAGGGACGGTGCTTACCTTATGGATGCTGGCTCTGTAAGTTGGGTGGTGATTTTTAGAAGTATCCAAATTTACCTGATACCTTCTTTCTGAGAACTCCGAATGTGTCAGGGACTGCTGAGGTGTAGTTTTGCCTTGGATTAATGTCATTATTGCTGGCTGTCTTGCAGGTGATGTTTCTGTGGATTGGGAAGAACTGTGGGCAGAGCTTTATCAGCCAAGTCCTTGGAGTTCCAAATTATGGCTCGATACCACAGAATATGGTACGTGCTTGCTTTGCTGTACACCAGCCCTACAGTGCTGCCAGAATATATTATTTTCATGAGAACCAAAATACCACTATTCAAATATTAGCCCTCTGGTTATTATTCACTATAAACCCAGATTTGGGGAAATAAATAATTCCTATTACCTCTCTGAGTCTCTCCAGGCTAGAACTTTATAGATCTTCCCATGAAAGCAGAGTAAGAAGAGGTTTGCAGTTATTTTCTCAGAACTGTGGGAGCTGACTGAGAATACTTGGGAATAGTAAGCACAGTGGGTCGGTGGGAAATCCTTCTGTTTCTGCAGTAAAACAGGTATTGATGACAGCTCAGTCACCACTGTTCTGATCACCAGCTGCTGATGGCAGTTTGGTGCACTTGACTGTTTCAAAAGGAGCCCAGACTGAAACTATACACCACAAAACATCCCTGTCTGGATTTCCTTTATGCCTGGTTAGGGTAGTTGGGCTATTTTAAGTGTTCCTTTTTGCTGAAAAATATGTGTGTATTAATGCTACCCTTTGCCTCTTAGACACACCTCCCAGAACTTGAAACTGCAGAATCTGTCAGAACAATAGCTTTCATTTCTTGGCTGAGGGAGCAGAGACCTTTCTTCCCTATACTCTATATAATAAAGTAAGTGGTTTTTAAGCAGTCTTTATGCTTCTTTAGGGACCTCTTAATAATACATATTTGGATATAATTTACTGAACTTAGTGGAAGTTTTAGCAATGGTGTGTGCTGTGCAGAAGAGATTTGACAATGGATATGACTTGTTACGAGTTGTCTCCAATTAGAATTTCCACAGACTGAAAAAGACTGAATGTCACAGAACAATCTTTAACTAAAGTCAGGTAAATGCTGATAAATGCACTTCTTAGGATTAATCACAAGGGGGATCTGAGATCCTCTTTTCATATGTCCTTAAGCTCTTGAGATATCTTGGCACTTGACATGTAACTTTTTGAATGCATTTCACTGTAGATCTTGGCGGATGTTTATTTCACTCAAACCCTCATATTTTCATTTTGAAGGGATGACAGTCCATTGAAAGCAAGTTTTCTGCAAAATATGATTGAAGACAGAACAGAATCAGCCTTATCATACTATGAATTCCTCCTTCATATACAGCAGCAAGTGAATAAATGAAACACAAGCCTTTGGCTCACTTCTTTAAGGAAAGATTTTGCAGTAAAGAACGATTGTGCTTGTAATATCTTCATTTAAATCTGTGGCCTGAGGCAGTTGATGAGAAGTTCTCACTGTGATTTCAACGAACTAAAGCAAATAAAGGACCACATCTGAGAATCAAATGTGCAACTACATAATATTGTACCTTAAAAAAAAAAAAAATCAAACTGTTGGAACTGGTTGAGCACCTTTAATTTGCTGCAAATCATGTTTTTACTGTAAGTAGTTGCAGCATGAAGTACATTTACAAAGGCAATACTGAAAAGGTGAAATACATTTTGTAAAATAAAGAGTTCTTTGTTGTTCAAAATGTATATTTCTGTAACTCTTTGCTTTTTTTTTTTTTGCTGCTAGATATAAAACCTCACAATACTGATCATGATTTGCAGGGAGATTCTTTCTTAAGTGCATCCAGTGAATTACAGACAGAGCATCTCAATGTTCAACTTAATGCTTTTAAAGTAGCAATGAAACAACTGCTCATTGTGAAACGAACAAATACTTTTGAAGTGATATAATCCAGTGCTTGGATTGGATTATGGCTGGTAGGACTAAAGGTAAGCTTAACCTGGCTAAGATGGCTGAATTTGATAAAGCTTTTAATAAGTCAGTATTCTAATTAAAAAAGAGTGGGGAGGAGCAGGCCCTGTATGAGACACATTTTAAGAAGTCAGTGGCTGTGTCGGCAGCAAAAGTAGGCTTAGGTAGATGGCAAGCTTTGTTTTTCTTCAGTAAAAGGAATAGTTTTAATTTCAGTTTGTGAATGGTGTGGGAAGGGAAGGGCAAGGAGGGTTATCTCAGATTTTTTTTTTGTTTACGTTCAGTAGACTTTTGGCTCTTGTTTACAGTAACTGAATGTTAAGCCCCTAAAACAGAGTGTGTTTCTGAAGTGAGTTTGTATGACAGCACTTCAAACCTAATGTTCTGAGACAATACTGAATATTCTGCTGTTAAAATTGGAAAAAGAAATTGCTTTTCCAAAGAGAAAAATACTATATTGTGTTTGAAGATTTGTTTGTGGTTTGAGACACACTTGAAGTTTTCAAATAGCTTTTTTTACTGCAGCTGTGTAATGAGCTTAGGTCCAAAGCCAGTGTGCACCAAATAAGAGCTTTAAATATACTCACAGATCCCTGCCAGAGCTACAGATGGAAGTTGACGTTGAAGTGAAAATTTAGATACAAAAATCATTTTCTAAAAGTGTGTTGGTAATTGTTCTGTTCTGGAGACTAAGCTCTCATTGATAGCTACCAACATGAAGAGTGTTTAAGTTATTGTGTCCCTGTGCCCATGGAAGTGTTTCATATGGAAAAACCTTGGTTTGCATTCTTATTTAAAAAGATCTTGAAAAAAACCTACTTCCTGGGGCAAGTAACTGAACAGGTAAAGCCACTTGTAAGTGGTAAAACGTACCATGATGGGGCTGGTTAACTGACATTCAGTGATACGAATGTCCAAGGACATCATGGGGCACCCATTCCTGCCCTTCCAGACTGTAGCTGCACATGAATGTCAGGAGTTGCCTTACTTCAGGGGAGGAGTTTCTGCGGAGAAATTGTTCTTGTTGCTTGAGCACAAGAAGCTAAAGTTCAGAACAACATCTAAGATAGCACGAAAAGACTATTATGGAACCAATTTAAGCTTCCTTGTCTGCTGTCTCCGTAGCAAACAGGAGTATATTTACTTGAACAGCTTTTCAGAGAATTGCACAGTTTCTAGTCATAGTGAAGAGGTTTTTTAAGTTCTGACAGTCTGATTTTTGTAATATTTATTTCTTTTTCTGGGGAAAAGAGGTCTCTTTGTTTAAATCCTAAATAGAAGCTATGCACTTGCATAGGTTATGACTTAAAACTTGCATTTTTGGGTATCTTATCACTCAGATGTTGAAAACCATCCTTCCATCTAACAGCCCACCCAAAGTCTGTTTCTTACTATGACTGTATTTTGCTACTATATCCCTTATTTTTTTAAAAAACATAGATGTTGGAGATGGCCTCATTGCTTTATGTACACCAGACTACTGGCTAAAGATGTCAGTCTTTGTGGCAATTAACAGCTTTGAATTAGAGCCCCTAAGTTTTACAGAGCAAAACATTATAGACAAGAATCAGATGAACCCTTTTGGAGTTCTCTTCACCTTGGGAGAAATTCTATGTTGAACTTTTGTTAGTTTATTCCCTCGTGGTGGGAAAGACCTGCTGGTTCACCTTGTATTGCCCTAAGGGCAGTACGGGACAGATGAACACACAAACTACCTATGATGTGTTATTTTTAGCTACAACTGAAAAGTAAGGACACTGAAGATGAACTGCAAAAATAGGCAAGAGTGGCTCTGGTACTTAGATCTCAGCACGACAACTCTACCACTGCAAATGTACTCTATTTTTCTTGTTGAAGATCTTTTTTTTTTTAAACTATTTCTGTATTTGACACGTTAGTGTTCAGCCAACATTGTTACCATCCATTTTACTTTGCTTTCATTATTGTTTTTAATTTAATATATTTGAGTCTAAGTCCACATAGGCTGTGTTGCAATAACTAGAGTGATTCACTTTAATTTAGAATTAATTTCTTAACAGAATTTAATCAATGGCTGTTAAATAAGGGACCATTACATGTGATTTTAAGGTTCTGTTTACTATTATGGATGTAATCCTTACAGTAAATTTAATTTTGTAAAGTAGTGTATAATATTGTAATATTAAATCTTTGTTTTCTGAACTCGAACATTTGATCTTCACTATGAAGTTATAAATCTTCCCCCTTCTGAATTTGAGACAGGATTTACTTGTCCTCCTTTTTACAGTTTGTAATTTTCACTGTTTTATTCCTGTAAAAAGTCATTTGTAACACATGCAAATGCTTATTTTATCTGTGCTAATTTATCAGATTTGGCTACTCAATAAAATTAATTGAAAGAACTCATACAAGTCCATCAGTCCTTTCTTACAAGTCAAAATAGAATAATGTATTTGATCAATGGAGAGAAATACCATGTACCAACAAGTGATAAATTCTGCTTTTAGTTAAAATTTAGGTGGAATTTGAGAATTATTGGCATTTTTCATCCCTTTCAGTCAGTGTTAGTCAGCCCTGCCTTGGGGTTTGTCTCCTGGTAAGCCCACAGTGATGCTGTACCCCACTACGTGGTACCCATCATCTGCCTGGGAGTTGGTCTTGAGAGCCAGCTGACGTTGATGGTTGGAATTTAGCCTTCTGCAGCACCTTCAAGATGGAGATCAATTTTATTTGTAGGTAATCCTAGGTCTTCATTTAACATCCTATTCTTTTGACACCTTTTTGTGAAAGTCATTCCATCTTATGCTTGCCAGTTTTTTTTTATGAGCTGTCACCACTGCTGCTTCTGGTTCATCATCTATAAGTTAATGCATGAGCTTGGTACTTTGACCTCTGTATTTAACAGGTTTTGGATGTATCATTCTCTAAGCCATGTGGTATCACAGAAATATTAATTAGACCTGTTAGCACACAGTTTTTCCCAGCACACATCACAGTCCCTGTCCTGCTGCTGCTGAATCTCCCCCCTCCAGCTGTGGCTCGGTGTGCAGCCATCCTAGAGCTGGTCTTTGGAATGCCAAGTACAGAGCCTTGAAGCCAGGTCCTGCTCCTGATGGGAGCGTCTGGCTACGTCTGGAAGTTACGCAGTGCAAGCTGTTCAGTGTCAAGGATGTTGAAGATAATTAGTTTGGAGCATTGATGGAATGTATCCACGTCAGAATCTTCGTTTGGTTTGGTTTTCAGGTATTTTTGCTACACGTGTTGGCTATGTGGATGTTCAGCTGAATCACAGAGTCCTAGGGGTTGGAAGGGACCTTGAAAGCTCATCCAGTCCAACCCCCCTGCCAGAGCAGGGTCACCTAGAGTCCATCACACAGGAACGCATCCAGGCGGGGTTTGAATGTCTCCAGCCAAGGAGACTCCACAGCCTCTCTGGGCAGCCTGGTCCAGTGCTCTGGCACTCTCACAGGAAAGAAGTTCTTCCTGATATAAGAAGTTCTTCCTGAGGCAAGAATGCTGTGGTTGTGTAAGTAGGGATGTGATGGACTTGATTGAAACAGGAATATTGTGACAACTCCATCTTGCTGGAGAGAACCGAAGACACCCCGTTTTATAATGCCATGGTAATTCTGGAGTCCTTGAGAGCTCCTTGGTTTTTCTCCGTAGTATGCAGAGTCAATCCCTTCCGCAGCTTTGACTGCAGTGGCTGTGCTGGGAAGCCAATTTGGGAGGTTAAACCTGGTGCTGGGACTGACACAGCTCTCAGCTCGGGTTAATAGGAAGAATGTTAGGTCAATACCACAGGCTGTTTCAAAAAGATGGACCCGATTTCAATTGAAGGTCCATTTCAAGTGGGTCCATCTTTTTGAAACACCCTGCACTTGGGTTGGAAACACGGAATTCTGATAGTTTATCACACTGTTTGTGTGTCCCGGTGTGACAGGGACACGCTACCCTCCAGCGCTCGTTTTTATATTTTATATTTATATTTATATTTATATTAAGCGGATTTTCCTCAGCGAACGCCAGGTGGCTTTGCCGGGGTGACTGAAGCCAGAATTTTAAG
>VZRW01000845.1:132951-171728 GCA_013398125.1 Aegotheles bennettii
CGTGCCCGGCCTCTGCTGCCGGGTGTACAGCGCCAGCAGCGGCATCGTTACCCGGGGGGGCTTTTTGACCTGGATTAGGCGGTTTTGCTCGATCTCTTCAGTTTCACGCAGCATCGCGTGTCTTGTCCTCCCGCTGCTGGTGCGAGCGCCCGGCTCGGGGCCGGACCCGGCTCCATCCGGCTCCCACCCGCCCGGCTTCACCCCCGCCCCGCGGAGCCCAGTGCTGTGCCGTGCGGCTCTGGCTCCTGCTTTAACCGAACCATCGGGTTTTAACACTAAAACTGGGCCACGACAGTCCCCACGTGCTGCCCCTGTGCTGGGACAGCTTCCTAGAGCTACAGGAGGGTGAGCAAGGGAATTATCCTGGCGTGGTGACTGAAAATCAGGAGCTGGAGGAAGAGGAGATGATCGCAGTCGAGGTCTGTCTTGTACACTCAGCTGAAGAGAGTTCCTAGGCCTGTTCTCACAGCTGGGTGGGATAAGAGAGTGCTAATGAAGAGGGACTCCAATCTCCATCACACACCTCAAGCCTTGATAACCTCTGAATGCTTCTGTTGTGCTCTTTGATGGTGTTTTGATGAACTTTCTTTTGATGTCAACATCCTAAAAACATTTCTCACTGCTGTGTCACCTCTGCTCAGGGCTTTGTGTTTCTTTAATTGCAGTTTGACAGCTTTTCCATTGAGCAGAGGTATAATTTACCTGGATAAAAAATTATATATTATAAAACTGTTCTTTGTTGCCTTTTAAGGTTTTATAATATATAATTTTTACGTGGTCATCAAATTTTGGGGTAGCTTCGAAGAGCTTTCATTTTTTCCTACGTGTAATGGAAATCAGTGGATTTCCAAAAAGAGAATTGTTGTGGCTGTTCTGGTGTTCCCGTGATGTGCTTGTAATAGTAACCATGTAACCATGTAAAATAGTAAAGTAATAGTAAAGTAATAGTAAAAATGTAACCATGGCCGAGTAATCCCTCTGATTTCAGCATTGGTAGGAGTATGTATATACCTTTAAAAAGTCCAAAAATTAAGATAAGTAATTCTTTTTGCCCTATCCACCTAAATATGATGGATAATCTTTTAACTGCAAGCTGTCCTCACGCTGGGGTTTGTCTCTCTTGGTGCATTTCCCGTGCAGGCACTATCGGAAGCGCTCGGCGTCGCGTGGGCGCTCCGGGAGCCGCTCTCGGAGCCGTTCTCCATCTGACAAGAGAGGGAAGCGTGAAGACAGACGCTCCAGGAGCAGAGATCGAGAGCGCAGGCGTGAGAGGTCGCGCAGCAGGGACAAGAGGAGGTCTCGGTCGCGTGACAGAAAGCGCCAAAGGTAGGAGTTACCAGTTCCAATCGAAGGAGATAACTCTGAATATTGGTGTTCTGCCACTATAATTAATGACTTTGCTGCTGTTCATGGTGGATTTTCATAGAATCATAGAATCATTATGGTTGGAAGGGACCTCCAGGGTCATCAAGTCCAACCTTTATCCCATCATATTCCTGACCATCAGACCATCAGACCATGGCCTCAAGTGTCTCATCAACCCGTTTGTTGGACACCCCCAGGAACGGTGACTCCACCACCTCCCTGGGCAGCCCATTCCAGTGCCCAACCACCCTCCCAGTAAAGAACTTCTTCCTAATCTCCAACCTAAACTTCCCCTGCTGGAACTTGAGGCCATTTCCTCTCGTCCTGTCATCAGCAACTGGGGAGAAGAGACCAACACCAGCCTCACTACAACCTCCCTTTAGGTAGTTGTAGAGGGTGTAATGTAATTTTACTGTGTGTAATGTTTTTGCTTCTTGAATGGTTTCTAGCTGCTGATGCTGGAGGTTTTTAACCTCTTGGAGGTCTTGGTGATTGTTGGATTCCTTTTACAACCTGTTCCTCAACAGCAGGCTAAGGTTATTCTGCAATCACATGCTAAATAGATACAATTTTGTCTGTGGCAGACGCTCGAGAAGTAGAGAAAGGGAACGGAGCCGAGAGAGAAGAAGGTCCCGGAGCCGGGAGAGGAGGCGCTCTAGGAGCAGGAGTAGAGGCAGACGGTCCAGATCCTCCAGCCCAAGCAAGAACAGGAAAACAGAAAACAGGTATTTGTGTTCTCTAACGTCATAGTGGCAAAATACCATAAAATTATTGATAGCATGGAGGAGATCATCAAGCAAAGCTATGCAGAGCTTTGGTTTGTAGAACAAGGAGAATATTTCAGGAATGCACATGTGTATCCTCCCCCTGAGAAAAGCTGTAATGTTGTAAGAAATCTCTGATCTTACCTTTCAGATCAAGATCTAAAGAAAAGACAGAAGGTGTGGAAGTTTCCAAAGAAAAGAAAAAAGACAAAGATGACAAAGAAGAGGAGAAGGAAAAAGATGCTACCACAAATACCGTGGCTACTGAGGTAGAAGCTTTTAACACTTATAAATTTAAAAGAATTTAAACTAGGAATTAAGTTAGCCATAGATTACTGCAGTAACAAAAGAAAACCTGTTTTTAGAGCTGGACAAAATCCTCACTGAATGAGAGAGTAGTTCCCTTCAGTAACACAGACTCCTGCATGGGGTATGCTTCCAGTTCTTGGCCATAAGAAACATTCTTCTCAATTCAATATGTTGGACTGCTTAGACCACAAACAGCAGACAAGCGTGAAGGATCTCTCATTTTTCAGATACTAGGTGTCAGCAGAAGAGCTGGCAATTTTTTTGGGCTATGGACCCATTCAGGAATCAAAGAACAAAGGGAGAGGGAAGCTGTCTTCTTGTTCTATGACATGAGAAGATATGCCTAGATGAAGAATTCCCAAACTAACAGTTTTAGCTAACTCTTCTAAACCAGCATGTTGTTACTAACCCTCCTGCTCCGCAGGCATAAACTGATCACAGGCTTTTGTACCAGAAGGGTTTTTGGAAGTAGAGGGTAGCATGATAATTATTAAGTCATTTATGGATCAATGGCTAGAATGGGTTGAGACTCATTGGTGTGAGTTACAATAGTTTTTCCTAGTCAATAAAGGAGTTGACTCTTATCTTAAAATTATATACCAGCTACTATCATGAAAAATAAAATAGCTAACTGCATTTCTTACTCAAAAATGTTACAGCTGATGTTAGCATTTTGCATTTACTGCTGTTGTGATAAGTTTGTGGATGTCTGGTCTTCTATGGCACGCTCACACAATGGTTGTAATTGTTTGAAGAAGCAGAGGCTAAAGTCAGTGGCTGTTAATTTTCACTGTTTGGTTGCTTTCTTATCAGAATTTTGATCAGAACAAACTAGAAGAAGAAATGAGGAAAAGAAAAGAAAGAGTGGAGAAATGGAGGGAAGAACAACGCAAGAAGGCCATGGAGAACATAGGAGAACTGAAAAAGGAAATTGAAGAGATGAAACAGGGGAAAAAATGGAGTTTAGAAGATGATGATGGTATTTAACTTTCTCTATATAATAGTTAAAATACTTTTTGTTCCTAATAACATTTTTATTACATTATCTTTAAAGCATTTCATTCCTTCTCAGAATGTGAGCTATAAAATAACAAAGCCTAAATCTGCTCATGGCTTCAAATGGTTGAAGTTACAATTGAGATCAACAAACTGGAGAGATTTGTATGAGGAAAAATGATATAGTAATAAAACTGGACTGTAATTACTTGGGTAAACTAATAATTTAAGACACATGAGCACTTTTCTCTTTCCCTGTCTTATTCTCATCTTTCTTGCTCTTATTAGATGATGAAGAGGAAACTGCAGAAGGAGAAAAGGAGGACGAGGAGGTTGAAGATGAAGAGTTAGATCCTTTGGATGCTTATATGGAAGAAGTAAAAGAAGAGGTCAAGAAATTCAATATAAGAGGTGTGAAAGGAGGTGGGAGTGAAAAGGTAAAATTAAGATTTCTTGTCTTTTAAAAATAGCTTTGTGTTTTAATATCAACATGACTGAAAAGAAAAGGTGGGGAAGTGCAAAAAAGCAAGAAGTTAGGTGCACTTTAATGCCTGTTTACCTTAACTTTAATTTCCTGGTGTTTTTATCAAGCTGTTTTATTAAGCATTATTCAGCTAAAATTTCACTGAAGGAAGTGAAAACAGAACCAAACAAACAGCATAATGCATCCAGGAGCACAAATATTCCATATATTTTATACAGTATGTTTTTTGTTTTATATGACAGCACAATAATTTTTCTTAACTGTTTTTGTAGAAAACTGGACCAACTGTTACCAAGGTGGTAACCGTAGTGACAACCAAAAAGGCAGCTGTGGAGTCAGAGAAGAAGAAAGGGGAGCTCATGGAGAATGACCAAGATGCAATGGAGGTAATGGGAGTGTCTTGTATTTCTGCTATGAAAAGGCAATGTGCCTCTTATAGCAGTCGTGAGAACGAGGATAGTCCTGGGATTTTTCCATCTTCTAGAAGATAAATATTTAGTTATTTAATTTGCAGAGCCATGATCACAAGATTTTTTTGATCTTAAGCAGTTTCTTGTTATTTGTACTGTTTTTTTCAGCAATTCCTATTACAGATTTATTGTTCCGAGGCAGTGTTACACAGATGAGAACTGAATGAGTGCGTCGTGTTGTCTGGCTTTGGGATTGTTCTTGACATGACTGGGCTGGTGTGTGTCACACGTAGTGTGTGTTCAGTTACCAAAATTGGGCAGGCAGTCCTGGTGATCCCGTGTGTGAGTGACCCACGAGCTAGTGTAGCTCTGCACATTCAGTCACATGCATCTGTGTGTTATGTTTCTGCTGAATTCCCTTATAAATATAAATATATTAATTTCCAAACCACCTTGAACTTACGGATCTCAAAACACTTCATAAATCGTAATGAGACCTCTCTCTTAGCAAAAATGAGAGGTAGATGTTCTCATTTTACAGTTTAGGAAACAGTTGAAAGGAGTTTGATTCTGTCTAGGGCTACAAAATGCTATGCCAAGGCACGTGTTCTAGTAAACAGCAAATCCATAAGCATTTTGTGTTAGACTGGCTGTAAGTATCGAATGTAGGAAGAGGTGGTACAAGTAGATAAATGTAAGCTGCCCTCTCTGAAACACAGTGGAAGTTAAGGTTTGGGAGAAATGTGAAAGAAACGGATGCAAGAACAATTGGGACTGTTCTTAAACTGAGAGTGGGATTTTGGTATCTGGTGTAATAGGGTAAGAAGTTACTGTTGTTTCTGAATAAAGTTCCTCTATAAATGAAAAGACAGAGCCTCTCAGAATACTATTCATACTAACTTAGACACAAATTGTAATCTATGCAGTATTCCTCAGAAGAGGAGGAAGTTGATCTTCAGACTGCCCTGACTGGCTATCAGACCAAGCAGAGGAAGCTGCTAGAACCAGTGGATCATGGAAAGATAGAATACGAACCTTTCAGGAAAAACTTCTATGTTGAAGTGCCAGAACTGGCTAAAATGACTGCAGAAGGTAAGGACAAATCTGAGCAGAACGCTTTGGGTGCTATTAAAGAGAAGAATGATGGATTTTGGTGAGCAAAGAAACAGCAAATTCTTTTTGGAATATGAAGAGCATTTGGAGCAACTTGGTACAGAAGAACACTAAATCAGTTAGATTGCTATTATTGATAACTTCATATAATTATATATGAGGCTTTGATTGAAAAATTTACCCGAGTCCTTTCCACCTGTCTCCTTCCTGTATTTATATGTAATAAGCTAAAAGCTGTTATTTTAGTTGTGATAAAATGAATTTTTCATATTCAGGGACAAATCAAGAGTATTTCATCAAGGTAGAGAAATGTCAAGTTTGACTCTGTTGTAATGCAAACTCTTATTTCAGAGGTGAATGTGTACAGGCTGGAGTTGGAGGGAATTACAGTCAAGGGAAAAGGCTGCCCCAAACCAATAAAAACCTGGGTACAGTGTGGTATTTCCATGAAGATTCTCACTGCCCTCAAAAAGTAAGCAAGTGCTTTATAAACCATTTCACGCTCGATTTTGCTCACTGTGCTCTATCATATGTTTATGAGAAAAACATCTGTTGCATAATGCAAGATGTCCATGTTTGTAGATGTTACATAGATAGTCATCAGTGTTTATCACTCAATATTGAAATATTGTTATTAACTGTTCCTTCTGCTGTTTGTATCATCCTTTTGGCTGCTTATCTTTAAGCTGTATATTTTGAATGGCACTGATACGTATCTGTAAATATGAATATGCAAATTTTTTTCAGCAGCACTTTCTGAGTCACGTCTGTCAAACCCTAGTTTGTTCTTAAAATATGTTTTTCTCTCTCTTCAAGACACGGCTATGAAAAGCCCACTCCCATTCAAACCCAGGCCATCCCAGCCATTATGAACGGACGAGACTTGATTGGCATCGCTAAAACAGGAAGTGGAAAAACCATTGCATTTCTGTTGCCCATGTTCAGACACATTATGGATCAGAGAGCCTTAGAAGAAGGAGAAGGTCCCATAGGTACACAGCTTTTCATTTTAAAACTGCTACTTAAATAAAAATTCAAGTATCTGCTTTAGAAGGGACTTCAGTTTTCGGTTAAAGAGAGGAATGCTTGCTTGCTAATGTCCATTAATGAGGGGCTTTTTTAAAATTTAGTTAATGATTGCTGTGCTGTCTAATGTTGTTTCCAGAGCACTTGTGTGTCCATATATCTGTAAGGGAGACCTTACTCCTTTGATTTTGAAACTTTGACCAGAGTTCCACCCTATCCTTACACTGTTTTAACCCTTCTGTTCTAAAATACCTGTAAGTGAATTGCTTTGCACATCATTACAAATGATCAATATTTATTGCATAAATAATAACGTCTTTTATATTACAATGTATGATGAAAATGCTTTGCTTTTCAGCTGTCATTATGACACCTACTCGCGAGTTGGCTTTGCAGATTACCAAGGAGTGTAAGAAATTCTCAAAGACACTTGGGCTTCGAGTTGTTTGTGTTTATGGAGGAACAGGAATCAGTGAACAGGTGTGCAAAGGACATCCCTTACTTGTCAAATAACCCTTGAACTTCATTAGTTAATGTTACTTTTGCAGTTAATTTAGTTCTTTACCGTACTCTTTCCCATAAATCCAGTACATTTGCAGCCTTCGTGGTGCATTTTCTCTGTATGAATGGTAGTAATGCAAAAGTTTAAGTGTTTGCACCTAACTTAACCTTAAAGGTTTCAGACTGTTTCTTTTTATGTATGTACTGAGCATGGCAGGAATCAAATTATTAGTGGGATGTGATAGTCTGAAAGTTACTGAGAAGCTATATTTTTATGAGCATTATCCTTAAGATAACAAAAGCCAGAAAATGTTAACTTTGGTTTCTTGCATTATCAAACAGGGCATGTTAGAGTAATTTAGAGATTAATTTCAATGTGTTCCTCCCTTCCCGTTTATGGAAACAACAGGAGTGACCATCTGTGATGGAACATGGTTCATTTTAGTGTCAGTTGTCCCTGATATAATGTGACATTTCTTATAGGCTGTACAGAAGTCATACCCCCATTATAACTACTTCAACTGGTAGTACCTTAGGTTGCCAGAGGTTACTCTTTTGGAAAGCAAACTTTTCCGGAGAGTTAAAAGAATTTGCTAAGTAAAATCTTTACAGAAACAATTCACATTAGCAGAACAGCTGTATTGGGGTCTGTGTTGGCTTCTTTTTTGAAAGGTGATACATACTGTCAAAAAAACCAAACCACAAAGCAAAACCCCACTCTAACAGTTTGTTTGCTGTGTTTTAAAATCAGATAGCTGAACTCAAAAGAGGTGCTGAAATTATTGTTTGCACACCTGGACGTATGATTGACATGTTAGCAGCTAACAATGGTGAGTAGAAAACCTTTTCCTATGGAGACTCTTTTATATTTGTTGTGTAATTCTAACAAATTCAAAAGATCATGTATTTTGATAAATGGTCTTATGGAATTTTCTTATATCTCTTCAGGCTGCACTATCTAGCTACTGAGAATATCACTAATAATAGGTTTAATCGTATATTGGTCTGACTTTTTTGGGGAGGACAGGACATGCTGCTACATTCTTGAAGAGTTTCTGAGAATGTTTGGCATTGTTAAACTTAAGATGTGCTGGTCTAAATTTTGTAACTCCAAGTTATTTAGATAAAGGTTATAACAGTTGCTTATTTTGTCTGCCCATTGATCCTTTATCATTGTTAGTGCAGCTCAGCAGTGACCCCCTTTTACATAAGAGCTTCTGACTCTGCCTTTATCTGTTGGTTTTAAAAACCAAACAGAGAAGCCCTCCCTAAATAACTGTTCAGAAGTAAAAGAACTGACCTTACATCAAATATTCAGATTGGTTAAACTGAGCCACTGCAGCTTTAAGAGGTTTTGTCCTAGTGTAACCATTGCATGCTTATTAGATAAAGTTTTATTATTAAAATATTCCACATCAAAACCTCTACTAAACTGTTGACATTATTTAACTTCTGTGGAAAAAGTACCTTCAAGACATATAGAACTGGGCTTCCAAGACTTAAATCGTCAAAGGTAGGTACATTAATGCTGTTCCCAAGTAATTTTACAAAGTTATTATTTGGGGATGAAAGTGTTAAGGTGTTAAATAGATAGGTAGATTTTAAGAAATATTTATTTTGTTCCTTAAGTATGAATTCCATATCTTAAAAAAAATGCAGCGCTAAATCTCTGAAAAGTAATTTGAGGATTCAGCTACAATTTGCTGAAGTTAAAAGGGCCAGATTCTACTTTAGTTTGATATGCACGAGTCTGATAATTGTAGAATATGTGAAAAATCTGTTCCACTCCAAGAGCATTTGTCAGTGTCACTCCACAGTTCTTTGGAACTGAATGTGTTCACATGTTTATATCACTTGAGAATATGATTCCTAAATCCTTGAGTTAAATCTTTCTCCAGAAAGGGAATCTCTCAGCTATTTGTTTGGGAAAGGTGCTAATTATCCTGTCCATCATAATTTCAAAATGTTCACAGATAGACAACTTGGCTTATTTTGTTTCCAGCTGTCCCAGAGTTTGGGGTGGTTCTTAATCGTAAATTCAGTAGCGTTACTGGGTAGGATTTATATATTCGTTTTGAAAAGATTGCTTACTCTGTTTTATGCATATTATTAGCATTTAACTAGAATTAGTATGATTATCCTCAAGTAGTTATTCCTAGCTCCGAGGAAGCGTTACAGATTAGATGTAGAAAGGAGTTTTTCTGTGGCTGCAACAGTTAGCACTGGACTTTGCCTTCCACACATGCGCTGTAATCTCTAATATGTTTTTTTCTAGGTGGCGCTGTCAGATAATGGCTGATGTGGCTCCTTGCTTCATCTCAGTCTTAGTTTTATGATGTGTTTTGGCGAGGGCAGTTTTCTGAATTTTACAGGTTCTTCTGGCCCTATGATGGTATGCAAGAGAAGAGTTTGACAAAATAAAGGGCCTTGTGCATACTTACACATTTCCCAGAATGTATATGTGATTAAAGTGAGAATTAAAATTCACATTTAGTGAATTTTTTAAAAAATTAATTAATGTCTTTGTTAGAAGATAGTGAGACTATATAACATTTTTTAAAAAAATTATTCCTGAGGGGAACCAGATTTCCATTTGATTTTGTTTCCCATGTGTTTTTTCCTCTCCTTTTGCAGGTCGGGTGACAAATCTCCGCAGAGTCACGTATGTTGTACTTGATGAAGCAGACAGAATGTTTGACATGGGGTTTGAGCCTCAGGTAATGAACGACATAAGTGATACTGCCACGAGACCTTATTTTCTACCTGAGGGATTTTGCAGTTCTGCATTATAGTTACACTGCCAATGAGTGTGCAAAAAGATGTGCTACATGTGGACAAGTTCAAACTGACTCTTAAATTTTTGTATTATCCTTACGTGCTTTGTTTTTAATCAATTCTTGTACAGCTTAGATTTTTCTCTAATATACTTTTTTTTAACACGCTTGTTTTGGATACTCGTGGCCGAGTTGTAGCCCTGTGTGATCCCTTGATGCAGGTGTTGTATCAACAGTTGTAGCCTGCTTACAGAGTCTTTGATGTCTCCTGGCAATGTCCTGCAGGAGACGAGCAAAATGTTGGTCACGAGTTACTTGCTGACATCTTTGCATGTGCAGAACTCCTTCTGTTGTCATCATTGTCCTCCAAAACTAGGAAAATTCCTCTATTTTGTCTCTGGAGCTGTAGGGTTTCTGCTGCATGTCCTAGGATTTCTGCTGAGCTGTTGTCGGGTTGCATGTTGCCACTGAACTTCCTTTCAAACCCAGCAAGTTTTGCCTGCCTTCCAATGCCAGCAGCTACGTCCCGAGAGGAAATCTGTAAAGAACTGTTCCGTAGTCTCTGTAGTGCAGATACCACCTGACTTTAAAGACAACAGCTCTGTGTGCATGTGAAGTTCAATTACAGCACTTGGGTATTAACAGGGATTGTTCTCTTGAACCAGGTTATGCGCATTGTAGACAACGTCAGGCCTGACCGTCAGACTGTCATGTTCTCTGCTACTTTTCCCAGAGCTATGGAGGCATTAGCTCGGAGAATCCTAAGCAAACCTATAGAAGTGCAGGTCGGAGGCAGAAGTGTTGTCTGTTCTGATGTGGAGCAACATGTCGTGAGTATCACACATCTGCCTTGCTCATCTTCTCGTGTATTTCCAGCAATATTGAATATAAACCAATATATCCACAGGATTTTATTTTTAGAAGTTCAATGACCTTGTTAAACATGAACTCGGAATAAATAAACACCTGAGTCTGCAAATTCAATGTGATCACTTGGTTTTTTAAGCTTGGTTTTATACCACTAAGCTGAACAGTAGTTTTGCCACTAGCTGTGGAAACAGCCTGAAAAAGTCATCTCCTGTTCCTGATGTGGTTTTTTTTATGAACCCTGAGTGTATTTAATGACTTGAGATACAATTTATGCTCTTCCTACACTGCTTTTGTATGTCTTTTTCCAGATTGTCATAGAAGAGGAGAACAAGTTTTTGAAGTTACTGGAGCTACTGGGACTCTATCAGGAGAAAGGATCTGTTATCATATTTGTAGATAAACAAGAACACGCTGATGGGTTGTTGAAAGATTTAATGAGAGCCTCTTATCCTTGCTTGTCTCTACATGGAGGTAATCTGCAATCTTTAACTCCAAACTAGAACCTTGATATTCAGTAGTTATAAAAAGAAGTTACTCAGTTCCTGTATAGTACCAATTATTGTTTCTTCGTAAGCAGGTTTTGCTTTATAATTGGGAAATATATTTGTCTCTTAATTTGAAATAGAGATGATGGTTTTCTGTAATTACCCTTTATTGTTCCCTGTGAGATGTCATCAGATGCCAAATTCTGCCTCTGTGCAAAACAGGATTGTTGCTGAGAGTTAACACCTCTCAAGCAGTAATGAAAGGGAAGTAGTTTAGCAACAAGAGGAGGAAATCTCGTTAGAATATTGTCCATCCCACGGTATTTTTAAACTTTTCTATATATAAAATTGTCATGTAATACTCCCCCAATGGCATTCACTACTCTGCAATAGCGAGTAGTTAGTAACCTGAGTATTATACAATTATTTTTATTTGAGATTCCACAGTAATAGCAGCTGTTGTTTCACTTTTCTGCCGTCAAGCAGTAATATAACAGAAGTGGTTTAATAGCAAGAGGAGGAAATCTCTTTAGAATATTGTCAATCCCTGAGTATTTTAGGGCTTTCTATATATAATGCTCTTAAAAATACAACAACCAGTAAGTACAAAACCACTGTTCATTTAGTGCAACAACGGAAGAGGGAAAAATAGTCTTGTTCTTCTGAGATGTCTGTTGCCTTTAGGGAACAGGCAAAGCCTCCAGATGAGATCTTAGCTGAATATAAGAAGTCAAATAGAAGATCATATTAAAGAAACTTTTGAGACTCTTGGTATGGGAAACATATTTTTGCAGTGGAAAACCAAAGTTTGTTATGCTGGGTAATAGACTATGAGACTTATTATTCTGGCTAATGTATTTTGCCTGTAAAAGTGGGAATGTGTGGAAATTATATTTGCTTAGACTTTTGATTGTTTGAAGTCAGAGGGTTTTTTGCCCTGTATACCAATTCTTTTGGCTCAGAGCAGGTCTTTATAATTAACTGTTTTGCCTGGTTTCTTGCAGGTATTGATCAGTATGACAGAGACAGCATAATTAATGATTTCAAGAATGGAACTTGCAAACTTCTGGTGGCCACATCTGTAGCAGCAAGGGGCTTGGATGTAAAACAGTTGATGCTGGTGGTCAATTATAGCTGTCCCAACCATTATGAAGATTATGTGCACCGGGCAGGCCGAACTGGACGAGCTGGCAATAAAGTATGTGTAATTGCTTGTTTTGGTTATTACTGAAATTTTTTCCTTATTTATTGCTCGATCAAGGTGTTCCCAAGGGATGGCTACAGAGGGAGTACTTTACATCATTGGTTGGAAGAGGTTTTTCCTTTAGAGTGCATTTTTGTGTGATCATGTGCAAAATATATTCTGAATTTTAGCACCATGGAAGTTGGAACTTAATGTTCTTCTGACGTATGAATGTGTTTTTTAAATCCCATTTGTGGCTGAAAGTTTGGGTGTTTTTCACTGTTCAAAATGTGCCCTACTAAATTTATAAGATCTTATTTTCCCAATTTTAAACTGTGACAAGATAGAAGGGAAAGATTTCAGTTTGTGCCATCTGTTGTTGATTACCTCTGTATCAGCTTCCTGGGAAATCACAGTATTCATTCTGCATTACTGCTGAAAAAAGTTCATGCATGAATAAACCAGTGAATTTTGTGGACCAGAACAACAGCATCTGTGCAAGGGTGCACTGATAAATTTAGAGATAAAGTGTCTTTAGAGGTTTTTCTTCATTATCTTTCAAATTAATTTTGACCAGGGTTATGCATATACATTCATTACTGAGGATCAGGCACGGTATGCTGGTGATATCATTAAGGCTTTGGAATTGTCCGGGAATCCAATTCCCAGCGATTTGGAGAAGCTCTGGGCTAACTTCAAAGACCAGCAGAAGGCTGTAAGTAATTCTTTCTTCTGTAGTGGGCTTTGGTCTGAGTTTAATGTGTGTGCACCTGGGTCCAGTTGTATGTATGCATACATGAGTCATCTCACTGACTTCATTGAGAACACATATTTATGCTTAGGTGAGTGTATCAGGGTTTTCAAGACTGGGGTCTTGAATGTCACTTACAGGACATTCACGTGGTAGAGGAACAACCCCCTGTGTAAGGGGTGCTTTGCCCTTTATCAGAATTCACATAAAAGGTAATAAAGGTCTTTCACAGAATTTTTATTATTATTTCTAGAGCTCTCGACATCAGAGGATCTTGCTCATGCTGAGCAGAATGACTCTGGAGTTTTTCCGATATAAAAACTGGAGGGTTTTTTTACTGCATTTGGAAAGCATTTAAATCATACACTTACAGAAGATCCCTGTAGTGTGTTGTTTCTATCTGCTGAATTAACAAAGCCTTTTTAATTATACTGCAGTGTAAAATACAGCTTTTAAAATTTGAAGAGCTTTCTAAATGTGCTAGGATTTGCTTTTTAAAATAAATTACTTTGAAATTATTCGTATAATTTTATGGCTGTGACTACCAGAACTGGATCTAAGTATGAAAATACATATTTTTTTTGTTTCAGGAGGGAAAGTTGATCAAAAAAAGCAGCGGATTCTCTGGCAAAGGTTTTAAATTTGATGAAACAGAACAGGCTTTGGCTAATGAAAGAAAAAAGCTACAAAAAGCAGCTCTTGGCTTGCAAGATTCGGATGATGAAGATACAGCTGTTGATGTAAGCACCTGAAAATAAGATTTCAGTTGTTTAAGGATTTCCAATATATCTGTTTTTTCCCCAGTAGGTTACTGTATGTATTCTTCAAAGATACATAGCTATGAAGATCAAGGTCTATGAAGATCTTGAAAGTCTCTTTCTGACTTACTGGTATTTTATACTTAGTATATGTAGTTCTGTAAGTGCCACAGAAATTCTTTTCTTTGTAATATTAACCTTGTGTAAATGAAATAGAACAATTGCCCTCAATCACAAACATTTTTTTACTTGCAGTGTTTTAAGGGAATTCATAGTAGCCTTTTCTATTCCTAAATCCTCATTAGATTCCTTTCTTAATGTTTGTTAGACTCCTTTTCATTATCTTGAAAGCAAACACCATGTTCAGACTTCCTCCTGATTATTAGATCATCTGTTCTTCATGTTGAGTTGTAGTTGTAGGCAGGATTCTACCATTTATAGAAAATTTATTTCCTCAAAAGCATGTAAACTAAATGCACCTCAGTGTTTTCTTTCCTTAGGATGATAAGATTATCTAATGGTAAATGCAGTGACCTAATCATTGTTAATTCCTTTAGATCGATGAACAAATTGAAAGCATGTTCAATTCAAAGAAAAGAGTGAAAGACATGGCAGCACCAGGAACATCAAATGCTCCTGCACCATCAGCTGGGAATGCTGAAAAATTGGAAATTGCTAAAAGATTGGCTTTGAGAATCAATGCCCAGAAGAATCTTGGAGCAGAGGCACAAGTATTCGTCCCCTTCCACTTCAAGGTCAGGATCTTTATGGAGCTATTTATTTATTTATTTTAAATATAGGTTGTTCAATTCTTTATTCTGTGATTGCCACTTTATTTAGTGTTTCTGCACACTGGTAACATACTGCCCTCTTTCCCTCATTTGTGCTGGGCTAACTCAGTTACAAGTTGCAGGATTTGTAATTGAGCTAATATGATAATCAGATTTAATACAGAACTGGAAATGCTTTGTCTGCTCTGGCAAAGAGTTAATTAATTACTGATCAAATTACACAATTAGGTTTTGTCAGCTTTAGCAGAGTTGCACAACATCTTTCTCTGCTGGAGGATCCATTTAGCTTTAGGTTAATGTGGTCTGGAATGTCCAAAGGTATTTTGAGCTGAAGATAGAAAAGACCACAAAGATCTTTTCTATGCAGGTGTGAGGGGAGTTACAGAGAGGAAGGAAATGGAGAAGGTCAGAGGATGCATTTCTTATGTGGACAATTATATTACATAGAAAGCTTTAATGAAACCATTGTTGGTTTATATAGGACTTCTTTTGGCTACATTGTTCTCAACATGGACCTGTTTTTTTCCAGGATGTGATGCAGCAGGCTACAAACGCGATCCTCAGAGGAGGCACAATTCAGGCTCCTACTGTGTCTGCCAAGACCATTGCAGAGCAACTGGCTGAAAAAATCAATGCTAAGCTCAATTATGTACCCATAGAGAAGCAGGAAGAAGAGAAACAGGATGGAGGACAAAATGAATCCTTTAAGAGATATGAAGAAGAATTGGAGATCAATGACTTCCCACAGGCAAGTAACTATTTTGTTGTAATCAAATGTAAATGACTATTATTTAACAAAGGCCATCCTCACAGCTTAGACTGTGATTATACCAGTAAAATATTTTGCCTCTATTTCTTATCATAGCTAATTGAAATTACTGCATGGTCTGTGATTACCTTTCAGATTACCTCTCAGATAGATACACAACTCTTTGGATGTATTCTAGAGAATAGCAGGAAAAGAAGTGTTCTGTATCATACAGAGATATTTTCATCCTCTGCCACTGACTCCTCTCATATCCAAATCTCTGACACTGTCTGGCACTTTATTTCAAAGGCCACACTACTATGACTGATACTGTTCTTTCCTTTTTTTTTTTTATCACTTGAGTATTTTTGACATTCAGAATGTCGCTGGTCTAATCCACTTCATCTGTTATTTTGAGGATTTATATTCCACAATATTAAGCACAAATTCCTCGTATTTATCTTTGAGGTTCTGCCCAGGTTTGCCTTATTTTATCAAGTTATTGTGTTAATAGTTTGTTACTGTTCCCTCTTGGAAATCCTCTCAATTCTTATCCTAAGCAGTTTCTCACCCACAGACCATGTTCTAGATTTTATAATTCCACTAAGGATCCTTCTGACCCTTTAAGGATACTCTTCCTAGATGCAAAGTGACCGATTCTCACAGGGCAGTGGTGTTCTTGTTTGTCTAAAATGTAAACTAACCTTCGGGTTGCCACTTTGTGTGATGCTCTTCTCCTTACTGATCCTCCTCCATCCTTTACCTTGCAGACTGCCAGATGGAAAGTTACCTCCAAGGAAGCGCTGCAGAGAATCAGTGAATATTCTGAAGCTGCTATCACAATCAGAGGAACTTATTTCCCTCCTGGCAAAGAACCCAAGGAAGGAGAACGGAAGATTTATTTGGCTATAGAAAGTAAGTATTCTTTTCATAAATGTTTCAGTGAAAGATATGACTCTAGTTTTTTTAATTAGATGTGGAATCTCTATAGTCCCAGTGCCTGGATGCTCAGTTACAGACCCATTGGAGTTACTTTGCAAATTAATGTAATTACTAAAGAAACACTCGTTTGTCTTAATACGCTTTGTCAAATGATCCATGGGGATCACAGAAATGGTTCTCCTAAGGAGCCTGACCTGCTGCAGAGCAGCAGCAGATGTGTATTGGAGGAGAGGGAAAGAAAAGAGAAAAACCAATGAATCGGAAGAAGCACAAAGATGTCTGTGCCAGTGTGAACTGTGTCAGTTTGGACTGTAAAAGGTGTAAGAAACTACATCAACTACTACAGCAAAAACTGCGAATCTCATGATAGTTGAGTAGAGTTTTTTTCAAAGAAACCACTGATCCTAGGTGTAGTTTATGGTACTCTGTTTTAAGCATCTTCCTTAGAACACAATCTAGCTGTGGTGGTCTATACAAGATGGTAATATTTTCTTCTCTTCAGGTGCCAATGAACTGGCTGTACAGAAAGCAAAGGCAGAAATCACACGACTTATAAAAGAGGAGCTGATCAGATTGGTGAGTGAAATATCCAGAATGCAGAGGGGATGGTGCCTTAATTTATGCCTTATGGGATTGATTTCTACAAATGTTGACGCTCTGGCATACAGTTTTGTTAATATCAGGGACTGGAGCCTGTAGCTCTCAAAACCACTGTTTCACTGAACAGCCTAGAAAACAGATGGCTGTTGAGGCAGCTGTTCTCCAGCCAGCAGATGGAGATAACACATTAACAGAGCTTTTTGACTGAAGACCCCTTAAAGAGTTAGGTCCAAATAAATTTCCGAATTTCAGCACCATTAGGCAGGGGGGAATAGAATTATTCCCCTCTTTTTAATATTCTATATGCGTTGAGAGATTTGGTTTGCCACAGCTTCACAGCATACCCAGCTAGTAATTAGCTGTATTCAGCATACTCTGTTTTCAAGTGTTGTCTTGAGAAATCATATTTTGTGTTCTCTGGTTGAAGAAACCTTGGCTTTCTCTAGAATGCCCTTCAGTGATACTACATTACACCTGACAGTGTCTTTGACTTTTTCTCTGAAGTAGCCTCCCAAACCAGCAGCCTGTTCCAGCAGCCCTGCTGGTTTTGTTGATGCCAACATTACTCAGAGTTTTGCTTCTTTTTCAAAACTGTTGACCTCTTCATAAAAATGTTTTCCAAAGGAAGGCGACTGCTAGGAAATAGCTTATTCACATGTAATGTGGTTTTATTGTTAGTGGGGTTTTATTGCAATGAATTTATCCTTTTTCACTTCTAACTGTAATTATTCTCTCCTTTATTTGCAGCAAAATTCATACCAACCAACCAACAAAGGAAGATACAAAGTTCTATGAGTATTTGGAGTTATCTGTCTGCCAGTGGCTGGTGCGTGAAACTTTGTGGCTTCTGTTGTTTTTGCTGTTTACACTGCTTGTTGTAAATTAAGATTTATTTTTTTTTTTATTATTTTGTCTTGCGGACATTTTTTAACAGAAAATTGATACTTGCTGAAACATCTTAATTCTCTCCACTAAAGTTACCAGTCTTAAAGCAGACCAGTTTTGGCGGAGCATGATTTAATTTAAAAGTGCAGTTTATATACTTTTCATCATAAAGAATATAAAATAAAACAGATTTTAATTTTCCTGACAGACTATACTGTTAAGTTAATTAAACAACGTTGGGATTTGTGTTGGAAATTGTTAGAATCTACCTGCTTCATACTGTGGGGATGGTTCACACCATACCAGTTCATACTGGAAAAGTGGTAAAACACCAAAATAAAGGCAGGATTTTCTCCTGATCCATAGCATCTCTCTCTCTGGAATCACACACACTCAGTCCCTGTACAAATGTCCCCCTAATGTCAGAGAGCCTTGCAGTGATCAGTGTAGAGAATTTTATCAAGAAATACTTAAGGTCTACTTTTAAGATCTTCTGATCCTTTTCACGTCCCACTTTGTCTTTATCATCCACGGGTAATAGAATAACTCTGGGGTTTTTTGTAAAGTGAAATGTTTTGTAGTATGAAAATAGTTTTCCTGTTTTTTTCTAAACATCAGAATTGTAGGATTTGGGTTTTTTTCCTCATTTCTGCCATAAGAATGAAAGCCTGTTTAGCTTAAATTCTCAGAAAGAGAGAGAAACCACTTTTGTAATGAAATACAACTTTGTCACTTTTTTATAGTGTTCTTATATATACATTTAATGTGATTCTTTCCCCCAGGATTGTCGTCTTTAATACTGTTAGGACATGGCTTTAAGTAAAAACGAACAATTACATTTATGAGTGAATTCCACAAATATTGACTGTCATTGCTGTCAATAAGCTCCTGGGACAGCCAAGGCCTTTCTTTTTGAGGTCTCATCCCCATAAGCATTAACACTCATGATGGACACTTACTACTCTTAAGCATTTAACTTTCCTGCCTACTTTTCCTGGAGCCTGAGCGGTAGCAAGTTGCATCGTCTCATTCTAGCAGCTGCGAGACTTCCAAGATGATGACTTTCAAAAGGACTTTTGTAGAAAGCTTTTCTTACCCGGCACATTGGGAAGAAATGTGTCGTTTTAAAACAGCTCTGTATATATTGCTTTAACCCTGGTGAAGACAAATTGTGCGACCTGCATCATGGCTGTGTAAATTCACAACGTCTGTTTCCCAGCTTCAGGTAATTTAAGTGGCGATTTCTGTTTGCATACAACTGTTACTCTGATGTCAGTGTACCTTATTTGCAATGCAGGGGAGGAAAGTAATGATGATGCCAACTTACCAAGATACATTTAGGGTAAGAACACCCAATATTTGCCAATATTAATGCATTGAGTAGAACAAAGAGAAGCATACATAGAAAGACGTCTCAAAATTTAAAACTGAAATTTAAACCCCTGTGGTTCCCTTTAAATACATCAGGTTTCCTTCCCTTAGGAGCTGGGTTTTGATATGTTTCATACAACTTTTTTGTTGAATTGTCTTAACTCCTTGACAGTGTCCCCCCCAGAGGGTGACAGGTTTCAGTGTATTTAATGAAGAGCACTTTCAAATTTGGACAGTCTGACGCTTCTTTAAAAATCTTGTTTTAAAATGTTCATCTATATATTAGTGTCTCCTAAAAAAAGGCATGGTGGGGGCATGTTTGTGATTTCCAGCTTTGCACTGTTGGATTTCAAAGATGCAACAATGTATACTCTTTAACTTCCTGGGGTTTTTAAATGCAATGTCAATATTCCTATGTTTTTTAAATTCCAGCAAAAAAATAAAAATAATTTCAATGTATATTTTTCAGAAACTGTCTTTCTGAATAGCTCATCTGTTTTCTGCACTTCCATTGCTTCTGTGTTTTTTTCCTATGACAGTTAACCTCGTACTTTCTGGAGCAGGGTAATGTGTACAGTAACTAGTGCTTGTGTTTTTCTGCTAGAAATTCAATGAGATTCAGTTAAAGTCATGGAGAAGGTGTCTGGATACACGAAAACAGGCACGAAATATGCATAAGCCAGAGGAGAAGAAACTCTTCAATTAACAAATACACAAGGAAAAAAAAAGTGGAAGCAAGATGAGAATAAAAGTTGGGAGACAACACAATTAAGTAATGAAAAATGTTATATTTAGTTCTTTCCAAGTGTGTCCATGGATATAGACAAGTTCTTTATAAACATCACAGCTCAGCTGCTTTCCAGGGAATCTGCCCTGCACGGCTCCCAGCTATTGGAAGAACACAGGGATGCTGTATTCCTTTTCTGTTTTCTTTTTTTGATACACATAAGCAGAGATTGTTCTGTTGTCTGCCCAAGGTGATGCACTGCCAGCTTTCCAGGTTGCTTTATGCTTTCAGTGCTTGAGTAGAGAGTGGTGTTTTGGGTGGATAAGAAATACGAGTATTTGATACTGGATCTTTGATACTGGATTTTGATACTGAACCACTGACAGTGGTGGTGGCAGTGAAGCAGGAGAGAACTGTGTAGGTGAAGGGTCTGAACCTGGAAGAGATGGTGAACACCAGGAGTGGCTGGAGGCAGAGAGGGGGACGCCTGTGCCACAGAGTGAGGACTAAATCCAATGTCCTGGGCAGAGAAAAAAAATCACCGCAAGATAAAAAATGTTTGCAATCACAATTTAGAATTTTGTGTTACCCTAACTGTATTGCACAGCGTTGCCACCCCTTGTTTCATTAAATAGGCAGCTTAAGGCCTACTTTACATGGTGTAAAAGTTGTAACCAAAATGTAATGTGTAGGTCACAGCCCCGCACTTTCTGTGGCTGTTCCCTGTCCTGGCTGCTTGAGATTTTACTTGTACCATTAAAGCAGTGCAGTCAATTTAATGTGCATTTGGCTGCTAATTGAATAAAAGATTCTGAGGCTCAAAGTGCCATCTGTGGGAGCTTCTCTCACTCAGGTCTTCCAAGTGGAAGACAGAAAAATAAAGATTTTTAAGCCAAGCTTTGCTAAAATTCTGCCATTGTAGTCGCTGAATATAAAACAAACACCAAAGGCTGCATTTGGGATCTTAAAATAACAAGTAAAAGAATGCTGGAGTCTCAGGGAGGGAGCACACTTTGGTATTTCAGTCCTTCAGACATGTTTACATTCATAAATGTGGTTGCTTCAGCGAAACTGGTGACGGGGTAAGAGAGACAAGTATGTCTCTGCAGGAATGGAGCCTGCCCAGCTCACCAGGAGTCATTTTTAATGTCTCCCGTGGACACGTGGTACCGATGGCATGTGGCTCAACACCTCTCTTCAGAAAGCTTTCTGAATTTGCCAAAATGCTCTTGGATAGGCCAACAAGTTCCTTCTCGGAGTGAATGTTGGTGTAAACCCAGCCCTTGCTGTGAGCAGGGAGTTAGGGGTGAGGGTCGCCCGCAGCCCCTTCGCTGGCTGAGCGTGAGCACCGGGCCCCGTGCGCGCGTCCCGGCCTCCTCACGTGATGCTCCAGGAATGCACTTTCCTTTGATTATTTTTCTTGACCCAGATCTCTTCCAAATATGGTCTCGGCTTAAACAAGTTTGTGTTCTTAGAGCTCAGGCGTTTGCAGAATAGATTCTGGCTTCCAGCTAACTGTGGCTGTAGGGGGGGAGCGGAGGCGGAGAACAACCTAAAAATGTAAAGATAAAAGGGGCACAGCTGGACTCAAATTTGTCCCAAAATGTACATTTTGTAAAATGTTTATACAGTGCTAGGCAGGAAGATTTGTTTTCATAATTTTAGCTACAGTGGAAACAATTGTTTTTAAATAAATGACCGTTAGACTGAGTGATTGCCACCCAAACATCGCTTCTCTGAGACTTTTCATCTGAAGGAGATTTAAATATTTTTCTTTAGTCAAACTGAGAGATACAAAATTGTCAAGCTGACCAGCATAAGCAGAGGTAAATTAATTAGTGTCTCAGAACAAAGTAGTTCTAGTCAGCTAAGGAATTATTAATAACCTGCCATGGAGTGACTCCTAAGTTACTTAGAATGGTCAAAGCATAAAATATCAAGTTTATCATCACAAACGTGTTCCTCGGAACAATAAATACCTTCAAAAAACTAACTGCTGAGCAAGGAAAACATTAACACTTGATGAAAATCCTGAATCTTAACTAAAACCTACATTTCCTGCCTGTGCACATTAGCAAGCAAGTGAATTTGTAGAATAAATCAGCTCCAGTAATTGATAAAGAGACAGGAGGTTGTAGCAGGTAGGTTGCTGGATCCTCCTGGGTTGCTTGGCCCACTACAGCTGAGGACCAGGTGTGAGAAGCTCCTGCATTGGAGAAGCAGAACTTGTGCTTTTAGGCCTGTTCTCTCCTTGAAAATTCAGATCCACTGGTGAGATCTCCAGGAGAGAGGAGAAGGGGACTTTGCAGTCCAGATGTTGGGAGAGGCAGCGTTTCATTGCATCTTTTACCTGACAGATAATTAATTGTATTCATTTGCCACTGCTAGGGCAGTCCTAGAGAAAGAAAAGGGGAAGTGGGTTCACAGCTGTGCTTCAGGCCCTGGGGAGCTCTCACAAAGCAAGACAGTTGCAGAGCAGTTCATCGTTTGTTTGGTTCCTGTTTGTGTTAGCAGTGTGCAGGCGAGGAAACCAGACCCTCCCGGTACCAGATTAATATTTGAGCACTGTGGGCAGTGGAGGTGGCTCACCTGGAGGGGTTTGCCTGGAGCAGGCACAGACCCAGCCCTGCTCCAAGGTCAGACCTTCAGATCCCACCCTGCCAACAACAGCCGAGTCGGGTTCCACAGCTCGGGAGGGGACCTCCCACTGCTTCACGTTACAAGTTCACTCCTCTCTGTTACCTGACCGCTCCTGTGTTCTCTTCAGATCACGGTTTCTTCTGGATAGATCAGGAGCCTGAGCCCAGCCTGACTCCACCACCTTCCAGACTAAAATACTAAAAGGAAAATAACAGGATACTGAAGAGGTATCCACAGCTTTTGATTGGCGGCTGCCTTTCCAGCAAGAGTTAAAAACAGCAGCAAGATGAGCTTCATAAATAAACTGAATCATTTGCTAAATTAAGCTAAATCAATGCTGCTTTTCCCTGCTGCTTTCTTACATGGCGAGTGAGGATTCCTGCATGCGTTAGGAAGCAGTGGTGAAAAGACTGAACCATCATCTTGGCAGGATCTTTCACAGTAATTTTCGGCCCAAAGAGCTCCAAGTGTTGTAGAAATGCAGCATCGCAGGGCTGGAGTACAGCACTCAGCTCCCCACACAACAGCAGGAGAGGAAAACATTGAGAAAAACAGGATTAGCCATTTGTAAAAGCCGCAGGTTCTTTTTTTGCCTGTTTTTTCTTGCTTTTATTTTCCAAGAACTCATCTGAACAACAGAGATGTCAGTCTTTTAAAGACTCAGATGCTCATTTAGACCCTGTGAGGTGAGTATGTGCTGTATCAGTGACCTGAGGGTGCAGGAGGGTTTGGGTGCCTGCAGGGTGTCAGTGCTGCTACAATCATTAACAAATGGGGATAAAAACCTGTTGGTCACAATCCTCCACAAATCGAGCTGTCACGAGTAAAATTGACCTGGATGGCAAAAGGTGAGATTGTGAGAAGTGCTGGGCCCTTAAAACTCCTGTTTATGCAGGATCTCTGTGGGAATAGCTGAAGCTGCCATTCCCACCCAAAGCCTTTTTTATAACAAAGTGCCATGGCAATACCTGTGTTCTCCCTGAACTCCTCACAGTGCAAATGGGTGGAATAGGGCAGAGTCTTTGATAATCAACAGCATTTTATTGGAGCTGCTGCTGTGGGATACAGGGACTGGGCCCCACAGGAGGTACCCGGGGGATGGCTGCGGTGTCCACTGCAGTCAGCAGTGAGAGAAAACTAATGCATTAATATATTAATGCTTCTGTAATGGGTTGTGGCATGTGTGCTTTGGGGCAGAAAGTATCCTCTACCCAAATGAAATTAAATGGAAACACCGGGAATCCCGAGTTTTCACAAACGCGCTTAACCCTTCCAAATATTTCAGATACACAAGGCATCTTCCAGGATTTCTTTTACTGCACAATAAATCAGTGATTTATCCTCCGGAGCCAGATGCAGACAGCTGTGAATAAAGCTATTCATGAGGTGCAGAGGAACAGGAAAGGCGGCCCTGCTGCTCAGCCAGCCCTGCCCCGCTCCCCTGCCCTGTCACAGAGGGCGATGGCGGGCGGACACCGTCCCGGCCAGGCTCCCCGCTCCCCGTGTGGGAGAGCCGGGGCCGGGCACACAGCTCTGTCCGCTCCCGTGTGGGAGAGCCGGGGCCGGGCACACAGCTCTGTCCGCTCCCGTGTGGGAGAGCCGGGGCCGGGGCGAGGAGGCCGCACCCTGGGCCCGGGAGGGCTTCGGGCCAGGCCCCGTTCCGCGGGTGACAGCGCCGGGCCCGCCGCCCCCGAGCCCTCAGCGCGGGGCCCTTTTGTGTCCCCTCCGCTGCCCCTCGGTGCCGCTCCCCGGCCTCGGGGGCTCCTCATTGCCCGCAGCACCCCTGCCCCTCTCGCAGCCCGGTTCGCCTCGGGGGTGCTCTCCAAGCGGTGCCTTCGCCCACCCCCCTGGCAGGGGTCTGGGGGGGCCTCTGCTGTGTCCCCTCTGCCGTGACACGTGTGGGCACTGGATGTTCCTGGGGACGGGCACAGAGAGCTCAGCACACCCCTATCCCTGCACAGCCCATCAAGGGTAGTTCATTAGTGAATGGTCGCACCTTTAATTTGTGTGTGCTGCTCTCTGGGTCTCTCTCCGAAGGGAGTAACAGTTATTTTGATCCACGTGGCTTTTATTTGTGTGAAATGAAGGAGTAGGAGGAACACTTGGTTAATATGCTTCTGAAATTATGGTTTATTTCTGTGTCAGTCGTCAGATGCCACCGTTTCTCTTTCAGCTTTTTTTGCCTGTGTCTGTATCCTTCAGGTTTTAGATGCAACCACCCCAAAAAAGGTCTCCCAGGTGTTTGTCCACTGACCACTGTTGAACAGACTCAACAAGTGGACTTTGCCCCTGCAGCCTGGCATGGATACGGTGCCGTGGCCGTGCTTGGGTGCCTTGACAGGCATCTGGAGCCTTCTGCACCTCCCCTGTGGCAGACAAACACCAGGGAGGTGCACATCAGGAAGGAGGTGTTGGTGTTTGATCCATTTCTTAAGCTTCGAAATCCTCCTGTGAGAGGAGGGGAGGGGAGGTGAGAACACCCACTGAGATGAAGGAGCACCTCTTACCTCTCTGAGCTATTGTTCTAGACTGCAGCGAGGTCTGTTCCCCGAGGAGAAGAGCGGGTGGGCAAGGACACCCACGGAGATGAATAAGCATCTCCAGCTCCTCAAAGCCCTTGTTCTAGGCTATGGTGAGCTCTGCTCGTGTTCATCTGGGAGTAGCTCCTCGGGGTGAATGGGCAATTTCACAAACACTAATAATCCTTTCTTGATGAAGATCCACTTCTACCTGCTCCATCATTCATATGCATATTTGGGTTGCCTTGAAGTTGGGTAATTACAGAACCGCAGGATAATCGGGGTGCAGTTTCACAACCTCACTCTTTCTTCTCAGCCAGTCCATCTGGCCTGATGGCTGCCTGGATTCTGTGCTGCTCCATCCCCAGCTGTGGGGGGTTTTCTCCAACCTCCATTCCCTGCGCTGTGTTTGGGACTTGCCATGCTCTTCATCCAGGTCTTCCAAGCCCATTTAGTTGTCAAAGTCATCTTTTTTGAGGTCTGGTTAGTTTTTAAAGTAACTGGGACCAGGGGGGAGTGGGTAACGTGGCTTAGGCTGACCTGGGATGTGCTTCTAATGAAAAGGTGTGTTTCTGTTCCCCTCCTGCCTCAATGCCAGCCAACTACTGCTTTTTCTTTCGTGTTGGATTAGTTTTCACCTGGGTCAGGTCCCTGGTGTGGCTTTGTCCTGCTCTTGCACAACAGTGTTGGCACAAGAAGCTGGGAGCGTGGGAGAAGAGGAAAGGGCAAGATGGTGCTGTTGAGGTAAAACACAGATTCAGAGTGGTTTCTGTTGATAAAACTGAACTGTCAGTTGTGTAAGTGGGGTGCACAGGTAATTAGCTCATGGACATGATCCTTCTCATTTTTTGTGGAGCTGTCTTAACCCTTTCAGGTGTTCCCTTACCATCACATCGTTATAGAATCGTAATTTTGGGGTGGGAAGCAGTCAGCTGACATTCTTTCTGGTGTTGGCATCAGGTGAAACTCTGCCCTTAGATAAGACCCGCTTGTTTTTTTTTTTAAGGTTAGAGAGCCTAACAATTACTTAATTTGCCTGGTGTTGCAATCCAATAATAATTGATCCTTAAAAGTTCACAGTGTACTTGACGCTTAGGTAAGTGCCTGACAGTGTCTGATCTTTGTGGGAGCAGCTGATCTCTGTCTTTAATGCAGAGCTGTTGCTTAGGCTGTGGAGAGCACTGCATCTCCAGGGTGTCTGAGCCAACCCCCAGAGGCACAGAGATGTGCCCAGGTTTCAGCTTTCTGTTCAGGAGCAGGGGTTGCAGCCCCTTTGTGAGGATAAAAGGTTTTGCTTGCAAAACTCTTCGGTCTTTTTGCACTAAGAATAATTGAGAGGAAAACTGTTTTCAAAATTACATTTTCTGTCCAGTTTGCAGTTTCATGTTGCCATGTAGGAGCTCTACCCAGTCACTGCTGTGAAGAAATTGTTTTCCTAGATTTTGGCTGGTTTTAATATATTTTACCTAGTGTTGAGTGATGAGAAAAATCATTATGCAATTGACTGGGGGAAGTGATTCATAAGCACATTTTGGAGGAACTGGTGTCTAGCTCCAGAAGCAGATTAGATTTCAAATGCAGGTCTAGGTGCTACAGGGGATGTTGTGCCACTGATAGGATTTCATACTTGGTATTGTTGAATACTCAAGGCACAACGTTGTGGAAACAAGCAGTTACAGGTTTTTAACAGTTGGGTAAGGCCCTGCTTTAGCAAGAGTTAGTGTGTAGAAAGGGAGCTGACAATAAAAGGGACACTTGAAAAACATTTAAATGGGTATAATTCATTTGTTTAACTGAATAATGGGAGTGTTTCTTACACCCGCTATCCTGGGAGGGAAGAGCAGAACCAACACCAAATCTCTGCTGCAGTCTGGAAGGGAAAAATATCACTGCTGCTGCTGCTTAAACTTCCCCCTGAGAAGAAAATGAGCCCTTTGCTGTTCCCCTGGGCTCACAGCCCCTGTGCTGTCGGATGGGGCATAGAGCGTTCTTTATGCCGAGGTCTCGAACAGAGCTGGTCCTGTGCTCCACTCCGGTGGTTTCCACTGGGAGAAGTGACGTTCGGAGCACTGGTGCAGGAATAATACTGGTGGCTGCTTGTGTTTTTAAGTGCTGTGTCTTACGCTGTGTACGTATCAGCTGTGAGGTTGGGCCGTGATGGGAATGTGCTGCTGCAGCCTCCTACGGCTCCGTCAGTGCTGCTGAAATCACTGCAGCTGTGGGAAACTGCAAAAAAAACATGAGTGGGTTTTGTCTACAAACCCTCAGCAGCAGCAGAATTGTCTGTGTTGGTGATAGGAGTTTGTCTTCCCTGGTGTTTGGCATTTGAAAGCTGAAATGTAGATGTGCTCCCAGTTCTGTTCAGCTTTGCTCCGATTCAGGCGTGTTTTACCAGAATTCAAGAGCACTTGCTGAGTCAGGTCTGTTCTGGTGCTAACCAGGCTGTAGTGACAGAAACCAGCCTGGGGTGCGTGAGACTGGAGCAGTCGCCTGCTTCTTACAGTGGAATTTACTCTTCCTTAGCAGTTGTGAAGCCTTTGCAGTTGCCAGCTGGAGTTGTGGGGTGTGTTAACCTGTATTGAGGGATATAAGCACACACTCTCTCTCTCCAAAACCTGCAATATCACTGGAATTAGGTGAAATTTCTGAAGTTTCAGGCTGCATCTTTCTCATCTACAATATTTCTATTTCTAAAGAAAGCAAACGATACCAAGCTCAACTGTGAAATACAAAAAAGTCTTAATGACAACCTGATACACTGTGTAGTGATGGATCAGTAGCCTGGCTCTCATCTAAGCAAAGCAAAACTTCACAGTTAGTGCTAAAGCAGGGTAACTCTGCAGGTACCCAGGAGAGAGGCAACGCAGCTGTGCTGTAAAGGAAGGGGTTGTTACTGTGTCCAGAAACCCCCCTGCAGCAAAGCGTTGCGGATCCTGGTTGGATGGTCCTGCTTCTTTCTTTATTTCTAGCAGCAGTGGAGCTTCTGTGGAGCTTCTGTGCTTTGTTGCACAGGAAACTCTAACACTGCCTCTCTTTTCACAGAATCTCAGGGGTTGGAAGGGACCTCAAAAGCTCACCCAGTCCAACCCCCCTGCCAGAGCAGGACCACCTAGAGCAGGGCACACAGGAATGCATCCAGTTGGGATTTGAACATCTCCAGAGAAGGAGACTCCACAGCCTCTCTGGGCAGCCTGGCCGAGTGCTCTGTCACTCTGACAGTGACAAAGTTCTTCCTTATGTTTACCCAAAGTTACGTTTTCCCAAAGTTAGCTTATCCAGTTGTTTCCTTCTTTCCCAGCATTTGTATAGAAACAAATTACCAGATAGAAAAGGGTCCATAAAGAAAATCCTCTACAGCCACTTTCCATTAAAAGTCTTTTGAAATGTGGCTAAATTTTGCTACTACAATGCCTCATCTTAACTATTTGTTTACACAGAGACATTCAGCCAATCAGCTGAATCAGTTTAAAAGATGATATAGGTAAACTGATGCAAGTATGTCTATTTACATGTCTGTTTCCAGGTTTAAAACAAGTCAGTCCTATTTTGCTGGAAACTTTTCTGGCCAGTTTTATTTAAAAATGCTTGCACACAAAGTTGTGTGTGTTTGACTGTGCAGTTTAGCTGGAGTGTGATTTTTAAATCAGCATAGCTTTGCATTTTGTACCAATTCTCGTTTATACTGTGTATCTCCCTGCCAAGAAACCTGCTTCCACTCTCCAGATAGACTCACCGCATTCTTTTATTCCCCACTGTAATGGGAATGAAATAAAATTATGCTGGAGATGTCCATTTTGGAGTAATTAAGCTCGATTACAGATTTCCTTTTTAAAACTTTTCCCCAAAAAAGCCTTAAATAAAAAAACACAGAATACGAACTTTGACTACTACTTGAAATTTTCATGGCTTGATGAAAAACAGTACAGAGAAGGGAAAAAGAAAGAAGCATTAAAAAAAAAATCCCGTTGGCAGCCTTCCACTGAGATTGTGGGGGTTTTTTTTAAGCTTCCTCTCCTAAGAAATTTTAAACAGTTACTGATTTGTACGTCTTTCTTCTTTCATCAGTTAGAGCGATACTGGCTGTTGCCAGCTGGAAGGTAAACCAGCATCAGCCAGGTTTTGTTAGTGGAGAACTCTCGGATATGTTACAGCAGACACAAAACACATGCATATGGTGATGAAGCTCCAACCTTGGCCAGTTACAGCAGGATCTATTTGCTGTCTGGGGATACCTGTGCTGGTTCTCCCCGGGAAAGATGGATGGTGTCTGCAGGAAAAATCCCCCTGACTGCAAAGAGGAGAAAAAGCAGAGAATAAGAACATTGCTTAGGAATGAGTCTGAGGGGTGGTCGGTCTGCTGAGAAATGCCAGGGGCCCTCACTTGGTTCAGTGCCCTCTCCCTGCTTGGTGTGTTCTCGGGTACCAGGCAGCTGAACTGATCCTTCTTTGTGGCAGCTGAGCTCGGAGTGGCTTTTTGGGGCAGAAGGCAGTATTCCTGCATTTAAAGTGAGACAAGAATGCTGCTAAGTGTCCTCTGGTGTATCAACAAACAGCTGAAGAGCATTTCAGAGCCGCTGGGCTTACTCTCCCAGCAGCAGAAGTGCGTTTTCAGAACACTTATGTTTGCAATTAAGTGTCAGGAATTTTTTGTGATACCGTTGGCCCTATTCTAGTGGGGTTAAAGGAAGGTAACATTTTTTTAACTGCTAATTGTAGGAAACCTTAAGCTTCATTTTTATTGCTGCGTGGAAAAGTCTGTCTGATCTCTTGACCTGTAGCTTACTTCCTTTGTTCTTGCTAATTATTCTTAGTTGTTTTGTTTGCTAGTCAACACCTGCAAAAGCAGTGGTTTCACGTTAGTTCCACTGTGCCCTGTTCCCAGAGCTGTAGCACTCAGTCTCTGCTAGAACCATCTAATATTTAAGCTGTATTACTATCGTAACTTTACTATTTGACATAAAACCATATCCATAGATTTGCAGAAGAGCACTGCACACGCTGTAATGCGTGTTTGACAAGCCAAGGTAAATTGGGTGTTACAGCAGGGAATGTATCCGTTGTAATCAGAAGAAAAGGGCACAGGGATTTACTCCTGGGTAAATAAACTGTCTCTGCTGTATGCTTTCTCTCTGCCTGGGAGGAGACATTCATAACTGCCAAATAAATTCAGTAATCAATGGTGGAATTTAAATTGAGTTGCTGTAGGTGATATTCCGAAGCTACTGCAGGGAAAATACGATAAATCTTCCAGACCTTATCTACTAGAGAAATTCACCGCAGGAAGAAATGGTTTGTGTCCTAAGTGTGACTGTAGGGCACAGAAATATTCTGATATGCCAGAGATTGATTGGCTTAATCTTGTCTTCAGCATGGCTAAATATTATTACCTTAAACAGAGCCTTTACAGTTTATTTTGGTTGTGGAATGGATGGAGTTGGATGGGTGAAGATCCTGTCCCGTTGCTCCTCGAGTGGCTCGCTCTCTCGTTATGGTGTTGCCACTATTAAGAAATCTAAGACATCTCTGAACCATTGGTATTTCGAAGCATTAATACTAAAAAAGTTTTAGAATACCAATAATATTGTTAATTGTTGTGGTGCTGTCCCAGTACCTGTGCTGCAGGGATTTGGTGTGATGGGTATAAGCAAAACCAGTTTATTTAGAAATAGTTGCTTGTCGTTATGGTAGTGCCCATATGTGGTTTCTAGCAGCTGGACACCAGTTTGTCCACTGGGACTGGGGTTAGCCTGCAGCAGCACACAGGTGAGGGGCACCCTTCTGCCATCCTGATGACAGGGCTAGGGAGTAAACCTCTGCAAACAAAGCATAGCTCAAGTTGGTTTTGTCTAACAAAAGAGCAAGTGACATAAAACAGTTGCTGAGCTCTATGGGCCATATGTGTTCTCCAGAGTATTTGGAGATAGGTGACAACGTGCATCTCTGTGTCAGGAGTTTTCCCAAAGTCTGATCTTGGGTTGGCATTACCAGCAGTTGTACCTGCTCTTCCACAAAGGCCAGCAGTGGCATTTCTGCAGTCTCACATCTTGTACTTTGTAATAGATTCATTTTGTACCTCTGCTTTCCCAACTGTGGCACCATTGTCTTTGCTGAATGCCTTACTGGTTGCTTTTCTTCACACTAATTGTGACTAGAAACCACAAAACTGATTAGTGTTTAATTAATTTGCTGCAGGCAAACAAAAAAAAATCTTTAGGACCTATATCTACTGAATTAAGAGAGTGGTACCGTGTTTTCCTTGGCTCACAGGTGATAGATTAATCTTGCTGGAACATAGATGGGGTTGTTAGAAAGGCTTTGAAATCATTGTGGGTGAGTGGATGTTGTGTATCTTGGTTGCTGAAATGCTCTCGTTCGGTTCATTAACATTCTTCTTCCCTAATTATACCTATCTGAATAATACGTAGTTGTTGTTTTTAACTATGTGTAAAGGTTACCGTGCGAAACCTCGAGTGAAAGATTAATGAAACTTTTCATTTAAAAATGTAATTTACTGAAAGAGTAATGAAACTTTTCATTTAAAAATGTAATTCACTGACATCAATGCTGCTTACTAAAACCAGACAAAATGTTTGGAGTAACTTTGAGAAACGGGGGTAGCTTTTGGTAGATGCTCACTTGTGGAATGCTGTGGTGTTATTGCATATTGATACATATTTATCTCTCTTATCTTTGGTAGAAAATGATGCACCCTGTTGCCAGCAGCAATACAGCTTTCTGCGGGACAGGCAAGAGTTCTTGCCTGAACGAAGACAATGTGAGAGCTGCAGACCAGTTTGATTTGTATGCTACACAGCAGAGCAAATACAGCCACGCAGTCAGCCACAAACCCATTGCGTGCCAGAGACAAGATGGGCTGAGCGAGTCGCACTTGCAGGCCACGAGCGGCAGGAATATAGAGACAAAAGATGAACTAAAGAAAAAGAAAAACCTCAACCGATCTGGGAAACGCGGGAGGCCGTCAGGGACCACCAAATCAGCAGGGTACCGCACCAGCACGGGTCGACCCCTGGGGACCACCAAAGCAGCTGGATTTAAGACAAGTCCAGGCAGACCCTTGGGTACAACTAAAGCAGCAGGATACAAAGTCAGCCCAGGCAGACCTCCAGGTAGCATTAAAGCTCTATCACGGCTTGCAAATCTAAGTTATACTTGTGGCAGTGCAGCTTTTCCCTACCCTATGGTGCATAACAGAGGAGTACATGCTGTTGGGGAAACCAGTAGCAAAATGAAACAGCCTAATGAATGAAAGGAGGGAATTAGTAACTCCTTACTAATCCGCTTTACTCTGAATTTTGGCATGTTTCTTGCATTTTGTTGTAGTGTTTTGCCTAAGTCTGAATTTCTAGATTTTATTCAAATAATGCCATAGCCTACGGGTGCAACTCAGTAACTTTTAAAGCAGTGCTGAGAAGGCGCTGGTTTAAAGGGATTTTGTTGGGTTTAAAACATAATTCGAAAGGAAGTCTGAAGTGATGCATATGCCTTGGTGTCGATACTGAAGTAATGTCCATGTCCCTAGTTTTACGTTCAGTCTCTGGTAAATCTGGCTGTGTTGTTATGCATTAAATAATTGAAGTAAGGAGGACAGAACTGGCTGGCTGTTGGTTCGTGATGTGGCCTACCCACAAGAAGGAACTTAGCCAGATGAGTTCTTACTTGATAAGAAAAATTGGTAGAGCAGAAAGCTGCGCCTTCTACTTCTGTGGGAGGTTCTACAGACCTCAAACAGACACTTAAAAAAACAAACAAGAAAACTCAATTATTAATTTTTTTTTAAGCTGCTGATTTTGGGTGGCTTTTGTTTCTGGAGTCGTAGCAGTAAGACAATTTCAACTAATGCTCCAAAAATATTTTTGAAAATATTAAAGAGACCTGAGTGTTTGTCCAACACGTTACAGCTTCACAGCGCCTTACTGATACGAGCTGATCTGCCTTTAGGTGATAGCTGTTCTGTTAGTTACAGGATTCTGCTGGGGAATTTTTAAATGCCTAATAGTACCTATACCAAACCACAAAGAATTCTTTGAAATCTGAAATATTTTATAAGAAATGAAGTACTGTTCATTCGAGTTACGCACTTGGATAATAAACAGGATGTTCTTAAATCTGTAAATAGCTATTTACACTGGTTTTAGCCTTTAAAATCTCTGCTTAGGTGGCGACAGTTTAATAGCTTTTAAAGTATTGATCTATAATGTTTACAAATTAAACTTTTTAAATAGACACTGTTGCCAAGTTTTCAGGCTTAGTTTTGCCAGATATTCCTGGAAACACACTTATTTTGTTGTTTGACACTTACACGAGATTTAAGTTATGGAAGCTTAATATATATTAAGTTATGGAAGCTTATATATCTACCAAAGGACACCATTTTCATGATTTATAAAAGCAAACTGTATAGCCAATGCAAACAGGATGCAGTTTACTGCACTGCTACACCCCAGATATAAAGTGATTCATCTATGCATCCAAGCTGAAAAAGAATGTTGTTAGTGAACTATAAATACCTTTCTTGACTGAAACTAAAACCTTCCCTCCTTCCAAAAGAAATGTTCCATTTTTCAACTGGGTGTGCTTAATTTTTTTAAGTGTGAGAGTGCGTGTGAGTGCGTGTGTAAAATGTTTTAATCTAGACTTCAAAAAAATCAGTCCTCAGTGTTGCATATTGCTTGTCCTAAGTTTATTTTACTGGAATTAAAGCCCCTTTTTTCCTTCATCTGGAAGAAAGCTTATGTTTAAGTTGCTCCACGTATAATATGACATTATGATAAGTTTGTAGCTTCAGTTATCTGGGGGGTTGGAGACTATATAATAGAGTTTGCATATTTGGGGGAGCAGAAAAAATGGGGTTGAGCTTGTGCTGAATGAGTAATGATGCTGATAATTTGTGTTAACATAAATGCTATTCTGGCCTGCTGTCATGTAGATGAGAACTCTTGCTTTCAGTGATGACAACTTACGAAACAGATGTCATGTTTCATACCTTTTTTATCAGGAAAAAAGCAGCAAGCCTTCAGGTGTTCCAGTGATGCCTAACACATATTGCGCTGGACTTTATGCTGTACTTTACAATAGGTGTGTTGAATTGTTTTGGGGGAACTGTGTATGCACTGGCAACTAAGACAATGAACCTCAACTGTACTGGATGGCTCCTTAGTCGGTAGATGAACTAATGGCAGCTAAACTGCTACTAAAAAAATAGTTTCTTCATGCTGAAGCTATGAAATCCAGTTATGTGTTCTGTTCCTCAGCAAGCTCGCAAGTCTGACATTTAGCAGTCTTTCTCGGAACGATGTAACTTCTGACACATGCAAAATGCTAATGTGAGTTAATTCACCCTCAGGATCCGTGTTGTATTGGCTGTTTTTAATCAGATGATTTTTTTTCAACACAAGACTGCTTTAAGTTCTCTCTGAACTCAGCTGGGAAAGCAGTCCTCTTCAGCTGAATGTAGTAACTGCAGGAGTGTGACACCTCGCTGGCAAGGAACATGTTGCATGTCACCACTGTACCTTGGAGAAACTCCACTTCTTACCTCCTCCTGTTTGCTCCTGTTCCATTCTCACTTGTGCATCTACTCAGCGGTGCTGTGCTGTGTGTCAGGAGATAATGCAGATGTATTGCTGTTCTGCTGGTAGAATTAATTTTGTATTCAAGTATGGTGATGAAATAATGAAATCATCTAAGCAATTTCTGTTCATTACAGTGTTTATTAATTACATCAGATGGAGTATAATCCCAGTAAAAAACAATTAACGTTGTCAATTGTGAAATGATGAGCATGAAGTGGAGCAGTGTTCAGAGTCTGTAATGAGCTGCTTGGCACTCCAGGTTTAGCAAGGAGACCAGAAGTGCACTGCTGGGCGTTCCCTCATTCTGGTTTATTTTATCTGACTCCAGTTTACTGGTGCCACGCAATGAGAGAGAGAGAAAAAAGAGAAGTTAAGAGATTCAAAGTGAACTAGAAATGGAATTTTCAAATACTTCTGCTTTTCCTGTGTATAATCTGCAGAATACGTTGTGCTTTTTTCAACGCTTTTCTTTCTGTGGCGAACACTGAAACAGCATGTTAATGCCTAAAAAACTTCTTTAGGACCCACGGGAAAACTGGCCTTTTCCCCCCATGGTAGGAAAACATTACTCGTAAGGTAAATTGTTTATTTTATATTACATATCATAATTCAGCTAGTCATAAGCTAGGATCACTGTTGTGTGTGAACACTGTTCGGAAGATCTACATGTCAAGTTTGTTTTTTAATAATTTCTTTTAATTATCAAGTTTCTAACGTCTTATTTATACATAAATGAAATGTATTAGCTTGCTATTATTCCTTAATGCTATACGAGTTCACTGTTTAATATACATATAGTAACTACTATTCAGTTTCTGATTAAATTCACTTAAACTTTTAAACCAAATAATTTTGCTACTATAGAGTCTTGCACTGGACATATCCAAGATGCTAGCACCATATTTTGGCAGGAAAAAAAGAAATCAGATACCATCAGGAGTGGCTAACTTTGATATCAGAGATAGTATTTTTAAAATCAGCAGTTAGCTTTGTCATTAGAGCAATGTTCTTTGTATCTCGGATGTAGTTTAATCAGAATAACTACGTATCGAGAGCCACTGAAGATCTCTGTGCTGAATGAATATATTTTCATTTTGTCTGGGAAATCGGAAGAGTTTGGTCAGGACAAAACCAAGCTTTGTCAGTGAAAATTGATGCGTGTGGAAAGAATTACTTGGAACTACAATAACACAGAGTAATTCAGACGAGAATTTAACTCCCTCCCCCATTTTTGAAGAGCTTTAAAAAGGCAGAGCAATGTGAAGTCATTTGCCCAATGGTTTCATTAGCTGTGACTCTGCTGTTCTTTGTTGTGTGTATAATAACATTTCATGCTATCCTTAGAGTTAACAGTTAAAACAGTTGATAACAATCATAAATACTTTGAACCGCAGACTTCATTTCTGACCACAAAAGTTTATTCTTCTCTATTTTAATGCATATATTTTAACACTGCTTAAATATATTTATGACTTGAGTAGCGACTAGAGCTTTCTCCTTCTGATTTTTATTTTTTTTTCCCAAATAGAAAATTCTGTATTCTGAAATTTGAACCACTTTCTGATACTTTAATCTTTCATCATTTGCTTTTCCACAGGTTTACTTTGGGGGAAACAGTAATCTGTTAAATAATAGTATCAGCACCCCATCCTCTGCTGTAAAAAGCCTGATTAGATACTGTGTATGTTTTTATGTCCATGAACTTGAGCTACTCGTGTGCAATTACATGTATGGGAATGGAGTAGTGTTCATGATCTGTATTTACATCATCATATGGATGTATATTTATTAATAAAGTTAATACTTTAAAACCTAACAACTTCTTCTCTGGGCTTTTTTTAATGCCTTTTTAATTCTGGCCGAGGATGCCTGTTGGCAGTGTCACCAGACTGATGGCCTTAGCCCTTATGGAAGTGCTGTTTGTTCTCCTGACATCTCGGTCCTAGCTAAGTGACTCCAACTGACACTGAAATGTTTGCTACACTTGCACAGATTTCACTTAAAACCCAGCCTTGCTGCCCTGAATGTAATCAAATCCAACTGCAACAGACTGAGTGTGTTCCTGCCTGTGCAGACTTTGAAATGCAGACAGGATCTGAGAGCTGTGTGATTTTCACATGGAATGAAGCAGCCCACCCTTGCAGCATGCTTTGCTTTCTGGATCTCAGTGTGAGATGTGTATTGCTTGCTACAGGCAAGTCCCTTATTTTAAATAAAGGCAAAAAGCCTCCGTGGATTGCAATGTATCAGAAAGCAGAGGAATGTTGCTTATTTTTTAATGAATTGAAAATGTTGCTGCAGTAACTTAATTGTTCATATCCTTCCACTCAAATATGAGAAGGGGGGAGGAAAGGAGTTGTAGCCATGTACGTATAAATAGTAAGCTGTGAACTTTTTTCCTCTGTTGCACATGGAAACCAGTCTGTGAGTGCTCACACACTGTACTTTCATGGAATGGCACTCTTGTTCATTATTCTGTGATAGTAGGATGTGCTTATCCCTGTATTCCAGCAATGCTCCCATTGATCTTATTCCCATTTATCATTTATGCTCTGCATACCACCACCTTTTATTTTTTTTTTCCCCCTCTCCTGAAGTTTTCCCATAACTTCAGGGGAAGATGGGCAGTCCCTTCCCTACCAGGGGCTGCCACCCAGGCTCCTGGGTCTGTGTCTTCCCTGTGCTCCTCTCCAGCACCTTGTTTGCTCTCCCATGCACTTTCAGAGGCCCTGAATACATTCAGGGTGAAAACATTTTACATGTCAGTTGCACTTATCTTGCAGACTTAAATTGCTTTTACCTGAAATGGACAGCTGATGCCTTTGGTTTTATTTTGGTTGGCTATTCTGGTGACTCCAAACATTTGGCTTCCAAGGTGAGGGGATGGGTTCAGAATGAGTTTGACTGCAGTCTGCTACGTCCTGGTCTGAAAATCAGTTCCCAGGTGTGATTCTTTGAGCAAAAGAGATGATTTTCTTGCTTGTAATGAAACCTTCAGTATCAGACATTAAATGAGTTGTAAATTATATTGTCCAAGAACACAGGCTGTTCAGCTGTGCTGGAAGTTCCTGGCTGCTGCCTCCTCTGCCAGGTAATGAACCAAATGTTAAAAGTTGTCTGTTCCCTGGATACAGAGCAGGGCCAGGTGCTGTTTCTGATGACCAGCTCAGTTCATGATTTATTCCTGCTGACAGGAGCAGTGTTGGGGTGTCACCCGTGCAAACTGGACATCTCAAAGGAGTCTTTCAGATGCTTGTACCTTTTATTGTTAATAATTTCATTTATGTCTGTGCTGAGCCACCAGTGCTCGTTTGGGGGCTGGACTGGCATTAGTAGGGTTTGGTACCTCCTCGGTGTGACCTCTTCAAGCAGCACAAATAATACTGTGTTAATTGGTGATGCTGTACCTGTTAAATGTGCTGCCTTGACAGTGTCTTCTCCGACTGAGACCAACACAGATTGCTTTTGACAATTAATTATTCAGGGCTGTAATGCCTACAAGTGAAAGACTGATGTGCTGTTTTTATCTGGGTGCTGCCCATGGCTCTCTCTGTTGTTTAAAGAGAGCTGTGGTCTGACCATACAGAACTGGCAGCCCAAAAGCTCCCGGGCTCTGGGGCTGGCTCTCACTCGGCTTCCAGCACGGCCTGGGCATGGCAATGTCTCCTTTTCCCCCCATCAATATAAAAACACGGCAAAAATCCCCACTTAATCTTGCAGGGCTGCTGGGAGGAATCGTTAGTTCACTTTGAACTGCTTTGAAGCTGAAAAATGATGTGGAATTCACGTTTAAATGATTTGAGGCAGATAAATCTTCCTGCCTTTCATGTTGTTGTTGGTTTTTAATTAATACCACAAAAGTTTGTTCCAATTAGTGAAAAAAATATCCCAGTAACAATGAGTGAGGGTTTGGTTCCCTCAGATCTGCACGGCACCGGGCAGAACCCTTCGCTCCTCAGCCTGAGCCGATCGGAACCGGCAGCGGCTGAACCCGGCCCGGCCCGGGGCCCGCGTGTGAGAGAAAACCGGGTGAAACCCACCCTGATTCGGGTTTAACACCCGAGCCGGGTTCTGCCCCCTCAGCCCCCCCCGGTTGCCGCCTCCTCTTCCGGGGATCTCCCGGAGCCCGCAGACGAACGGGCTGTGGCCGCGCTCCCGCCGCCCGGCGGCCT
>VZRW01000845.1:176347-233779 GCA_013398125.1 Aegotheles bennettii
CCACGGTGAGGGGCGCGGGGGGCACCGGGGCGGGACGGGCGGCGGAGGGGGGCGGCACGGGCTCGGTCCCGGTCCGCAGCCCCCGTCCCACAGCCCAGCGTTTTCTTTCTCAGCCGCGCACAGCGAAGGCCGGGGCAGGCTCAGCCCGCACCCCCCAGCCCGCGGTGCGCTCATTCCCGGGGAATTCACGGCTTTTCACCCCCCCGGAGCCTCTTCCCAATTAACATCATGGATTATCCAGGTCAGACCCGCTGGCTGACCCCCCCGGGTGCGATCACCGTGTGTGTGCCACCTCGGGGCTCGCACACCAGTGCCGGTGCTGGTACCAGTGCCCGTACTGGTGCCTCGCCGCCCGTTCCTGCCATCGCGGGGGTCCGTGCTGTGCTCCCCGCATCTCCCCTGGGCTCTATTTCTGCCCCAACCCCCGGGATCTGCTCCCAGGTCGCACCTCGCGAAGGTGACTGCGGTGTCCCCAGAACCGAACCGAGCCCGTCCCTCCTGCAGGGAACTTTGTGCCGCCTCCTGGGCTTTGCTGTTGCAGAAATCCTCACCCTCATGGGGTTTTTGTTTTGTAAATCAGCCTAAGAATTGCATCTCGTGCCAGGTGAAACAGTGAATGCCGAGACAGCCGTGATTTTGGCAATTTTTGTGCACGCTTAGGGAAAGAGGAAGGTGAGAGATTCACCCCGTGACTGGTTATAGCCCCAACAAAGCTGATATTTGTGTTTGTGCAGGTCCAAAGTTGTATTTGAAGCTAAAAAGAGCCTAAACTGGCTCATTCTGGGACCTGTCGAGCCCAGCTCTGGGCTGGGTGAGTCCGGCTGGACACAAGTGGTGGCACTGATGCTTTTGGGTTGATTGACGCGATTCGGGGTTTTTTGAACCTTATTATTGGCAACGATGTTGCTCTCTGGCTGTCCTGTGTTTCAAGCCTCGCTCAGGTCGCATTAATTGCTTTAATTCCTCTCTGCTCGGGCTCGCAGCCCCATCTGGTGGCACTGGGCTCTGCAGCAGAGCTGCCAGCTCCGACGGGCAAACCCGAGTCAGAAACCCTGGGAGCTGGAAGTGGGTGCTCGCAGACCCCCCAGACCCAGCCCCAGACCTGCTCAGGACCCTCCTGAAAGCTCTCCCGGAGCTGTGCCGGCTGCCACCAGAACACTGAAGCGACCTGGATTTTGCTGTGGTGGGGACAGAGGTTCTTCCCCATTAGAGTGTCTGAGACCTGGCTGCTGTTGGCCAAGGAATCCCTCGTGCCCTTAGCATCTGTTTTTAGGAAAGACCATTACTTGTAACCAAACGCCCTGCAGAACTTCCCTCTGGGGCTGGATCTGACCTCGCACATGGTTCAGGAGCTGATTGAGATATTTAAGCAGATATTTAATCTGTCGGTGGCTTCAGATGGACTCCTTTTGCTTAAAATAAGACATATTTCAACATGAGTGCTTTGCAGGACTTCATGCTTATAGCAACATCTTGTAGCATCTCGTAATGGTGTCTGTATTGTCAATTCTTTTCATTGCTGGTTAAAACTCTCTTTGTTGCTCGTGATCTTTAAATCCACTCCTGCTTCCTTAGCAACAGCAACGTAGGATTTATGTGGAATACAATCTCCTATTTTGGTTCTGCCTTTTAAAATCTGTATTTCCCTGATATCCCTTTTAGCCTGGTAATTTATGTGCCATTTATATGGCAGAATGGAATATTTGCAAATGAATTCTTACGGCATCTGGGTATTCTGATGAGGGAGGGATGGGTGTGGGTACACTGGTGGTCCTGTCCCTTCCTGTGAAGGAGCCCCTGCTCCTTGTTAGTTCTGTACAAAAGCATTTAGCTGAGCTTAATTGAGCAAGCAGAATTTCTTGGCTATTTTATGCTGGTCTGAGAAATTATAAACAATATGGAACAGCACAGTGAATTTTCCACCTCTTTACCTTTCTACAATACATAACCACAATTTCACCGTGTGGTTTTCTTCCTGGTGTATGGGGAACCTCAGCCTCACTGGTGTTGTCCTTGTGTTCTTTTCCCCAGCAGTACTCACAGTCTCACTGCTTGACGACGGAGGAGAGGAGCCAAGTTCTGCTCGATCTCAAGGCTTCGGGCTGGTCTGAGTTAGGTGAAAGAGATGCCATCTACAAAGAGTTCCATTTCAAAAGTTTTAATCAGGTAATTATTGCTATATACCACTTTAATACGAAGGAAATGTAATTGCTTGAATTTCCATACGATTCTGATGGGAAAATATTTATATTCAGACATTTGGGAGTATCCTGGTGGGGCTGGACCCTCTTGGATTTACCTCAATGGATTTGCTGTCTGATTCTGATCTCGTTCCGGGGAGTAAATTAATTCTGGTTTGTAGTTAAGTAGATTTATTCTAATATTAATTTCTTGATTATAATTTTAGGGTCCAGGTCCCAGTACTCTGGGATTAGACAAACAATATTTGATCCTGGGTTGGTTTGGGTTTTTTTTCATTACTTGTAAATGAATGTTGGAAATGCTGAACTGGGCAGTGGGGTTCATTCTGGTCAGGGTAAAACTGGAGAAAAATGGGTAAATACAAGAACAGAAACTCTGGGCAAGTACGGTGAGGAAAATATGATCTGAAAAATCCAGCTCACAAGCAGGACAGTGCTGGCCCAGGGAGGACACCCAGAGCCATGAGGATGTTTTTTTCCTGGGTTGCACTTCAATACAGGACAAACAGAACTGTGCCAGATAGTTCAGATGGCAACGAAGGAGGGAAGCTCACATGGAACCTTGGTGAGATGTGCAGGCAGCTTCTTGGAGAGCTGGAGCAACCAGGAGAGAACAGCATGTTTGAGACCAGGGAGATGGGGGTAACCCTTGGAAGAGTTGAGGGTTTTTCAGCCTTTGTGCTTCAGATGTTCCTGAAATGCCATTTCTGCTGGGGCTTGGTCAAAGTTGGTTCAGCACAAATAGAAAATGCTTTTTTTTTCCCCAAAGTAAATAAAAAAGTGGTTTTGTACCCTTTAGATAAATAAGTCAGCTTGACCAGATGGATCAGTGTGCCAAGAGACAAGTCAAGAGACAGATTGGGCTGCCCCAGCAGTGGGTATCTGGAAAACCCATGGCTTTGGCAAAAAATTACTAAATTGGGGTTTTTGACCGTGTAGATTTCTCTTGCAACAGGAGTAGATACTAATATGTCTTCCTAATTTAAAGACTGATAAAGCCCATACCAATATAGGAAATTGAATGTACTTCCATGTGCTCATTAGTAGATGGTGAAGTATACATTTACACTTCCAGAACGTGTCCTCCTAGAGAGGGCACTCCTGGAAAACACCCAAACGCGGGAATTGTTTGGGAGATACTGGTACAGCTGCTTTACCATAGAACCATCGAGGTTGGAAGAGACCCTTCAGGTAAGGCAGAAATGAGAGCAGAGCCTGGGAATTGGCTTCAGAATGCTTATAATTAAATTTTGTGTTTATTATGACCTGGGGAACAAATGAGGAAAGCGGAGCTATACTTGCATTGTACTTTGGGACAATTTAGTCCTGCAATGAAATAAATTGGACTTGTAGGTGCAACTTCTTCCATTTCACATAATAAATATTCCGTTTACATTATTTAAAGTGTGAGTATTTAGTAAAAGAGCACTGAGAAATATCATTTCCTCGGTGATCCTCCTGCTGCCCTTTTACAGATGGTGTAAAATCAGGTGTGTAAAAAAGAAAAATAAAGAGCAGTTGAGCTGACATGAAAGGTATTTGAGATTTATGCTTTGCAGATGATATTGGTATGATTAATGTATTCATTGCTTTTTTTTATTGCTTCTCGCAGATAATGTTCATGATGCATGGAAAATTCTGTGGCTTTAAAACCCATGCCAGGTTTACAAAGTCTGTGTATGTCAACAGATGTTAAGAATATAAACACAACTTTTATTATAAAGTCGTGCAAATGTGTAGACATGAGTTTGGTTTATGTATATTATTTTCAGCATGAGAATGAAATGAAACTTCTGTGAAATGAGAGTTATTTGGATTCCTGAAGCTTTCAGGCTGAGATTAGCTGGGTTAAAAGCGATCAGCAATGGGCTGCCTTTGTGAGGCTGACAAGCTAATTACACTTCTGGCTTATGGAATTAGTTTGGAACCCAGAACTTGAAAGCCCTGGTGCTGTTTGTTAGTCTGAAGATACATTTTCATGAAAATGGGCTTTGGAGGTACAATCCTCTGAAATGGGCTGGAAATCAGCCTGGGGTCCCAGCTGGGAACCCTTTGTTGGTTATGTTGCTGTGGGTGCCCACCATGCACCAGTCCTAGCGTTCTGGGTGGTGGGTTCTGCTCCACCTTCCCTTGGCTTTCACCGTGAGACAGGCTCCTGGTGTCCTGACTCTTGTCTAAAATATAAAATGCACCAACAGTGGGGGGAAAATGCAAGCACAACTCAAGTGTAGAGGGGGGCACCTTGTGTGGAGGAGCCTTGCTGATCACACCAAGGCGTCCGTTCTCCTTACACCTTGCACTTGCCACATGTTATGGCCACTGTTGAACAGCAGTGATGAGTTAAAATTGGAGTCTTTTACCTCCAGAACCCTTGCTCAAGAGCCCCCTGGTTGAGTCATGTTCCTCAGGGAGTGTGGTCTTGGTGGGAACCTCTGTCTGTGAGTGAGGTCTGGAGAGCGAGTGGGCTTGGACCACTCCATGGCAAGTCTTGAGCCCGTTTGTGATGCTGGTGAACCTCTGTGAACCCCACAGCCACATCAGGGAGCTTATTCAGGGTCTCTTTCCCTGTCTGCAGGGAGGAGAAAAGCAGCTGGCGAGGCTTTGGGGTGGCTGTGTAGCATCAAGAGGGCACACACTTGTCTGGTCCTGTCTTTGTGCTGCTGAATCAAAATGTTTCTGTTCCAGCTGTGGAGCAAGCCCTCTGCCTCCAGTCTGCCCAAGCAAAATTCAGGATCGGGGTAGAAAGTTGATTTATGCCTTCAGACCATGCTGGGAACATCTCCCAGTTATCGTCCTGCAAACTCAGAAGCTGCAGAAACGTTGGGGCTGTTGCTAGGAGTTGGTCAGTGAGGAAGGGTTGCTGAGTACTTTGATGTCCTGGCCTCTATCTCAGGAATTCCATGGAATTTTCTCAGCAATTCAGGTCAACAGACCTGGCTTAAAAATGTGAATTTCCCCAGGTTTGTCCCAATCCTGGTCCTGGCTGGGCAGGCAGCTGTGTGCTGGGTGCTTGGCTCGGTTCCTTTACCCAGCTGCTCATTTTTTGTGCCGAATTGGCAGGAACATCTTAACCCCGAGACTTCCATGTCTCTTGTCAAAGTTGGTTGGATTTGACCAGAGGGTTTAAGGGGCAACTGCCTGTGTGATTGCATTTCCTTAGGTAATCACGCGAAGGCAGAAAATGCAGTTAGGAAATTACAAAGGTGGGCGTGTTTGCTGATGGTTCAGCATTTACAGCTGCTTTCTTTTATAGGGTAAGTTTTTAATTAAGGTTGTTTTGTTTGTTGGTTTTTTTTAAAAAAAAAATCATGTAGGAAGTCTCCATTGGATCTCTAACATTGTTTTATAAAACAGCAGGAAATCTAAGAGTTTTAAAAGTGATTTTAAGTACGTTTTGTGTTTTGGGGCTCCAGAAGATGAGGCTGAGCAGAGGGGACAGTGGGGAAATGCTTTGGAGGGTGTGTGCTTGGTTGCAGTTGTGGACTCTGGGTTTTGAGAACTTATTTAAAGATGTGCAAAAAAAAAAAGCAGCACATTAGAGCTATTAAATAAATTGCTATTCTCACTTGGAGTTTCCTTCCCGGATTTGCCAGCTCTCTTGCTTGAAATCCAGGGGAAAAAAATCATGCAGGGGAAAAAAAATCATCAGATTTGCCCCTTTAAATTGAGCCCCCTGGCTGTGTATCTCCATCACACACTGGCCAGGCATGTGATGGATGCTCTTTATTTGTTCTGATGGTGATGCTTGGTGCCAGTCCCCACACTGTGATCTGTGTTGATACTTCCAGCACGTTCTGCATTGGTCAAAGATTGGAAAATACATTTTTATATACGCAGGCAGTGCATTTCCACACTGCTTTATGTACTTCAATCTTTGGCATATTTGGCTGAAATACGTCCATGCCTTTTACCTATTGAAAACATAATATCCTTTAACCTACAATCCGTGGAGTTACAATGAATTTTAAGTTAAATATTCGGTTGTGGACCACATCCCCAGCTTTTTATATGCCACAGTGGTCTTGTGTTGGTTTTTTTTTTCCCTTCTCCATTGTCTGATAGTGAGGTCATTTTCAGTCCTCTGAGAAATTTTATTCCCAGCCAGATGCGGGCCATATATTAAAAGTAGCACCTGTGGCTAATATCACAGCAGCTTACCATAAATTTACATGGTAACTAGGATTATATCTGTCAAGACTGTTAAAAAATGTCTAGATTTAATTTGATTTCCAGTATTGAAGGACCTCTCCAACATTTTGCTTCATAACTATATTTTAAAAGTTAAAAATCACTCCATTGTTAAGTTTTATGGCACTCCCAGTGCCCATTAAGTTGATTTGTTAAATGGGGGTCAGAATAAAGCAAGTTGGCTACGGGAGGATCGGAAACCAACCCATTTGTGACAAATTTAGTCCTTGCGTGTGAATCTTCCCCGAGCCCGGGGACTGATTGGATTCAGGTGCTGCTTATGTCAGTTGTGTTTAACCTCAAAGCTGGAGCAGCCTCAGCCCCCGACTGTCACTTGTGCTAATCAAAAAACGAACCCTTTTTCATTCATTTGGGGGGAATTGCTCTTTTGAATCTGTTATCAGCCTGCTCGCCCCCTCTGCTGGAGTTTTGCATTGGAATGAAAATACAGGATTATTTTTTATTTATCCGCCTAGGTAGGTGCTGGTTTTCATATGGTCCTCCCTCAACTGCTTCGTTTTCCTTTATCCTTTGAGTTCTCTCCCATATGCTGTGATTTGTGCACCTGCAGAGTTATGAAAGCATTTCTTTTGGTAGTTATGTTGGTCACTGACTTCCCTGCCTTTATGAATACAGCGACCGATCCGCAATAAATCAGAGTTATTTATGGCTGGATTTACAGAGTTGAGAAAAATCTTTTGGAGCTGAAAATAATGAATTTCTGGCGTATCTGCCTGTTGACATTTTCCTTTATTAGAAACTGATAGTGAAGTTTTTGGGACTGGTGGAGGTTAAGCTGCAGGCTGAGATGGAGGGAATGAACTGGCTCAGATGTCTCTGAGCAAACTCCTGGGTGAGGAGGAGGAGGAGATGATGCTGGTGCCCTGGGCGTTGTGTCCTGTGTTTCCAGTGATGCTCCCAGTTAACTGGCAGCCAGTGGTTTGCTGCAGGTGGGAAATCCTGCAAAGCTAGGAAGCTCGTGGTGGTGGAAATATGTAATTGTGTCTAGGCAGAAATCAAATCCTCGGTGCTGGGAGTTGGAAAACACAGGATTTATTTTCTTCTCATGGCCAGCAAGGCTGGTGGGGTACAAAACTGTATGTGAAGTGAGCCAGTGCTCCAGAATATTTTCAGACCAAGGTTTTGCACTTGGCAACATTTTTCTGTTTTAAATAGAGTTGCTTCAGTGCATCAGCAGCTTCCCATGTCCTTAAAGTCCTTCACAGTCTTTGCTTATGTGCCTGGGAGCTGTTGTTCTGTCCTTCATTACAGTCCCTTCATTACAACTTCATGGTTGTAATGGGTATGAGCAATTCATGCCTGGTAAAAGTCAGGCAGGTGGTGAGCAGAGATTGCTCCTCCTTGTGCTCCTCTTCGACCAGGGTCTGTGTGTGCAGACCCCACATCACCCTCGTGTCCCGTGTGCTTGTGGCAGGTACTGGTGTCACCATCACAGCATCATTGTGGCAGTACCACCAGTACTGGGCTGCCAGGATTATTTAAAATGTCACAACTTTAAAGACAATTTATGTATTTAAGTTGAAGACTCAGAATGGGCATGTGTCCATCATCTCCTTTGTCATGCCAGATGTCCCATCCCAGGTGTCATAAAAGTTGCATCAGTTTAAATTTTCTTGCGACTTAACTGTAATTAGAGATGCTCATTTTCTTGATGAGCTCAGTCGTATTTCTCCTTAGAATAAACCATTTTTTTAATTGTTTATAATTACTGTGGGTGGGACTGTTTCTAATTGCTGAGTTGCCCCACCAAGTAGACCTGTTGTATCTCCCTCAGCTGACCTTGGAGCTGCTCTCTGGTTGGCTCTAACACAAATGCTTTCCTTACAAGATGGATTTATTATCACTCAATTAAAAATTATTACAGCATTTACCTTACGCTGGTGGCACGCACTGATCTGGAAGTGCAGAAGAAATTATTTGTCAAAATGCCTTTAGGATTTCACAAGTGGTTTTGTAGATTTGGAGCAGAAGAAATATTTCTCTTCTGTTTTTTTCAGCCATACAAATTGATTTTTCACTCGGTTTGAATTAAACAGAGCAGACGTTCTGGTAGCCACCAGGGCAGGGCTGCTGTGCATTCATGCTGAGAGAAGGCAAATGTGAGCAGGTCAGGGGCATTGTAGCTACAGTTTGGGTTCTTTCATTGGAAAGTGGGATGGTTTTGAATTCAGTTGGACACCTCCATTTGGGAAAACACAAGTGAGACTGGTGCTGCCTTTCCTGAAGAAGACAATTGGGGGTTGGACTAGATGATCCTTCGAGGTCCCTTCCAACCCTAGAATTCTGTGATTCTGTAATTGCTCAGAATAAATTTTATCTTTGTTTTTTATAAGGGAACCTGGTGTCGTGCAGCTCTTTCTGCATTGAGATTTATTTTTATGGGGATGCTGGGGAGATGCTGGGTAAATGCAAGCAGCAAATCTCTCGCTCTCGACTGCTCAACCTTCTGCATCCCCTTCCTCTCGGAGTAACGTCCGACCACATTTTCAAGCCATAAATTGCCTTTTACTCCAGCAGCTCTCACTTTCTCGTGCTCCCATGGAGCAGAGACACTCTCTGGGATGTCATGCTCTGCAATTGTAATTAAAAATGTTCTCCAGCCAGCAGAATAAACTCCAACAGAACTACAACGCCCCTATTGAAAAATTAACCATTACTCAGTGCGAGCACATCAAACCCACTTAGCGGACATCCGTTAATCCCGCCGTGAGCCGTTTGGGGCTTTAATGCACCCTGTTTTACACGTTAAGGGTTTTGAAGTGCCGGGCCGGCGCTGACCTTTCGCATCTGCTCCTCTCGCCGGCGGAATCTCCGCTCGCCGCTCCCCGTCAGGGCGGATTAACGTGACGAAGTGCAGCGCTTCTGCTGGCTGCAATTTCGGGTCTTGATCAGAATTATTTCTTTCACAAACAATCACGTTTGGCTAAAACGTTACATCTGCTCTGCAAAGCCACTGGCAGGCCCGTGGTTTGTCGGGGTGAGGCGAGTGTAATTTTTTCATTTCTCTTTTATAAAGCCTCAAACCAACTTCATGTTGGGGTGGGTTTTTTTTTGGTTGGAGGGCTCCCCTTCTTCCCCTTGCCCTTCTTTTAATTTTGTTGGGCTGAGAGTGCCAGAGCACTGGACCAGGCTGCCCAGAGAGGTTGTGGAGTCTCCTTGGCTGGAGACATTCAAACCCCGCCTGGATGCGTTCCTGTGTGATGGACTCTAGGTGACCCTGCTCTGGCAGGGGGGTTGGACTGGATGATCCTTCGAGGTCCCTTCCAACCCCTAGGATTCTGTGATTCTCTGAAGAATTGTTTTGGGCAAACATAAAGCTGGCCGTGATGGGGTTTGGTGAGGAACACACCATCAGGCAGGGAACCCCATGCTGAGTCAGCACTGCACTGTTTGGCTTATTTATTGCTAAGGGTGCTTTGTAGGAAAATGGGTTTTATTCCTAGGATCAGAGTGGAAAGTCCTGGTGTCATGATCTAGTGTGATTTTCCCCGTGCTGTGATGAGAATAACAGCAGGCAGTTAAGTGTATGTCTCTATATGACCAAGGTGTCCCTGGTTGGGATCATCTCTGTTGTGTTTATACATGGGTCTTGTGATGCCCAATCTATTAAAAAGCCGGAGGTGTACAAAGGGTTTCACTCTGTGGTGTGCTCATATGATTTTCTAAAAGAAACTTGACATTCACTGGAGGATTCAGAGTTAGTGTTTGTCTCCCCTTGTGAGCCCATCTCTCCATTTCCAGATGTGCTGCTCTACAAACAGTGTGGGTTGCCCAGAGGGACCCTTATGTCTTAGTAAAACACAACCAACAGAAAAAAGATGGACCCTCTTGATATATTGCACATCGGATGTACTCTGCCACTTCAGGCATGAGCTTGGAGCACACAGAGAGGTCTTCCAAATACCAAAGGCAGGAGATGAAGCATGGGTCTAGGTGACCTTCAGATCACGTAAGGAACGGTGGGCATGGCAATCCAGGTACCCACCTGCTTGGGGGCTGAAGGATGTTGTCTAGGAAGATGCTTGCTCTCTCCTACTCTTTTTTTTTCAAAGGATCTGTTACTTCTAGACTTGAAATGTCTGTCTGCAAAATAATAATTGAATTTTTTAGTGCAATATAAATTAAAAGACTACCAGTGCTGGCTCGGGTAAGTCTCCTGCTGAGCTCACTCCCCCATGTGCCATCTACTCTCTTCTACTACAAGACACATCCAAACGTGAAGACCCATTCTGACAGTAGAGCAAGATGCTTTCAGCAGCTCGGTTCAGTGAAATGATTCCCTGACTAAATCTGTGGTCAATGTTCCTCAGTTTATTTCATAGCATTAAGTCTTTTTAGATGCAGGCTTGTCCAAGAGGGTGATGGAAAGACCTCTCCAAATTCCTCACACTTCCATCATGAATTCTCTGTCACGTGTTTGCATTGTTGACCTTGTCTTTTAAAAACCAAACCAAAGCAAAGAAGCTGACAGCGTAGTGGGTAGGAGGAGAGTGGAAGATGAAATGGTCATGGGACCAACCACTGCTTCTCTTAATCCCTCATAAAGCAGTGTCTTTCTTATCACCCTTTGATATTTTCTTAGGATCATGAATGGCAGAGATGTAGAGGATTATCAGAGGCAGGATATGAGTACCCTTGGATACTCAGCAGAGAAGATCTTGGATATTAAATGGGTCGTATGTGGAATCTTGGCCAAAAGACCAAGAAGAGTTTTGTCTGAGTGCACCCAACGACACGTATGGCATGTGAACTTCATTTTCACGTCTACAGCATGAAATCATGCCTTTGCATACGGGTAAGAAGAAACATGGGAGGAAAATGGGAGCATTTTGTTCTGTAGCCAGGTCTGTTCCATCCAGAACGTGGTGCGATGGGATAATGAACTTCTCTGTTCCTCTGCACCCTACCTGAGCTCTGTAAAAGCCAGAGAATCTGAGCACCTGTTTGAGGTGGAGCACTCACATAAATTAATTCTCACGTGGTCTGTTTTATAAGGATTTTGTGTCGTGGGCTGGCACCGGGTGGCTCGTGGCCGAGGATGGTTCACTGCAGCAGGGTGCCTGAGCAGAGGGTTCAGGTGCCTGGATTCAGGAGGTTGGGGCTGGGGACCAACGGCGCCTTGTTGCTAGTTTATTTTTATAGTGGTTTGTGTGATGGCTTTGTTACAGTACGGCCAGGGGTTTGATTTGCTGAGCCAAGCATTTGCTTTAACAAGTCACATTATCATTGTTCTTTCAGCTGCGTGGCCAAGGGAGTTTATTATTTCATGTGACTGATGGCTTTAGCAGGTGCTTGGTTAATGGGGGCTCCACTGTAATATTTAATGTTTTCAGGTCGGGTGCAAAAAGTTCATTTAAGAAAGTCATGTTTCTTGAAATAGCTATTTTATTTGGTGTAAACCTCCTAAGTGCAACCTTTATGTTCCATTTTTGAGCACAAAGCACACAGAAATGGCTCAGGAAGTGGAAAGCCACGTTTAGCTGACTGCATGGCTGGAGGATTTCTTCTGTGTTCTAGTTCAGTCCCAAAACCTGGGATTATTTTCCTCCTTTTTCTTGAAAATCTGATTTAGAGATGTACTTTTTTTTAATAAATAAAATAATATTTATGAGTCTGTGTTTGCCTAGAGTGCTGAGGAAGTGGAACTGGGAAAAATAATTTAAAAAGCATTTATTTTGAATATTTCTATATGAGATGATGCAAATACCATGTGACCTTGTTCCAAGTTTGGTTGGGATTTAAGGTTTCTACTGATTTTGCTGTAGTCTTTATGGGCAGCTATAATTATTTTTATCTACCTATAAGCAAATGAATGTATTTTGTAATATGGTTGAAACTTTTATCACTCAGGAAAGAAGTTTTTATGCTGCTTTAAGACATCTCTGTGTTCTCTCATTTCTACTCCATCAAGCCCTACTCCATTAAATTTAGATTTTTCTGGTGCCATAGGTGATTGATTAATTTTGGTGTGAAGTCTGTTCATTGAATCACCGAGAATATTGTCTGTTCTGTTCATGAAATTTGTGTGCAATCACTTATTGTAATAAAAATGAGCATAGGAAGAACGATCCTCAGCACTGAGGCTGCTGGAAAGGTCAAGGTGTGATGAGGAGGAAGGTCATAGAGCTGATGTTCCAACTCGTGTTATCACCAATAAGAGAAAAATGGGTCTAAATTCAGCAGTTGTGAAAATCCTGGTATAAACAGGCTTAGAAAAGATAAAGTTGAGGTTTGTCATGCAGATTGCACGAGGGGAAGAGGGGAGCAAAGCCAGGAGAAGGCTTTAGGAGCAGGTCAGTGCTCTCTTCCCTCCTCCTGGTACCTTTCCTTGTGTTGATCCATGTCCCTTGCCCTTAGCTGAAGACTTGTATTTGTTTTTCAGACCAGTTGAATCTCAGATAGGGCAAATTTCGCCTGCACCTGCTTTAGGACAAAATGATGTCACAGCTTAGGTCACTGGTGAGCTTGGGAGAGGAAGCCTTGGGCTCCAACTTCTTTTGGAGAGCTGCATCTCGAGCATCATGGGGACGGTGTCGCACCTGGTCTAGATTGTGCCCAGCCAGTGTGAACTTCCCAGTGGCTTGGGCTTTCCCTGGGATAGCATTCCCAAAACTGCCTTCTGTCATCTCCTGTGGCTCTTGACATTGTCCCGGTACCTGTGTGAGAAATGTCCCAGCTGAGGAAAGGGCCATGCCTCCGAGCTCCGCTTCTCTTTGCCTTCATTTATTCTTCATGTTCTTCAAATTGGGAAATCATATGACAATAAACAGAAATACCCTCGATGAAGAGAGAAGGGGAAACTGTTGTTTATCTGGTCAGGTGGTTTAGATTAGCAGTGATGCTGGTCTGTATTATGTTACTTTAAATCATAGTGTCCCAACAGGACATAAATTATGAAGATTGTTACAGTATGTTTCATCCAATGTAAGATCAACAAATTGGAATAATTTTTTTTTTATAGAAAAATCAGTGCTTTGGCAAGGTTATTGTTGAAGAATTTAATTTAACTTGAGCTTTGCTTGCATTATTTCTTAATATATAAAAACTATTTGCATAATGTATGAAATATAAACATTTTTAGAATCAAAGGCAAGAATGCCTTTTCCAAGATTACATAGAGTGGCAAACTACTTAGAATAGATCAGTGTTTGTGCTTTTGCTGTCAAAAATGTTTGATATAGAGCTGGCGAGCTGGTTTCTTCACCGACATAATTGTAAACAAGTGTTGGGAGACAGCGTTCTTTGTGGGACATGTTGTGAAGGTTTTCACATACGCCGCTGCAGCCCTGACATGGAGAGCAGTGTTTACAGCTGTAAGAGGAATATAAATAGGTAATTTTTTTTAGGGTGTAGAGCAGGGTTTCGCTGTTGTATAAATGATGTGTGCAGATAAGCGTGGGGTGTGCCAGCAGCCAGCTCTGGATGTTGAAAGGATATTGTGAACGTGGAAAAACATGGATAATTAAGTTGGAATATATAGTTTGGGTGTTATTTTTAAGTTTCACATTATGTTACAAAGGCAGAAATGACACCTTAGTACATACCAGTGTGTCTGCAGTATTCCTCTTCCATCCTTTAACGGTGGCCTTCAGGGTTAGGAATTCTGCTTTCTCCAATCCCAAGCAATGCTCAGGGAATGGGAAGCTTGCCTCCATTCATAATATTTTGCTGCTCAAGCTGTTAAAGAGAATCAAAATCAAACTCTCTACCTGTGGTTTGTTAGGTGTTGTTCACCTTCAGGCTTTGCTGGCTGCCTGTGCCTGGGTGGGGTGGGATGGAGGGAGCAGGGACACGTGAGCACAACGCCTGAGCCGGCTTTTCCATGGTTTGCACTCTCACCTGAGAGATGGGGACGTGGATGACCTGAGTTTAGCTGTTCTGGGACGTGTCTTAGTTGAGTTCTTAATGACTGTCCCTTCTTGGGTTGCTATCAAAAAGGGGAAGAGCAGTGGGAAGGTGTTTCCCTGGTTTATGTCATGGATGAATCCAGACAGGGACAAGGAAAATAAAGAGAGAAGAGGAAAATACTGAATGCACATGGATCTGGTGTCCAAGGGATGGTTCAGGCATGAAGATGATGGCAACAGTGAAGGATCCCAAAATGGGCACATGGTTTGGATAATGAATACCTTTCCCCCCATGCTGCCATCACCTTCCTAAGTACTAGCTGGATTCCTCTTTTTTTGGGTTTTTAATCACGTGGTCTCTTTCAGATGAAGAGTGTGGCCCTGTGAGATGATTTTTGCATATTTATAAGGTAAAAGTATTTCTTAATGGAGCTCATAGTACCTGGAGGGGCTCCAGGAAAGCTGGAGAGGGACTGGTGCCAAGGGCAGGGAGTGATGGGACGAGGGGGAATGGGTTCCAAGTGCCCGAGGGGAGATGGAGATGGGATGTGAGGGAGAAATTGTTTGGTGTGAGGGTGGTGAGAGCCTGGCCCAGGGTGCCCAGAGAAGCTGTGGCTGCTCCTCCCTGGCAGTGTTGAAGGCCAGGTTGGATGGGGCTTGGAGCACCCTGGTGTGGTGGGAGGTGTCCCTGCCCATGGCATGGGGGTGGCACTGGATGAGCTTTAAGGTCCCTTCCCACCCAAACCAGTCTGGGATTCTATGAAAATAAAACAAACCCTGCTTTTTTTCTTGATACCACAGCAGAAAACGTCATGAGATTAAGTCAAACCCTCATGATTAGCTAAGCACAACTTAAAATAACTCGACATTAAAGAGCTTTTTCCTTGTATCTGCTGGCTCGTAGCTCACTGGTAGGTAGTAACATCAGCTAGATATGTGAAAGCTTCTGCAGTTGGGAAGTGAACCTTAATGATTTGAGTTTATTGTTGTTTTAAGTGTCAAACTGCCGAGGAGAACATGTGCTGCAAACTGGGTATTTTTCACTTGGGTGAATGAAAAGCAAATGTGAGAGGCATAGCCGTCATCTCTTGCCTTGGATGACAATGTCACTGTAACTTGATTTATTTATCCATTTCCCACTGATAAATGGTACAGGCGCAGCCCGGGTGGGTGGGGAAGGGAAGACAGGTAGCCCTCGCACTGCAGAAGGTCAAGGTTAATGCTACCTCGGGCGTTATAATGACAGATGGGAGGCAGAAACCTTAATGTACTTGTGATTAGCATATGCTTTCCTTGGCTGAGCATCCGGAGGGTTTAAGAAGCCCTGGGTAGGTTACTCACAGCACACGCATTTTAAAGCAAATAAATAAAAAGTGTGTATGGTTATATTGTTGAGCCTTTCAGCTGTTTTTCTTGAATATCCCTGCTTTTGAGTCAAGTACTGTCAGCTGCTTTGTTCTGGAGATGCACCGGGGTAATCCATCACTGGGGACTCGTGGGCGGGTGATGTATTAGCACGACATATCGACCTGCGCGCCTTTGATGTGTAACTCATCAGGATAATGTTGGCAAGCACGGGACAAAAGCAGCATGTTTAAAAAGTATTAAGATGAATTGATTCCTCGCTTAAGGAGTGTGAAAGGAAGAATAATAGCAGATTAGCACCGGGATCCCGCGGTCCTCCTGGAGCTGTGCAGCGGCGCAGAGGAGCGGATGGAATTTCATCTTTCCTCCCACTTCTGACAGTAAAGTGTCTGGCCCTGGTTTTCCCATTCTCAGGCAACAAAAGTCACATAAAGTCTTATTTTGTGATAGTGTATTTTCTCACTTTCCAAAGTGGTTTGGCCAGTCCTGAAACATTATGTGATAGCTGAATTTTTTAAAGTTGGTTTTGGGTTTTTTTTTACTTTATTACATTAACTTGTTCTTCTAAAAGTAGCCTTGATTTTCATGTCATGGAGACATGCTATGGCTGCTAGTATTTAAAAAGCATTCTAGAAGTGAAACACCATTAGTTTTTAGTTCCTTCTTTCATCATTTTAGAAGAGACGTCGTGGCACACCCGAGGCCTCTCCTTGTCTGTGCAGGATGGCTTCACTCACAACTTCTTCATGGTTCATTTCAGGGACTCTGCAATCTGCCATGACATGGGGGACATGATGGACTTGTTTAGAGCAACCCGTGTGTCTGGATATTATTTTAGCCCAAATGCCCTCAAAGGATTAGGCTGAAAATGCCTAATATGCCTGTTCCTGAAATATCAGAATACTTTCTAATATTTAATACATCAAAGCCCCTTTTAACAATTCTTTGTGGCTTCTAGAATGTGCATGGATCCTTTCTTTCTCCTCCTTTTTGATTTTTTCAAGATAAAAATCTGAACAAGTTCCCGTTGGGGGCCAAGGAGCTGCAGAGCTCTGTTACTAATATAGAGAAAGTCGAGATTTTGCTGGGTCTTACTGTTGTGAGTAAAGTACTTGCCCAGTTCCATCCAGGAAAGTGTGATGGTCTGATAAACTCTGCCCACCAGTGCAGTCTTGACAATGATCTTGCACTGCAGACTGCTTAATAATTTCCATTATTTTTAATTAAAGTTGAAGAAGTGCAGACTCCTGCTCAAATTAAGGTTGGTTGTGTTGCCGGAATGTGGTAATTACTTTAATTGATCACAAGATAGTTTCCTTGATCACCAATTAGACCAAATTACCGATCAAGTTTCAAGACGTGAAGAAATGTCCAAACTGATTTCTTGTAATAGTGTTTTCATATCTAATCAAACCTAAATATCTTCTCCTTCCAGAGCCAATTGTGTTTTCCCAAAGAAAGGTTGTGGCTTTACAAATATAAAGGTGATTCATAACAATAGAGTTCCAATTCGTTTAATTAGCAAAGGAAGTATTTAGGGCCTTAATGGAGATAGCACTGGTGGAATTGCTGGGTAGAAGCGTAGCTCATTTTCTTAGCAGGAGATGCTTTTTGAGTATAATTAAAATAAACTAAAATGTAACAAGTAAGTTGCTTGGGGTAATGTGCAGTGAGGGAGAACTTCTCTGAGCTGAGCTGGGCATGCAGAGAGGTGAGCATGTCTCAGGGGTCTGCGTGCTTTGTCCTTTGCCTTGGCTGGGATGGTTGTGGTCAGCTTGGGCAATCAGCAGCAGGAGCGTCCCCTGCACCAGGATTCATTCCTCCTCATGGCTCAGACAGCCCCAGGTCAGGCACTCTTGGGGAAGACAAGCAGTGTTCAGAGCAATGACTGTTTTATCCAGCTGGAGACTTTTTATTGATTGTGGAGAAAGAGGCTATGGGTTGGTGTGGTGGCCCACTGATGGAGAGGGGTTGGTGGTCCACTGATGAGGAGAGGAGTTGGTGGTCCGTTGTTTGGGAGGATTTGTCATCACGAAGCATGAAGGAAGATCTGCAGAGCAGATTAATTTAGTAGACTCCTTTGCTTGCGTCGTTGGCTCTGTCTGCCTTCTGCTGGAGCAATGATTATTGTCACACAATCAATGCCTGTGCCTGTGTCGTGTAACCTGGCTCACATGGGTGAGTGAGTCCCTGGGATGGACAGACAGACACTGGTAGAGCACACATGAACCTGGTGGGGTTTTCATGAATTTATTGTATTTTTCCTCTTGCTGCTTATTTGCACAAAAACAATCCAGATGCAATTGCTGGTTTAAACTTTTCGGGACGCTTCTGGGTATAGATGGCTGTGCTGGAAATAACCTTCCTGTTTAGCCCGTGGACACTCTAAAAACATTTAAATCCAATATATTTTAGGACTATTAATGCGGAAGTGTTCCAAATCATAGCTTACATCTACTGCATGACTTCCAGCTCTCTGCTTCAAAGCGTGCTGCTGAAACATTTGCAAATTTTTAAAAGTAATTATTCACTCGAAGTAAAACTAAACCAAGCGAGAGCTTCAGGGGAAGTTAGTTTTTCCCAAATTTTGGAATGGTCTTGGGTCAGAGAAAAAAGCTTTTTAATTGCTGACAGTTTGGTGATTTCCAAATGACAAACCTCATTGGAATGATTTTCTCTGATTATAACGTTTGCATTCATTTGACTGGCAAAGCGACTAACAAAGTCATACTTCATCCAGGCACCGATTCCTTTTTGACTTAAAGGTTTTTGTAATTTGTGGGAGGAAAAAAGACTGAAACTATTATCAACCATTATATGTTATTCATTGACCACATGTTTGTTTGAAACGGCCATCGCTTGGTGGAATGCGGCTCTATACATTCTCCTCCACAAATTAGCACTAAAAAGCTACCTAAATCAGGTGGGGTTTTGTTGAGCTTGTATTATAATACGAACCAGACTAGAACGTGGATGTTACTTTTGCTTTGCATGTTAATTCAGGTCCTGAACCCCGATGGATGGATGGAGCTGGCTATGAACAAAGCCCACTGACTCAGAGGCGTCCTGCTCACGCACCGCGGCCCTTCGGGCCCTGCTGTGTAATTGTGTTCTTGATTTACATGGACATTCTAATTTTCTTTATAATGCAGTGATTTGCTCCTAAGTATTTTGGCAAGGGCCTGCTATAATTTTCTCCTTGAGCCTGTGATGAAACCTGCATCCTGGGGGAGCATGCCGTGCAGAATATAGGGGCAGAGGATTGTCAAACCTATTTTAACTCATTTTAAGGGAAAATATTTTCTCATAAAGCAGAGGGGCAAACCCACCTGCTGCCTTTCTGCCCCCAGTAAAATAAATAGCAAAATAGTTGTGTGAAAGGATGTGTTTCTGGGAGTGGTGTGTAGAGTAGAGGAATACTGTGGCACGATGCTTAATTAAAAATGGGACATTTGTGAGATGCAGTAAGGGATGAGGGGGTTGGGATGGATGTTTGAAATCACTTTTGGGTGCCAAAGGTAAAATCCTTGCTCTCATGCAATGGCTTTGACTCCTGGAGTGAGTAACACTGGGCAGAGTGATGTGCTGGGTCTGAAGGAGGTGATTTCAGCAGTCACAGGAGGTGCTTGGGTGGCAGGAGAAGGTGACGAGATCCTTGCACAGACACAAACCCGAGGTGCAGAGATCTGGAGCATCTCCAGGAGTTTTGGAGGTTTTGGAGTGAATCTTGCAGATCCACTGCCAGCCCTGGCAGGTGGAAGAGTATTTTCCTCTTTGCTCTTTCTCTCCTTAGGCTTTTGGATTTATGACACGCGTTGCTCTGCAAGCAGAGAAGATGAATCATCACCCAGAATGGTTCAATGTCTACAGCAAGGTAACGTGTTCACCAGCCCTGGGCACAGGCATCGCAGGAGAGGAGACCAAACCACTGGCCCATTCTCTCTGCCTGGTTCTTGTAGTTTACGTAGAAGGAGGAGGTAGGGGAATGGGTGGGTAGTGTGCCTCTATAAAGAGATTTGAGATTTTAAAGACGTATTGAGATATTTGTTGTGGTGGTATGGCCCCAGGAATCAGGCTCTTTGTGGTTGTTTGCTACCAGCTGCATGGTTTGGACCTGTCACTTCACCTCTCTGGCTGAGGTCTAAAAAATAAAATATAGCCTTTAAAGTCTTATTTGGCCAACCTGAATAAATGAAACCACTGAACACTCCCCAACTCTCACTCCTTTCTGTGCAACCACCCGGGAGCCCAGGGGTGTAGGGTAGCAGCCGATGTATAGGCACCTAAATGGGAACCTCCATTTAGGTTTGATTTTTTTAAAAAATTGTAGGCTCTTATGTCTCAACATAGCAGCTTATAAAATTGGTTTATAATATTGTCTAACTGATGGTGGTTTCATATTTACCATGATTACAAGGTATACTGCGACCCTCGAGTGGAAGGTGCTGTGTGAAGGGGAAAATCACTGCTCTGCCTTTATTTTCATTTCCTAATACTTCTCATTGCATTGCTTGGCTTAGCATTTGGTGAATATATGGCAATCCTGCTAAAAATACACTAAAAGGGCATGTGGACAAGCAGCCTGGGGCTGGGAACCACCACCTTTAGAGAAGGACATGCCCACCTCTCCCACCGACAGAAGCATCCCAGCACAGGCTCCTCCTCACCAGCCCTTTGGTCTCCCTGTTTAATGGACATTAAATGATCAGCGGGCAAAATCCCGAGCATCTACTCTTCATTATTTTATTGGCTTTCCAGAATATTTAGAATTTATCTTTTTTTTCCCCTTCTTCTCCCCAAAATCTCAGCCGCGGGCGAGACCGAGTAACGCCCAGCTTGTCATCTGGCTCAGTCTAAACAAACCCGTGCAGGCAGCTGCGTCAGAGCAGAACGCACCAGTCCGTTTGTTTTTCTTTTTGAAATTAATCTGCAACAAGCTCAACAGTTTTTTCACCTTCAGGGTGCTGGTTTTTAACAAAACGCATGAGCCCCCTGACTCGGCTCTTGGCAGCTCGGTTGCTGGCCCAGGTTCTTTGTGAAACCGATCTGTGGAATTTAAGTGTGAAGAATGAGTTATTTAATCGGACACCTCTTCTTGGATGAATCCCAAGAATGCAGAGCCTGCTTTATTCTGCGGAGGGGTTCGCTTTGGTTAGGGGAGGCTCTGCTGAGCCTCCTCACCTACAGCAGCTCCTGGTTTCCGTGAGCATCCAGCTTGCTGCTGGCAGGGAGCGTGGTGTAAAACCAGTTTGCCACAGAGGACGCGCAGTGTCCCCAGGGAATTGCTGCTCAGCCGTCATGGCAGAGATCAGAATGGCTTTATAACCCCTTCCTTTTCCTCTTTGACAGGTTCAGATAACTCTGATTTCCCATGACTGCGGTGGACTGACCAAGAGAGATGTGAAGCTGGCTCAGTTTATTGACAAAGCTGCTGCCTCAGTGTAGCCAAGATGTAAAATGCTTTAATACAGCATCCAGTATTTTGTATTGAAATGTTATCCCTTATTCCTTGTGAACCTGATCTCACAAAACCCCTGAGACAAGATATTTTGTGGCTTAGCTTGCTTTGCCTTTTAGCCTGAGACCCCTCTGGTGCCTGTGCTTGTCCTTGGCCACCACTGGCTCTGCCTGAGGATGTAGCAGAGGATGTAGAAGGGCCACTTCCCCCTTACAAATTTGTACATCTCTGAACTTCAGATAGTGTAAGAGCAGCCAGGCCAGGTCAGTCCCCTCTGCCTTGGCACCTCCATCTCTGCCCAAGGCTGGTGTCAAGCACAGGAGATGCTGGTGAGAGCAAGACAAGCAGATGAGGATGTTTCCTTGAAGGTGCAGCTCAACCAGCAGTTACAGCTTTGCATTTGGGTGTTTATTTGGTGCTTGGCTGGTGGGTCCTCGAGCCCATCTGCCCTTTTGGTACCCTAGCAGCTCTATCCAGCAGAAGTCTTGCTGCGTTCTTGAGTGCCCTTCCCCATCTGAGATCACAGAATCATAGAATCATCGAGTTTGGAAGAGACCTTCAAGATCATCCAGTCTAACCACCACTAACCCACATCACCCAGCACCACAGGGTTGGAGGTGCAGGGCTGGATCCTGCAAGATGCTGAAGACTTCAGCAAAAAGTTCCCAATGAGCTCCCAGCACTCACATAAAATCACAGGATCACAGAATCCTAGGGGTGGGAAGGGACCTCGAAAGCTCATCCAGTCCACCCCCCCTGCCAGAGCAGGGTCACCCAGAGTCCATCACACAGGAACGCATCCAGGTGGGGTTTGAATGTCTCCAGCCAAGGAGACTCCACAACCTCTCTGGGCAGCCTGGTCCAGTGCTCTGGCACTCTCACAGGAAAGAAGTTCTTCCTGAGATTCACATGGAACCTCCTGTGCTCCAGTTTGCATCCATTGCCCCTTGTCCTATCATTGGTTGTCACTGAAAAAAGCTTGGCTCCATCGTAAAACATCATCAAACAGAGCTTGTGCTGAGGTGCGTGGCCAGGCTGGGTCAGTGCTCAGCACCTTGCAGGATGGAGCTGATGGTGGTGGTGGTGGTGTGATGTTGCAGTCCCTGCTGGGGGCCGCGGTGGGGGCAGGTTGGCCGGGTTCCCGCAGCACGGCCGGAGCTGCCGGCGGTGAAGGAAGCAGCATTAGCAGGATTCTTGCTAAGCTGGGCTCGGCTCAAGCTATGCTCACCCTTTATTATTTTTTTTTATAGCTACAATTACTCATCGTGGACGTTGTTCCAAGAGCTGCAGATCCCACTGACGAGGTTTAAAATAATTTCTCCTGTGGTTTCAAAGCCTTTGTTTTGATCCTATGATCCTCGCCGAGACAGATTTCCACTGCCGGCAGGGAGATTTCAACCCTCTCAGGGCTCCCAGGAGGGCCTCTCACTGCCGAGTGTCCACAGCGTGCGCCGTCATGCCCTGCCAGCAGCTCCGGGTGAGGAGCTCCCGGGAGATTGACACCTCGAGATGCCTGAGCACATTGCTGGGCTGACACCGGCGGCACAGCTCCCAGCTGCCCAGGAGCGAGGTGTTGGGGTGCCAGAGCCTGTATCGGGTGTTGATGCAAGGTGTGTGGTCTCCCAGATATTTGGGATGCAGAATGCCAGCAGCCACCGTGCGAGTATTCCTGTCGATAAAATAAGAAAGGCATTTCTTTGTTAATCCTGGAGGCTGGTGTTGGTCTCTTCTCCTGAATTGCTGATGACAGGACGAGAGGAAATGGCCTCAAGTTCCATCAGGAGAAGTTCAGGTTGGATATTAGGAAGAAGGTCTTTACTGAGAGGGTGGTTGGGCACTGGAATGGGCTGCCCAGGGAGGTGGTGGAGTCACTGTCCCTGGAGGTGTTCAAAAAAGGGGTTGATGAGGCACTTGAGGCCATGATCTGATGGTCTGATGGTCAGGAATATGATGGGATAAAGGTTGGACTTGATGACCCTGGAGGTCCCTTCCAACCATAATGATTCTATGATTCTAAGTGCACTGTCATGTGCTAATTGGCTGCAGGAAGCAAGATGTTGGGGTTTATTGTTGGGATCCCTGCTCGGGGGCTCAAGTTAATACCTAAAAAGATCCAAATTCAGGCTGTGTGTGCAGATGCCATTTGCTTGCGAGTGACTTTCCCCGGTGAAGTGGCGGGTTCCCCTGATACGGTGTGGAAGTTCTCACTGGCGTGAGGAATGAATAAAACTGAACCCACTGGCCGGGCTCTGCTGTCTCCTGTTACTGGTGGGGAAGCAAAACCAGCTTCATGCAGAGTTTTGACAACGTCTCTGATGAGCTGTGAAAACTCTGTTGTTAGAAACTGATGTGTAACGCGTGCGCTTTAAATAAAACCAATAAAATCAAATTCCTCCTTTGTAATTTGTTTCTTTATTATTGTACATATGTGACAGAGCTGTTTAGTTTAAAGATAAATTTAAGATAAATAATGTTTAGTTGCTGGGAGTTCTTTGGTTTAGAATATTGATATTTATTTACATACTCCAAGGGGAAAAAAAATCCCCACCAACTAATTTAGCTGGGAGAGCTGCACTGTCCAGCTCTGGCGTGGAGCTGTGCAGCCGTGGTGGTTTGAGGATCCCTGCCCAGTCAAGAGGCAAAAATACTTGGAAAAGAGGAGGGTGGCATTTGGAGCATTTGTGGTTTTTAGGTCAGCACTTGTTTAGCCACAATTTCTTGTAAACTTCTGGGGCATCCCACAGACCTGTGAGTGCTGTTTGTGAGTGTGGCTGTGCAATAATAATTATGATTATTATGAAGGTGGTAGTATTATTATTATTATTTATTATTTATTTATTATTATAAATGGCTTCCACTTTCTTTTCCAGTGAGTGCTGACACCAGAGGCAGTGTCACAGCTGAAATCCCAGCTTGGCTGATGCTATGAAGAGTTCTGCCATCGTGCTGCTCATGCCACGGGTTCCCTCAGGGCTCCCAGGTGATGCATCCCTGACTCCCTGCTCTCCACAGAGCCGGGCACATAGCTCCTGAAATCCATAGGATCCAGCTCACCCCCACTCCCTGCTCCTGCATCTCCCCAGCTCTTCTCCACGTGCCCATGTGCCGTGGGTGCGGGATGCTGAGGGGGTGAAGGGTCTCCATCACCCAGCTGGAATGTCACAGCAAATTTATCCAGTGAGGATTTAGTGGCAGGTGCTGGGTTTGGGCCAGGAAGCTCAGCCCAGGGCACCTTCTCTTGTGAAGAGCAGCATCAGCTTTGCTCTGAACTGGAGTAAGGGCATGGTTAGAGGCTTTGCCAGGTGATGGCATCGCTGGAGCTGTGCTGCTCCATGATGCTGTAGCTGGAACAGGTGCCCAAAATGCCCCTTCCTTGGCTGTGCTGGATTCCCTTTGGCTGTGCCAGCTTCTCCTCGGGGTTGGTTTAGTGCCTGCAGGTCACATCCCAATGCGGGATGGTGCCACTCCAGCGAACTGACCACATTTCCCTGCCCACTGCAAGGTTCAGCTCCTGGCTGGCAACCACCAGATGAAATATTGGATATAATTGAAAACCCCTGAAGTGTTTGGGTTTGGTTTGGATTTTTTTTGCTTTAAGGCTGATTGTGGCTTGAAATATTTGGATAATCCATGGCAAAACAGCCTTCTCCTTGCAGGTAACTTCCCTTCATCAAGACTGATTTAACTCAGGGTGTCCCCTCCACCATCCCAGTGCATGGCGTGCAGGAAGCGCCGTCCCTGGGAGCCCTTCAGTGTTCCATGGCCTCAGGAAATTAAAAAGCAAAACCTCGAGGCTGAGAGAGCGGAGTAGGAGATGCCTGCAGCGTGCTGTGTGGTTGGGATTGCTGCTGGGGTCCTGCGAGGCTGGAGATGACACCTTCACAGGGCTGTCAGTGAAACAGGGCCAGCGAATAATCCATTCCTTTCCCCAGAAAGGGAGCTCAGGTCCAGTAACTCACAAAATTCATACTGAAAGGGACAGCACTGGTGTGGGATGGCCTGTGGGACTCTGGGGATGGGCTCCTACAGGCAGCTCTGCAGGTATGTGTTGGGAAACAAATGTCTCTGCCCTGGTGTGTGAGTTATGGCTCTGTCTGACCATGCAGGGGTTCCTCCTGCCCTTCCTCCTCCTCTCAGACTGGTGGCCGAGGTGTGGTGGTGGTGGGGTGACTGAAGAAGAGAGGTCATGTCCTCACCCAGCTGCTTCTCGAGGCTGGAAGGACAGACTGACAGGGTTATTTTTCAGATGATTCCCTGTTGTCTGTGACACATCCCCATCTCCAGGATGGGGCTGGAGGGATCACAGCATCCCCTGGGATGCATCCAGGCTCTGGATCAGCCCCACGTGGAGGTTCAACAGAGCGAAACCAAGGGCAGATCCTGTTGGACTGGAGCTTTCCCTTGGTTTATGTCCCCCAGATGGCTTGGCCCAGGGTCAGGGATGCTTCCAGTGTCCCTGCTTTTCAGTGATGAGCACAATGGCTGTGTTTGCCCCAATCCCTGCTCCAGCACTGCTCAGCCCTGCAGCTTGTCAGGTCCTCGCCCCCCTCTGCCTTCCCCTCCTCTGCTTTTCCATCGTGCAGAACAACTTTGAAAGCCTCAAGCTTTCTGCAGCTTCTGCTGGGTGTGTGCATCTCCTCTGGCCTTCTCAGCCTCAGGTTAATGAAGGGTTTGCCAATTAACTGGAGCTAATGAATTCTTCTGAATGAGCTGGTTTCAGGTTTTCACGATTGTTTGCTCCAAGAAACAAATATTTGTGGCTTACTCAGAGCTGCACCTCAGGATCAGCCAAGCACATGTGTGTCCTGGAACAGATGCTCACAGAGCATCCAGGCTAGCGAGTGCAGAGATGCTGACTGACTGAAATAAATTGGCAATTGTTGACACTCTGTTTTCCCAAAGAACCAAGGCAGAAAGCAAAGATGGATGGGAGGTGTCCCTCTGACATCAAAGGCCGTGTTTCCATTCTTGTGCTGAAGATCGGCTGCAGAGTTGGACTCTTTGGTGAGGAACTGACAGCTTGTTTGCAAACAAACTTTGGGAAGAGTCCAGGCACGGCTGCCAGAGGTCCTCTGGCTGGAGCCCGCGTGGGCTGTGGAGATGCTGGAGCCTCACCAAGGGTCCCTGGAGAGAGCAGAGGTCTGTGCGTGGGCTCCTGTGGTGTCCCCAGGCCAGCGGTGGGTGCAGGAAGGAGGATTGTCCCCCTAAAGCTTCAATGCACACCTTGTTGTAGGAGAACTCATCACTTTTTTGCTGTTAAATGCCAGTGCAGGGTGACACGAGGGTGTGATGCTCCTTGGCAGGGCTGCAGCATTTCTCCTCTCCCCAGGAGGGGCGTGGGGACATGGTCCCATGGTCCATGGCTGGGATGGATGGAGGGGTGGGGGTCCAGGCCCCGCGGCCTCTCGGAGTGGCTGCAAAACCCCCTGTGCTCCCCCAGACCATCGCCTGCACCAGCCCAGTGCCTGGCTGAAATGCATTTCACCTTCTGATCCTTTCATTTACTTGATAATTATTGTAATTAAAATGCAATTTTTTGGTCCTCCCTCTCCCTCCTCACGGCTTTAGCACAGCTTGTTCTGAGCACTCTTTTAATACTCAATTTTCACGTTGAAAAATCCCTTTTGGTCACACTCCTCGATTTCCCTGTCTCACGCCAGCCAGCTACTGTACGTAAACCTCTGAGCCTTAATTATATATCCCAGTAATCTATAGCCAGGCCTGGCTAATGTCAGGAAACCCAGTCATGAGTGCTGGAGGTTCCCGAGAGCTCTGGCTGCAGGACCAGGCTCCGTGCGGGGAAGGCAGCGGTGGTTTATTCTAGGTGACCCTGCTCTGGCAGGGGGGTTGGACTGGATGATCTTTCGAGGTCCCTTCCAGCCCCTAGGATTCTGTGATTCTGTGATAGGATTCTGTGCCTGGCTCCCAGGGGCTGCTGATGGGGTGTGTGATGCTTTGGGATGCAGTGACCCCTGGGGATGGCTGTGGCAGAGTGAGCTCAGCTCGTGTTGTTGGGGATATTCAATATGAGAGTACCAGCCCAGCATGCAGGGTCTGACAGCTGCAGGCAGCTGCTTGGGCTCACCTCCTCCCCTCTCCAGGTCACAGATGCCTTCTTCATTGCTGTTTACACCACTGAGCTGCTTCTGAAGCCGTACGCAGAACCCATCGCCTACTAGAAGAGCAGCTACAACATCTTGGACACTGCCATCCTCATTGCCTTCCTCCCCTTACTCATGGACACCACCACGTGCACCCACCTGGGAGAGACAGCCAAAGGTCTCCAGACCCTCCACGCACTCAAGTTCATCAGGTAGAGCAGCAGAAGGAGGGTAAAGTCCCAGCAGAGAGGGGGATCACACTGCCATCCTCATTGCCTTCCTCCCACACGTCTTGCCCATGGACACCACCATGTGCACTCACCTGGGAGAGACAACCAAAGATCTCCAGACCCTCCGTGCACTCAAGCTCATCAAGTAGAGCAGCAGGAGGAGGGTAAAGTCCCAGCAGAGAGGGGGGTTCCCAAGCCCAGGAGCAGTGGAAGGCTTTGCTGTACCCAGATATCTGGGGCCACCTGACCCAAGGGGGGCTGATGCTTGTGGTAGATCATGAGCAAAGGTGAAAACTAATAATTCTTGATTTTTTAAGAAGCCCATGGCTTGGCCATTTGGCTTTTCCCCCTGTTTCTCCTTCTCCCCTAGGAAAGGAGAGATTTTCTTTTTTACTACAGCAAAGTAGACACAAAAAACCCACTTATAAACCAGGTCATGTCCTATTCTTGGTCTGTGTGCATTTTTCTCTTCAGCACCCCATCTTCTACTTGTTCTTCTCCTGATGACTCTGGAGGTTTGTTGTTCAGCAAGGAGCTGATGTGGGCAATGAATGCTCAGCCAGCGTTTCTAAGTGTAATTAATTGGCTGGGTAGCCCACCAGAAGTGGGATGTTTATGGGCACAGGGCTCTTATAACGTTCACTTCTGAGCCTTCATTCCTCTAGTTTGGATCGTAAACTTCACTTATCACCAGATTTTTATATGTTAATTATTCTGTGTCACTGGCAGAAGGGACAACACGTAGAACTGGGTGAAATAATGAATGGTTCAGGCATGGGGGATGAGATGCTCCTCTTTGGTCTGGCTGATTATATGGGAGTAAACTGATGCAGTGCAAAATGGGGAGATATTTAAGTTAGGATAGGTGTGTGTTAGTTTGAGCTTGTGCTATGCACTTGTGGAACTCCCTGCCAGGAGATGCCTCACCTGGGGACCACGAGGAGGAAAAGCTGTAGGATAAGATTTGGCACCGTTCTCCCCTGAGATGCTTAAAATATTGAGGTGCTGTGAAAAAAAATCCCACTCAGCACAGATCTGCAAGTTTAAGAGCCCGAATGCCTTTGAAAATCTGGGCTGTGTAACACGAGGTTTTGATGGAAGTCTGTGAGACTTAACACCTAAGGGACTGGGGCCACTGGGAAATTGCATCCTGGCTTTGGGTGAGAATGCCTAGAATGGCATTTCTGGGGGGAAAAAATACCAGAGAGGAAAATTCTTCAGTCCCTTCCTGTTCCAGGGATGCTATAAATATCCTGCAAAGCCCTGTCGTGCTGCTGCTTTCCAGCTCCAGGGGTGTTGGGTCCTTGCCTCTGCGTCCCAGCCTGGAGGGACAAGTGCCCTGAACCTCTTGGCATCCCAAGAAACAACACCCCTTGCCTAAAACTTGCTTTAAAAATGTGGCGAGGCTGTCTAAAAATGTTCTGCTGAAGGTGCAGGAGGCTGTTTATGCCTCTGTGTGTCTTGTAATTTATTAATTGAAGGCTAAATTAGCCCTCAACAGGTTCGCAGTATTTAATGCAGAGAGTTCAAACATGCAACACATTCTTGGCACGTTTCCCTTTATTAATTAAAAACCTCTTTAAAATACTCTGCCTTCCACCTTGGAGCAATAAATTTCCACCTTGAGGGAATAATTTCCTTGTTGTATTCCATACAGAGACGTTCTGTTAGCTGCAATCCCTGTTTTAGTGTAGGCCCCATTCATCCTTATTTGGATTTCAAAATAAACCTTAAAAACGCCAGGTTCCTGTAGAAAAATAAAAGAGAAAAAAGAAAATAAGAAAAAATTTGCTTTTCTGCTTTTTTAAGAATATATTTGGGATTAATTCTGATGTAGTTTACTACTTGTAGGGATTGTGAGTGACAAAGCTCCTTCTTAATGAAAGCTCCCAGGACTCTGCAGCAGTGCCCACCACAGCCAGAGAAGCTTTGGCGATGGAAAAGGGGGAGATGGTCCTGCATGGGAGGCACTTGCCAGCCCACAGTTGCTGGGAGAATTTTACAACCCTCCTGTCACCCCGGCTCGGGGGGGGCTGGTTTTCTTTATGACCACGTGCCACAGCCCAGACCTGCCCAACGCCATGACGTAACGTGGCAAAAATGTCACCGGATTTTGGGGGTTTAATGGCTTTTGTTCCCCTGGCAGTCCTGTCTGTGCCTGCCAGAGAGACCTACGTGTGCAGGGAGGCAGGAAAACCCTCTGCCAGTCCCTGCAGGAGTTTATACTGGACTTGGTGGGTTTGGGGCTGGTCTAGCTGGGGCTGTTTGAGATGGTTCTGCAGACAAGGCGGCGGCACGAGTTGTCTCGGCGTTGGGTTCTGCCCCACATGTAGCACAGGGGTAGGATTCTCTGGAGCAGGCAAGGCTTGGAAAAGCAGGGAACTGCTGCAGGAGCCCCCACCCCATCTGAACAAGCTTGGGGTGTTGGCAGCTGGAGGAGACTGGGCAGAGCCTCTTGCTCGAGCTCTGCGTGAACATCCCCTCTGGGCTGGTACCACCCCAGCAGCTCAGCCCGTGGGACTCAGAGCTCTGACCTGAGGTGCTGCTGAGAGTCGGAGGTGGTGGATGGACAATCCCTGAGTGGGTGCACTGTGTAAGGCCCCTCGTGGCACTAGGAGATACAGTGCTCCCCCCTGCTGCTCTCCGGGGCAATGTAACAGGGATGCAAGGGACTGCACGTAGCTGTGAGTTGGAGTCAGTGGGAAAGTTTGCATTTGTCTAGAAGTCATCACCAACAGTGCAACTTCAGCTCAGTTCACCAAACCAGCACTCCTGTCAACTCCTGGGAGTGTCTTTTGTGTATGTTGGTGTCATGTGTGGGTCTTTATAAGAAGTGACATGGTCTCTGTGGCAGTATCACATCCCTTCCTGGGGGGTCTCCCAGGCTGAGCAGCCACAGAGGGATGAGAGATGACCATGGGCTCCTGTCTCCAACCCTGGCCCATCCTGCTTGAACAGCTGTATCCTTTATCAATAGGAATCTGTTACTCTGTTAGTAACCTGTCCGTATTTCGAAGGCAGTGAGAAGCCCCTGTGTGTGAGGTGTGATGCTTCTGAGACAAAGCAGCCCTTGGTCTTGACACTGTGCAGCATCTCCTCACCCCAGAGCCCTACAAGGGCCATTTCCCAGTCTAAGGGGCTGCTGGATGGCCACAGCCTCTGGGTTTTGTCATGCTCCCATGCACGGTGCTGGTTGTCCCTTCCCTCTTCTTATTTCCCAGTACATCCCTATGGATGCAGGCAAGGGAGCTGGCTCAGAGGTGGTCCAGGGAGGAGATCCCAAACCAGAGACACTGAAAACTCTTCACGCTCTTCAGTTCAGCAGCCGTCAGTCCAGGAGCATTTCCCAGTCTGGCTCAGCCAAATGACAAACTGCAGATTTTGGAGTGCTGCTGAAGAAGCCCTTTGATTAACCTGTGACTTCATTAGGGAGAGCGTGAACGGCTCAGCAGCGAACTCCTTCCAGATCCCTGGGAAAATTTGCTTTGATGGACAAACTTCCCCACCCAGTATTGTGAATTCCAAAGGGGGAAATCTCCGACGCTGACAGCAAAGAGATCTGCACCAGCTGATCTAAACCTGGACCTCTGCGGGACAGAGGAACTGTGTTCAGCTTTAACAAAGAAAGAAAAAGAGGAGGAAGATTTCATATGGCTTGTGAGTTATGCTGTGGTTTGGAACCAACTCTGCTCTGCTTAAATACATCTGCAGGTTGATGGTTGGGTGGACTCAGAGTGCGGGATGGATCGTTATGGGTTTGTGAGCAGCCACGTGTTCGTGGTTGTGTTCATCTCCGGGCAACTTCATCTTCTCCAGTTTATTGGTTGCAGTTGTGGTTACCAAAATCCAGGTCATGCAAGCTCTGTGCATTGAGTGTGCATTGAGTGTCCATGTGTGTGTGGGTGTGTGTGCTACCATCTAACAGGCTCTGGTTGCAAAGATGGTGCTTTGCTGCTTGTAGAAGTTGGCTTCTGGTGCAGCTAGAAACATTCTGGATACAGAAGTCCCCAGCCCCTGAGCAGAATAAGTGTGTCTTTCCCCACGGTCCCCTTTCTGGGTCATCTCTACACCTCTGCTTTGACTATCTGTAGCTGCTGAATGCTCCAGCTCCTCAGGCACAGTCAGCCCCCAGGTCCTCTCCACCACAACATGTTTCTGCCTCCCTGGCTGCTCTCATGTTCTGGAGCTGCCTCTGACCCTTCTGCAACGAGTCCCTGTGTGGAGCCAGGGTCAGCTGGGTGTGCTGAGGGAATATGGCAAATCCTATGTGAGAGGCATCTGCTCCCCAGCAGCCAGCCCCAGGTTTTCTGAAGCCCAGGGGTTTTCTGAAGCCCAGGTCTCCTTGATCAACCTCTTGACCCACGAGCTGTGAGCAGTGCTTGGGGACTCACTCGCATCCCTGGGGTTTGACTCAGGAGTACGGACAGGGCTGCGGGGCAGCAGAGGCTGCTGCTGCATGGGCCAGGACACAGAAGATCCTGAAAAAGCAGGGGAAGAACGTGAGCAACCACGCCAGGCTGGAGCAGGTGGGCTGTGGTCAGCCTTGGGCAGAGAGCACTGTCTGCAGATGTCAGGTGCTGTTTAACAGGGCAAGATGTGGAGAAACCAGTTTCAGTGGAGGAAAAAATCCCTGTCCTTTCCTTGCCCGTTTTTCTAATAATCCAGGCTGTAGTTCCCATCTGCCTTTTCGGTGGGCTCATCACGTGTGCAGCTCCTGGTACTATGGTGGCACGTAGTGGTTAAAGTATTAAAAAGGTGGAGAAAAACCCTTAATAGGTTTTGATGTATTTTGTCTGAGTTTGTTTAACTTCAAAGAGAAGTTGAAGAAGAAATCCTTTCGGGTCACGTCAAGCCAAGAGCCCTGGCCAGGAATGGCTTGGACTCGCTTTCTGCGAGCGCTCGAGGGAGGTCTTGCTCCTTCCCACACAGCCCCTTGGTGTGATGGATCCAAAATGCTACCACGGGCTCAAAACGCTGCAGCGTCTGCATCGGAGCTGGGTGCTGCCTGATAAAGGGCTTTTGCAAAGCTGGCTGGAAATAAATGCAGTAAAGCTGTCACTGAAATGTAAATGATTAGAGGGATGTGGCTCCCTGTTTCTCCCAACTCTTCTGCTCATTCTTGTTTTTAGCAAATGTAATTTAAAAATAATCAGTTCAGGATGGCTCAGTTGAGAGTGTTCTTGCCTTTGGGCCAGAAAATCACTGGTTCAAGTACCAGGCTGAGTTCTTGTCCCACCCAAGGGCAGGGGTCCCTGCAGAGCTGCAGGACCTACCAGCCTGGGTGAGCACTGGGGAGACCTGGGGCTGCCTCCCATGGGACAGGAACCCCCATCCCATCAGCACCCAGGAGCTCCCGTGCCGCTGGACTCTTCTTGCTGCTCCAGAAATGCCATGGGGATGGGTGTGACAGATCCACTCCCAGCCCGCAGCTGGTGCAGAGCCCATGGAGGGGGCTGCAGGGTGACAGTCCCGAGTGTCACCTCCTTCTTGCTAACCGTGTTTTCTTCCTGGGCTTGTTCCTTTCACAGCACACAATCACTCCAGGTGAAAATTTCAGTGAGCTGCTGGATGACATCAAAAAGACTCAGCCCCACACCATCATTACGGGGGGGTGTGTGTGTTTGTTTCCCCACCCCATGTATTGGTCTGTGTTGGCCATTCCTGGACCTGCAGGAGGACACACTGAACAGGTCAGTGATGGTGGAGCAGGTGACCACAAGAAAGACTCCAAGTTACGTGCTCAGGTGCCCTTTGGATGTACTGAATTATTTTCTTGGAACGAATGGACAGAAAAATCTGGTTCTGCCTAAAGAGCGGATCCTTGGTGGCTGTCAGAGCTCTGCCTGCAATCTCCTCTTCAAACCTTCATTAAAATAAACCAGAAATATTTATGATTTATGATTATAATTTATGATTAAAATATTTCAGCCACTCTCTGCTCTCCTTTCTGCTCGCTGACCGGGTGCTGGCCCCTGGCTGCCGGCAGCTGCTGATGGAGGGAGCCGGAGCAACCGTGGGCTGGGAAAGGATCACAGCCCGGATCCTTTTTCCTGGAAACCTTGTGGCAAGGCTGGGATTAGAGCCCAGGCCCCCAGTGCTCTCCCTGCCAGCTCCCTCTTTCTAAGCTGAAGTAGCTCAGGGGCTGCTCTGAGTCGGAGCAAACCGCCCCGTGCTGGGGGAACGGATCGTGATGTCTCCCAACAGAGCAGTTGCTGTGCTCTGATGCTGATCAAGGTCTTGGAACAACCCCCTTGGCTTCGTCTGGCACTTCCAGTGCAAACACACCCACACGGCTCTGGGTAAGCTGAGAAGGAAAGAGGAGCCTGGCGGAGGGGAGGCCGTTCCTCCATGTGCACGGGGTGTCCTGGTACAGAGCTGAGACCCCGTGATGGTGGTGGCTCATCTGCCTGAGATGAGGAGGAACAGGGCACCCTGACCTGCTCCTGCTCACTCAGGCAATGGGGATTAACTGACATGGCTCTGCGTTCCTCCCAGCACGGTGCCCCATGAGCACCCTGCAGGGAGGTGCAAGAAATGAGCCCTGGGGGTGACAAAAGGGAGGGAAATGCCCCAGGGGTGATGGGTTTGGGGGTTTGGCTCTTTCCAAACTTGGGGAGAGGGGTGAGTGCCTCATGGCAGGGATGCTGGGGGGTCTCAGCTGCTTTGTGCCCCAAAGCCTGCACCCAAGCTGGACAGCACGAGGGGGTTGAGAGCTGCTCACAGGAGCTCCTCATAAAAGGGCTGGGGAGGAACCCATGACACCAGCTCCTGCTCAATTTGTTCTTCTTGTTTTCCTTGGTAATAACTTTGTGTTTTATGAGGGATAATTCCTAAAACTTCCCCAACATGATGGAAACACATGTGGTGCTATAATGCATGACGTGACCACTCTTTTGGCAGAGAGATGAGATGAAAACCTGCTTTTCTCCGACAGCTCCGTGGGATACGGCCCAGTGATGGGGATATGGTCCTGGGCAATCACCAGGATGTGGGCTATCCGACCTTCCCCCAGCTATGCCCACACTGCAGAAACACCGGATACAATTTCCAGGTGAATTTTTCTTGTGAATTCATTATTTAAACTTTTTCTTTCTAGTTTTTCTAGGGCTAACCCAGCCCTGAGCCCATGCGTGTCCGTGTGTCACGCCCAGCTGGCACAGAAAGCATCACTTGGGATTTTATCCCAAGTGCAGGTTTGCTCCTGTGCTCCTTTCAAGGATGGAGCCAAACTGGGAAAAGCAAACACCGACCCTAGAAATGGTTTCTGCAGGCTTCAAAGCTAATAATACCAAGGTTATAGGATCTTTGTTAATTTGAATTAGCAAATTCCTCTATAAAGGGCACAACTGGGGTATCAGCATCCCCAGCTGTATTTGGGCCATACCATGGTAGGTGTCACTGAACTGGGACAATTCCTGCAGTATTTGTGTTCAGGTAGTGATGAGGGTCACCTTGCCCCTCAGCCAGGACCACTGGCGTCCCCTTCCCCACAGCAATGGGTGCAGAGGGTCCCTAAAACCCCAGGCACCCCCAGCTCAGGATGTGGGCTGTCAGTAATCCTGGTTTTCATTATTTTAATGGGAAGATAAAACTGTTGTGTGGTGTGAAAAACAATCCTGAGCCTCCCGTGTTTATAGGAAGGGCTCCGACAGGCTGAAAAATTGGTGTGCAAGAGCTGGAGACCACAGGACAGCAACCAACATGAGAGGAACTGGAATGGGCTGCCCAGGGAGGTGGTGGAGTCACCGTCCCTGGGGGTGTTCAAAAAACGGGTTGATGAGGCACTTGAGGCCATGGTCTGATGGTCTGATGGTTAGGAATATGATGGGATAAAGGTTGGACTTGATGACCCTGGAGGTCCCTTCCAACCATAATGATTCTATGGTTCTGTGATTCTAGGACATCGGTCATACATGGCCTGGAGAAACACTTGAACTGAACATAGAACTCTAATGTCAAGGAAGTGCAACAAGGATGTTTGTGAGTAATTTGGGATGAACGCAGAGGCCAGCTATCACCAGCAGCAACCAAAAAGGTGTAGAGTGGTAAAATCCTCTAACCCTGCCAATGGATTTCTAATTTCCAGCTGGGAATGACAAGCGTTTTCAGATTCCTTCAAATATTGTGGCCTTGCTTGACAGCCAGAAACATTGCTGCTGTGATTTGTTCTTTCCTTAGGGGAGCCTTTGCTTTGACTTTCCATGGGGACCCAACCTTGGACACCTCTGTGCATTTCCCACCTTCAGCTTCACCTTACCTCCCAATAAGGTTTTTTCTTCCTGCTCAATTTTCCCTGCACCTCTGCGAGCCTCTGAATGGGCTCTCCTGGCCTGAGAACTGCTGAAATGCTTGGAGAAACTCTCTGAATGTGTCAGGATGCTGATCAATGCCCAACGCCCAGGCAGTGGGAAGCTGCTCTCTGGGCATTGTCTTTGGTTTTGGGAAACTGGTGCCTGACACGCAGTGTGATGCTGCCCCTCAGCTTTGTCCTGGGGACACTCGGAGAGCAACCAAATGGGAGTTCTCAACAAAGAGACCCCCGTGTATTAATGAGGGAAATTTATGTATTTTGTGAGTTGGCTTCTCCTGCACTTTGGGCTGGTGTAAACTGGGATCGGGGCAAAGAAGTCGGGAGGGCTGCACCAGTGTAAACCGGACTTCATAAAATAAAGAGGAGAGGCCCCTTTTGTCAGGCAATGGCTTTTCCTCAGAAGCTAAATGATACATAATGTTTATATAGTGTTTTGCCTCTCCTAAATGCAGGCTAGACATTAATTGATTCCAGGTTTGCTCTGTGAAGTAGGTCAGCTCTTTCCATGGCGCAGATAAAGGAGCGGTGGAGATTACAGAGGGGTGCACAGGGGGCACCCACACGTTTGGCCACCCTCGCCTGGGACCACGCTGCCTCCCTCAATGTACACCACCTCTGATGTATGTGGAAATCAGCTGTGGCTCTGTAAACCCAGCTACATTAAGCCCGGTTCAAATGAAATCTGTTTATGTCTCCACCGCTCGCTGCTGGTCAAGGCAGGACTTCACTAACCCAACGCTGTTTGTGTTCAAAGCCTCTTAAACCTCTGCTCTGATCAGCTTGAAGTGAGATGTAAAGTACTTGCTGGGACCTGGCCGGGGTCCAGGGAGCTGTTTCATCTTCCTCCCCCCTTTGCCCCCCCTTTCTTTGCTCGTGGGGCCATTTAGAAAAAGCGTTGCATGTTTTAAACAGTGATGGAAAAAAATGATAATTTCAATTCTCTTCTGTTTACATAGCACTGGGAGCTTGTGAGGGTCTGTAGAGATTATTAATGGTTTGAACTGGCCTGGTAAAAATGTTGCCTTGGTCTGGGAATGTGAACTGGCTCTCGAGTCCCCGGCGCTGGTTTAGCCAAGCACTGGAGCAGGGAGAACCTAAAGCCTTGGTGGGTCCCACCATTGTGGTTCATTTTGGCACCTTGGGAACAGCCTCCTGTCTGCCCATTCTGCTGATGTTGAACTGCTAAAACCCAAAGCCTGGATCTGGGGAGGCACCTGGCTCTTGCTGGTTGCCTTCATTTCTGGTTGCCTTCATTTCTGGTTGCCTTCATTTCTTGATGCCCAGCTTGGAGGTGTTGGGAGCCGAGCCATAGGGGAGCAGGGTGTACCCACACCTGGAGCACTGTTCCATCACTGCTGCCTCCAAGCTGACCTGTGAGGCCTCCATCTACCTCATATTGTACGTATGGTCCAGCTTTCTGCGAGCGTGGCCCTTTAGTCTTGGTTTGGGCATTGTGTGAGTCAGACTGTGCTGCTCTAAAGCAGGTGGAGTCATGCCCAAACGTGCACCAGGTGGACATGGGAAGGGGATCAGGTCCCATGTAAGGTGCCCTGGTGTCTTTCTGCCTGGTGGAGGAGGTGGGGATGAGCAGGCATAGGCACTGCCCACGTGTTACAGCATCCTCACAGGCTTCCAGCAGAAGACTCAGACACAGGTTTAGTGGTCTATGGCACAGTGGGATCCTGCACTTATAAAACTACTCTTAACTACTTCCTAAGTCACTAACCAGGGTAAGGTTGATTTTGTTTTATAACCCAATGGGACTTTGTCTATTTAGCACAGCCCCCTGCCCACCATAACTTTATTGTCTATGTATGTTGGTGTATGGGCACGTACTTCACGCACGTGCCTGGGGCTGGTTTTTGGACACTGTTGACCTGTTCTCCAAAGCTGCCCATGCCACCTTGACGTGCCAGCATGTGTCCACCACGCTGCAGCACTTCCACAAGCAGAGCTGCAATGCTGCTGCGGGGCTCTAGCAGAATGGCACAAGGGGTAACACAGCCCAGGGAGTGCCTGGGAGCCTGGTTTGGAGGGTGACAAGCTCCTGGTCCAGGTGGGCAGCTCACACATGCACGAGGAGGAGGGATCATCCCCAATAGCTTCTGATCCACTCTATTTTGCCAACCAAGTTTGAAGCAATGGCTGTAGTAGCCAAGAAAACAGTGCAGAAGATGATAGTTGGGAGCTAAGCCCATGCCAGCATCAGTTCCTGAAGCATCTAGGCTCCTCTTTGAAGCTCTCCTCTGTGATCCCTGGGGATTACCCTGCACTGTGGTACTCATCTGAGTGCCAATATTACAACATGCATGAGCATGCAATTTATCTGCCTACTTTGCAAGTCAACATTGCACAAGAGATTATGGAGGCACTTCAAGGCGTGCTGGTGTTAGGGGCTGGATCTCTGTGATTACTGCTGCCACTCTGGCTCTAGCTGGAACAAGTGTAGGACTAATTTGACCTCATTAAGTGGCTCTGATGTATTCTTAAAACAAACCTGCAATGTGTGAAACATTGTATTTAAAAGAGAAAAAATTATTTAGGAGGATAAAGAAGTTTGAAGGCTTTTGCATACAGAGCAGAGGCTGGTCCTTACTAGAGGAGTCCCTGGAGATGCTGTGACAGGTATTTATCTCTCCGACGCTGCAGACCCTGAGCAACGTGGTTATGTGACAGTGAGACCTGGACAAGGAAGGGGCTTCCCACTGTGAGCGTTGGGATTTTGCCTGTGTTGGGAGAAGGTGTTGGATGAAAGATCTGTGAGTAACACAGGGGCTGAGGAACGCTCCGTGTGCTGAGTCATCACCTGTGTGAGTCAGGCAGGGGGAACAGCCTTCATTCTGCCAGGTGACCCCATCCCAGAGGGATTTGCTTTGAAAATGCCTCAGCATTTGTGCCAAAAATGTGCCAAAAATTTCCAGCCTTGCCCTGCACAAGAGGTAATCTTCAGATGGATGCTGTATTTGGTGTGAGGGTCATAAGTAACATCATGCTCTGAGACATTAAGGTCATGAGAGCCATCACCTGTCCCAGCACCAGGGGATACTGTAGGGGGGCATTTGGACTCACTGGGAACTTCCCCGAGTTCAAGGAGAGGAGAATCCTGTTAGATGAACAAAAGGCTTGAAAATGGATCTTCTGTCATAATAGTGATAATTACCTGAATCCTTCACTTCATGCTCCTCATGCCCATGCACCAGGGCTAATTCCAGCTGACGAGGTTATTCTGGACTGATGCTGGCCTGGGAAGATGATTGACCCCAGAGTCTTGAGACCTGGCATTGATGCTCCCAGGAGTGAGACAGCACGTGGGAAAAATGCAGCTGGGGATCAGTGTGATCGGGAGCAGCACAACATCTCCAACCAGCACAGAAGCTGGCTGCTGAAATGATGGTAATAGATGTTTCACTGCTCACCACCCTTGGCATGGAGTGTACCCCAGGGGTCACAGAAAACTCCGTGGAAAACTCCAGTTTTCCATTTTGCACTGAAGTCGGACACTTTTGAAGAGTTGCCCACACAGGTTGGTAGTCCTGATGATGAGCTGCTGGTCCACATGACACACTTCTCTCAGAGATGTTCTCCTGGCAGACTGTGCCCATGCCTGGTGCCTGCCTGGCCATGGGGTTCCTGCCTGTGGGAGCAGACCAGTGATGTGGACATGGACCTTTGGGAGTCAGGTCCTCGGCCTCTGAGCTTAGATCTTGAAGGAAGCAGTGAAACAAAACATTTGCAAATCTGTTTCTTATTTACTGTACTGCCAAGCTGCTGTAAGACTTGCTGGAATCACAATCCCAGAAAAAAAAAAAGCATGGAAAGGATTTTCCTGCCGATATTGTTGTCAGTAGGAGAGACCCTGCTGTCTGCTGCAGGCTGGGACAGGTGGGGACGGGCTTTCTGCTTGATCATGAGGGTGAGGAAAACATTTGCAAATGCTCCTTGCTTCTCCTCAGCCCTTTCCAAGAGGGAAATTTATTAAATATTGTGGAGAACTGAAGACAGACTGCAATATTTGGGGAAGGGATACTTGGAGAGATACTTCATGGGTTAATTTTTGGTGAGAAAGGGTAAACATGATGTCAGGTCACGGTGGGAGAAGAAAAAGCATCAGATGCTCAGGCCAAAGTGGGGTTTTGCTGGATGTTTCCATGCTCATGGCATCACCAGGATGTCCCAGTATTAACTAACCATGAGGCACCAAGGAGGAGACTGAGAGGAGGAGACCTTATTGCCCTCTACAACTACCCAAAAGGAGGTTGTAGTGAGGCTGGTGTTGGTCTCTTCTCCTGAATTGCTGATGACAGGACAAGAGGAAATGGCCTCAAGTTCCATCAGGGGAAGTTTAGGTTGGAGATTAGGAAGAAGTTCTTTCCTGAGAGGGTGGTTGGGCACTGGAATGGGCTGCCCAGGGAGGTGGTGGAGTCATCATCCCTGGGGGTGTTCAACAAACGGGTTGATGAGGCACTTGAGGCCATGGTCTGATGGTCTGATGGTTATGATGGGATAAAGGTTGGACTTGATGACCCTGGAGGTCCCCTCCAACCATAATGATTCTATGATTCTATGAGATGCCAAGGCAGTCTCTGTTCTGCAGGCTGTGGAGCAGAAGATGTTTTGTGGTACCAGGGGGCTCTTCCCAACAACACCACAGGGTCTTGCATCTCCCTTTCCCCCTGCCAGCTCCCACCTCCCTCCTGGGAACGCTGCACATCACCCCCAGCTGCTCTGTGCACTGCGACCGGGGTAAGCCGAGCAGGGAAAGTTTCCCAGAGAGTTTTGGGCAGTGACGCCAGGAGTCATTACTGCCTTGGCAGAGGAGGCCACAGTTGTTTGAACCTGCCCTCTCGCCCGTGAGTCAGAGTGGAAGTGTCGGCGTCATGGGATGGCTCGGAGCGAAGATGCAAAGCTGGGAGTTGCTTTCAGAGCTTTTTATTTCCTTGAGGGCAAGACTGAAAAATATTAGTGAGGAAGCAAGAGAGACTCCAGGAGGCTCAGACCCTGCCTGCAAAGCAGCCTTGTTGACTGGGAGGGCAGGGACGCAGCCCCTGGACCATCCCTGAGGCTCCCAGTGATGGAGATGTTGTGTCAGGGAAGGCTGGTGACACCCATGGGTGAGCTCTGGCATCAGCGATGTGTCCTGTGAGGTGTCCAGGACATGTCTTGAAGAGGCAGTGTTTGCCTGGCCACCACCATCCTTCTCAGAGCACAAGGGGACCCAGCCAGCCCCAAGGTGGGACAGATGCCCAGCTCATGTGGGAAGGTCTTTGGGGCCACCGAGCCCCACGTACTGGGCTACATATGTAAGTGTGTCCTATTTAGGTCAGAAAGCATCAGGAGATGGCTCAGGAGGGTTTCCTGAGAACAACTGGCTTTGAGCATCCCAAAGGATCTTCTGTCATGAAAGCACTTCTGCTCTTGGGGCTTTGCCAGTCCCCCTCTGATCTACACAACAGAACAAGGAGCAGAACTGGGGGGGATAACACCTCAGCATCACCAGCCTGGGGAGCAGGGATGGGAGCTGCTCACTCATCATCTCCTTGTCCATGACACCCAGCCACATCTGGGCATGGGGAGAGAGGCAGCAGGAGGGACTGGGGGCCTGTGGGATGGATGCTGGTGGAGCTGATGGAGCCGGTGCTTCGCAAAGCCTGTGTGGGGAGGACTGGGTGTGTGAACCTCTTCCAGCACATGGGAACCATGATGGGCTACGGTCAACCTGGCTCCACAGGATGGCTGGAGTGATCAGAAACTGCTGGCAACAGGGATGTCCTGAGGTGGGTATTGGACCAGTCTGAAGACAGGTGAGAATGGAAAGCCCTGTACCAAGCTCTCCCCAACCTTGGGGAGGTCCTGTCACCTCCAGACTCCAAGTTCATGGCTCGGAGCCATCTCTCGTTTAGTCCCAGTGAATTACTGAGCCCCAGGAAGCCTACCTTACTGAGGCTTTTGTAGAAGTCAGGGGCTCAAATTGAGCAGGAGCTTGGGGAAACCATTTCCCTTGTTAAAATAAATGTATTAGTTTAATACGTACCAGGAGAGGATAGGGAGTTCTCCTTGTTAAATATTTACCAGTCAAACCCTGCTGAGGACTTACTTGGAGCAATTCAGCTTTAGTGATTTCCTTCTATTGTGGTCTAAGTCTCCAGCATGGCTGGGAAGCCACCTGGCAGGGCCAGGAGGGCTGGTGGCAGGTCTGAGCCCAAGGCAGTGGAATCATGGCTGGGGTGATCATCTGTTGTGCCCAGGATGCTGAAGGGGCTCGGTGGGTCCCCAAATCCACCCTGGGACCTCCATGGGGGTATCAGCACCCACCTGGAGTGATGGAGCAAACAGCTTTGTTTCTGAAGGGCAGCAAAGCACAGGAGAGATGTCCAATGATGGCCCAAAAATAAATTTAAATTAAAAGAAAAAATAGATGAGTAGAGGTACAAAGTGTTGCTCTGTGCATTCCCTGTCCTGGCAGCCCCTGAGAGCATCCCCACAGCGTTTTCCCAGGCACACTGCAGTGAATTTTAACAAGGAGTGTAATTTCTAAGGCGGCTGATCCCCTTGGGAATGTGTATCTTTGAAAAGAACCCAAACTGTGAGTGATCTTCATTTCCCTAAGGTGTCCCTCCTGATGGTGGAGTTAAGCCATATTCCAGTAATCTTCCATAATTCAGGATTTCCTGACATAGCTATTTTATTTATAGGAACAATTTTATATATATATATAATTTACATGTATATATATTAATTTGACACACATTTACATTAATAATTTGTCTTTTACTACTTCATGTTCCAGCAACCTGTGATGCTTCAAGATACACACTGAGATCTATATCAAGATACATACTGATGACACATTGTTTTCTAATCAAGCTAAATTCAGATTTTTGTATTTTTGGTGACTCCACATTGGTTTGTAACTCTATTGCTTCTCCTCCCTAGAATATAATGGAAGCACTGGAAAGCATGGGGGATCTCCATGGGAATGCTGAGGACTTGCTGGTTTGAAGATTTTCAAGGACCTGCTGCTGTGTATTTTTTAAAGAACGACTCTATTAATAACGTTAAGAAAAAACAGATGCTTCAGGTTTGCAACCAGAAATGGGGATGTTCCAGGAGACATCAATTGCCACAAGTAAACAACAGCCCTGATTCAACAGAGCTCTTAAGCAGACACTTAACTTTGAGCATGCACTTAACACAGGCTTCGGCGAGGCGTTAACATAAGTCCTGCTATATAAGGAGGGACTTAAGTACCTACTTACAGTTAAGCTTGTGCTTAAGTGCTTTGTTGAATCGGGGCCAACACTTCAGCTCTCCCTCTGTCTCCTTAACATTAACCGTGCCTGACATCCAGGAAATTCAAACAGGGGCTGCTGGATCCACCTACCCGCAGTTCTTTTCCCTGGGACCTTGGGTGACAGGGTCAGGTCATCCCAGTGACAGGGTCAGGCCATGCCAGTGGCAGGGTCAGGCCATCTCAGGCACTTTCGTGCCCCTCCCTCTGGAGCCCCATGCCACAGCACCCAGGAGGTCACCTGTGGAGAGACTGAGCAATGGTCACCCTTGCAGATCTCTGTGAAGACCCCACCCAGAAGTCTTTTGTGCCTTTATTTTTATTGGGTTTTAATAATAATATGTAAATAATAATAATAATAATCTATTTTTCTATAATATTCTGAATGTTTTTTGGCTTTCTTTGTGCTTATTTTCAGGTTGTTGGTTTTTCAATTCCTGAGCACCAAGAATTGCACTGTGCGATGATTTGACCTCCCTGGTCAGACTTTGTGCATGGAAAACCTAATTTTGTAGCTCTTTTTCCTCTTGTAACTTTTTCTCCTGTTCCATCCCCCACCCACAAAGTTGTGCATATCAACAGGTGAATGTGAATGGGAAAGGCCTTGGTGTCTTCAAGGTTTACTGCTGACCTCCTGAACCAGCCTGGATGCTCTGAGATGCCCTTTCAAATAGCTTGAGACTCTTCTTGGCTGTAGGTCACCTTTGTTTCAGACTGAAGGTACTGAGGATGAAGGTCTTCCCATTCTGGTCACTATAATGGCACTTTGAATCCCCATCACTGGAAACCCCAAAGCCCACCTGTCAGTCTTTTTTTCACAATTTGGGATCAAATCATCATAATTTGTTGGCTTTTATTTGCAGCAAACTGGATTTCTCTGTAAACTGAACAGGTCTTGTTTCATGAGCCTGGGAGAGCTCAGGGAAAGTGAGAACCAAAGTTGGTACCTCCAGACCCAAATCACACAAGGCAAATCCTGAACCAAGCATTTCCAAAGTTTTCCTGGTTTGTAGGTGAAGTTCTGCCCATCTTGCAATCAGTGGGAACTTTTGCACTTGATGCAATGGGGCCAGAGCACCTTTGTCCCCAGGATTTTCCTTCTGGACAGTGTTTATACAGTAGGTATGGCAGAAGCTCTCTGGAAGAGAGGACCCAGTTAGGTAGGAAACCTCCTGCCTTCCCTGGGATACAGCTACAGCTTTCGGTATCTACCCAGAAGGTCATGGCTGGAGTGGCATGGTCACTGCAGAACAGAGGAGTTTGTTTTGCCAGCCAAAGCCAAGTGTGATGAACCTGTGGTCTGCAGTCAGCCATGACTCAGGGAGCATCGTTGAGACACTCTGCTAAGATTTCTTGAATAACAAAATGAATACAGACCTCAAGGACCAGCTCGTCACTGCTTATTTTCTTTGCAGATGGCAGCATCCAAGTTCCAGTTATTTCTGTCTTGGAAAATTAAAAACGCCAGCAGAAGGAAAGGAATGTGAGTTTGCAGCAGAGTTTGGTACCTGGAAGACTCCAGGCTGGAGTGCACGCTCCTGATTTATGGCATACTTGTTAAAACCACTTGTTCTTGTCATAACAAAGCAGATCGAAGTGAAGTCGGGTAGAAGGTCCCTTTCTAGTTGGCACTTCATCATGGCTTCTTAGTCTGTCTTAGGTTCTGGGGGTTTACAGTTATATAAAACTTAATGAATCAGTATACTTTAGATTTCCTTCCTAATGCATATGGGTTCAATTAACTGCACTGTTTGCTTATTTAAGCGTTTTCATTAAATTTCTTTACTATATTTTCCCGCAATTGAAAGAGAACATGGTGGGGCTGATGCCATCTGCCACCATCAGTTTAGCAGAACCTTTTTCTTTGTTCAGACCCCTTCTTTTTTTATGAGAAGGGACCCTCCTACCCCGAGGTCCCTGTGTGCCACGCACTTATTGCATTCTCCTCTTCCGACTGCAGACTGATAAATAACAAGCTTGTGCAAGGACCTTCAGGTATGGTGTGTTTCAAGGCTCTCTTTTACAAGATCAGGTTGTGTTTTGCTCCCCCTTCCCTCTCCCTGCTTGCAGATTCCTTTTTGCTCCAGCTTGTGAATTAATAATTGTTGCTGTTACAATCTCTAGCAGCTCTTGCTGCCTGGCTCTGTGGGTTGGGGGATTGCTCTGCCTAAAACACCCGGCCAGGCTCCAGGCTCAGGATGGCAAGGACGAGGCAGAGGGGCTTTTTTCCTTGTTTATGAACAGCAGATCCTAGTTGTCTCACCAAACCTTCCTAAAGGTCCTTCTCATGGCAGGGAGACCATTCCCTGCTTCACCCATGGCTTCATTTTTGGACCTGGTGCCATTAGGAGTGCCTGCACTGTCCTCCCCAACACAGAGGTGGTGTTCTACTACATTCCTCCTGGTTGCTTTACTCCATCCTTTCCAGCTGCATCTTGCCAGCGTAAGGGGTGCCCATCAGGACCTGACCACGCCTTAGCCCCATGTCACAGAAAAAATAGACTGAATAAACTCACTTACTTAATTTGAGATGCAATCTGCACCCTGCCACACAAAGCAAGTGCTTTATAGGTGTCACTAAGGGGAAAAACACCTCCTGGGGAATACAATAGAAGGAGTAAAAACCTACATCCTCCAGGGCTCTGTCCAGAGGTGGGTTTTCCATTTGGAAATGCAATGTTTGGTATTGCTATCTGCCACCTCTCAGTCAGGAACTGAGGATGGCATCAGTGCTCCTGGATCAAACTGGTATTTTGCAACACCATCTGGGGAGGAAAACGCCCTAACATTTATCATTTTCTGTTCCCTGCTACAGGAATTTTATGTAAGGGAAGATGCAAAGAGAAGAAAGAACTTGCCCTAAAGGTACACAGTGAATCTGTGGCAAGACCAGCAAGAGAAAGGCTTTTAACCATTGCTTGCAAGACCCTTGCTCAAGCAGTGCTTTTGGTGAGGTGATCACAGCAGCCCCTCGTCCTCCCCGAAGTCTAAGGAAACTGCTGGGGCTGTGGAGGACTAGAGGATGGTGCTGTGGGACCTTCACCCAGCCTGTGCCCACTTGTGTGGGGGGTTTTCAGGTTGTGAAGCAATATACCAGACCTGGAAAGAAAGGAAAGAAAGGGGGAAGGAAAGAAAGGGGGAAAGAAAGAAAGGAGGAGGGAAAGAAAGGAAGGAGGAAGGAAAGAAAGGAAGGAGGAAGGAAAGAGGGAAGGAAAGAAGGAAGAAAGGGAAGAAAGAAAGAAGGAAGAAAGGGAGGAAAGAAAGAAGGAAGGAGAGAAGGAAAGAAAGAAAGAAGGAAGGAAGGAAGGAAGGAAGGAAGGAAGGAAGGAAGGAAGGAAGGAAGGAAGGAAGGAAGGAAAAAAGAAGGAAGGAAAAAAGAAGGAAAAAAAGAAGGAAGGAAAAAAAGAAGGAAAAAAGAAGGAAGGAAAAAAAGAAGGAAGGAAAGAAAAAGAAATCCTCCAAACCCTTCCATTTTCCTTAAAGTGAAACTAAGAAAAAGCAAAATGTGGAAAAATACATTTAAACTGGAAGGAAAAGCATCTCTCCCCCCCCCCCCCCCCAGGGGGAAAGTTTTTTTTTCTTTCCTTTCTTCTTTTTCAAAAAGGTTTCCTGATTTCTGTTTTTTTCGATGAAAAATGCTGCAAAGGCAACGCAGATTTTGCAAAAAATTTTGGCAAATTTTGCCAAATTAACCTTGAGGTGGTGGGTGGGGGCGGCAGGGGGAAAGGATCAGCTGGAAAAACATCAGCGTGGACTCCCCTGCCCTCCCTGCCCGATGGGCACGGGGACCTGAACCTCTGCTAAGAGCCCCGCAGGCTGCAGGGACACGCATGCAACGGGCTGGGTTTGCCAAAATCATCGGGAATCACCTGGAAAAAAACAAACTGGTGCAGAGCTTGGGCTCTGGGAGGCTTTCTGAGAGAGTGGCTTGACAGCCCTGCCAGCTCCAAACTCTCTCTGGTGCCTATTCTTCTTGAAGTGAGGCATAAAATAAATTGAAGCTGCTGGCTGTGGTAAACATTCCCTCCAAACATGCCTGTTCTTGATACCCCAAATGCAGATATTCAATTGTGGGAGAAAATGGAGAAAGAAAAAAAAATTAAAAGAAAAGAAAAGAAAAGAAAAGAAAAGAAAAGAAAAGAAAAGAAAAGAAAAGAAAAGAAAAGAAGAGAAAAAAACCCCGGCGCTTCCAAGACACTAAAAATAGACTCTGATCACTTACCAAATGGTAAAATGAAAATGATTTGCTTTGAATAGTCTCCAGAAAGGCTCAGATACAATGTCTTGTGGAGCAAAATTGAATCAGTTGAAAGTGCAGACGCCAGCTCAGCCTAATCCCTCCCAGCTGCTTTGCTTTGCTTTTTTTCCAACAAGCAGCCCCTAAAAGTCGTCTCCCTAATCCTGCAAACTGAAATTCAATCTTGTATTTTTTTTTTTAAATCAAGTTTCAAGCCTGGGGCTTGCAGGGTGGGGGAAGAGGAGGAGGGAGGGCTTTGGGGTTGCCTCCTTCCCCTCGCCCTGACTGCAGTAAACACAGCCTTGAATTCAAGGAAAAGCTTTAGAGTACAATTCGCTTGGCTTGAGCCAAACACACAAATCTGATGCCTTTAAAGCCCCTCCAGCAGACGGTAGATAGCTTTGAGATGCTCACTAAATGGCTGTCTGGTTGCTGCCTTTTTTGTTGTTGATTGGGGGCCCAAGGAGACCTTGTCTCTGGGTTGTTTTTTCTTTTTTTTTTTCCTTTTTTTTTTCTTTTTTTAGGAGTCTGCTTTTATCAGCGAATTTGGGTTGGGCATTTACCTAATGCAAAGACCAAGACAAACAATTTCTCGGAGAGGCTGGTGATTGTGGCCAGCAGTGCATGTACGGGCTCTGCTATCTCGGGGAATATCCAGAGGTATTTATGACACTTTCCCAAGAGTTTCCCGACTCCTGCCCTCCTCTCCCCCAGCTCCTGCCGCCTGTGCGACTTGCAAGGACTCAGCAAAGGCTCCCGGGGTATCCCGGTCCTCTGATACCTGGGAGCTTAACTCCATGCACTTCCAGATTTGCTGTGTCAGTCTTTGCCACCTGATGGTTCCCTGATCCCAACTTTTTTTTTTTTTGGCAACAAACAATACTGGTTTGGTTTTTGGGAGTAATCGAGAATAGATAAAATAACAGCAAAGCATTCAAACCCCAATCCCACGGCTCAGCACCCTGATAATCCAAATTGCTGGGTCTGAACTCTTCCAGACTCAGGGCTTCAAAGGTTTCCCCCCCTTCAGCCCTGCAGGTTGGCCCCATAAGGCTCTTGTTTAAACCCAGGTCAGGGTCCAGAATCTAAGCAGAAGGAAAAAAAAAGATGGTAAAGAGTGAGGAGAGGGAAGGTATCTATTTTACAGTGTAGAAACTCCCCTAGGAACAGCTGCAGGCAGGTGGAGATTTGCCCGGTCAGGGAAAAATTTGGAGTACCAGGAAAAGAAAAAAATAAAATAAATCAGACTTATAAGGAGAGAGTGGAAAACTCAGGTGGGAACCTTAGATATCATTTCTCTTACCCTGATGACAAAATATGCAACTACATAACACCACTGCAGCTGCCACACCTGTGGGGGTGTTTGAGGTTGGAAATCAGACCCACACCATGAAAATCACACATTTCACAGATGCAGAGATGGTCATTCTGTCTGTTCCCAATTCCACTTTTCTTCGTCTCATTGGCATAATCAGCTTGATTATGTTGGGAGCAAAATTCTCCCTGTTTGCACCTGGCTGCTATGGCTGTTTTGGGACACGTGGGGTTACAGGACATCTGCTCAGACAATATCCAGTCTTTCTATCCCTGTACCCACCAGCTGATGCAAGGTTGGGTCACTGAGAGTGACAAAGGCATCATTACTGAAGTGGCTTGGAACTGAATTGCCTCTTGTCTAAGGAGGGACAGCACATTGTGCACAGGGATCAAATGGCCCCATGTGTTTGTTGCTGGATTTTATGGTGTAAACTGATGGACATTTTAGATAAACACCCAGAAATAAATGGGTGGAGATACACAGGTACATGGGGGACAGATGGATTAAAGTAATTGGCATCATTGTATAGACATACCCAGGGTCTGAGCAGAGGATGGATAATTTGATATTAATACAGAAGAGGTGATGATGGAGGGAGAGCATGGGTATTTGACAGGGACTAGAGGGCCTAGCCAAGGGTTTGCTATGGCAAGTGTGGTCTTGATGCACACTAGGATAGATTGAATAGATATGGGATGTGTTGTGTTAGAGCAAGTCCCATCTGAGTGGGCAGAAAGTTTATGTAGAAGCTGGCTGGATAGTTGGGTAGTGGAGATAGGGGTGAGGTGACTGATGGATTGTGTAGTGGACCCAGGGGATAAATATGAAGACAGAAGAGGCACAGGCTGGATTTGCCATAAAATAGAAATATTTAAAAATGTAGAGTTAGGTGTGGGAAAACTCTAGAAGGAAAAGAAGAAAGAAAGAAGGGAAGAAGGAAATACATGAAAGAGAGAAAGAGAGAAAGAGAGAAAGAGAGAAAGAGAGAGAGAGAGAGAGAAAGAAAGAAAGAAAGAAAGAAAGAAAGAAAGAAAGAAAGAAAGAAAGAAAGAAAGAAAGATTAGAATAAGCCTGAAATTATCTAGACAGATAAATATGCATGGGATGGATTGCAGCATAGCCGAGCCTGATAGCCCTGTTAAATTGAGCAAATAGGTGTCTGTTTATCTCATATTGGTTTGTTGAATGGGTGTGGAACAGATAAATGTAGAAGAGAGAATGCTGGATTGGGTCAGCAGAGTGACTTCTGGGTGGCTGGGAAGTTAAGCAGGGTAAATGTAATGTGGATAGATTAACATATGGAAATGCAGACTATCACAAATAGGTATTGTAAATATGTAGCTATAATAGGTACCAAGTAGATATAATAGGAAACTTAGCAGGACATATGGAATAAATGGAGACATGAACTGATATCTGTATCAATCAATATGTTCAGGTAAAGAGATATATAGGGATATTCTGGGCTACATAAATTAAATAAAAATGACATGAGCAGCAGTGGCACTAACAGATCTAAAATGGGAAAATGGATGTAAGGAGGAAGAGGTGATCCACTGGAAATACTGTGAATATTCTGAGGTTAGGTCAGCTGAGAAGAAATTGAATGGATGGGTGGATGAGGAGATGGGTATACAGAGAGACTGAAGAGATTATTAACTGAGCTTGTATTACTTAGAAGGATTGACTAGATAAACCTTTAGAGAGCAGGTTAATAAATTAAAGGCCAAAAGAGAAAGAGATTAGATTGAGATGGACAGGTTTACAGCAGTCAGAACATGTGTTGTCTGGGTAAAGGGATGGAAAGATAGCTGGAAGGATGGAATAAATATATGACTAATACAGCCAGAAAATACAGGCTGGTAGGGTGAATAGGGTATTTCTTATGGGTAATGTGGAGAGAAGGAGGAACAAATAAAAGAAGCAATAACAGAATTAATAGATGAGTAGTTAATAGAGTAATAGATGAGTAACATCATAGAGAGGGTATTTGGTCATCGAGACTCCCTGCAAATACAGAGAAGTGTGAAAAACGTGATGTACAAGACATGGGTGAGTGAAGGAACTATTGGGTAGATGCATACAAAAGTAGGTGAAGTGCACAGACACGAGAGAAAAATGGGATATGGGAAAAAGCAGAAAACCACTTAAGGAAAAGTCATATGAAATATTAATGGATTAAATAGATTACATATAAAATTAATACAAAATAAAGGGATTATTCTGAAAAAAACAAGTTTGGAACAATTAGCGAGCTAACAGGTTGGACTAGGCGTTGGGTAGATAAAGAGGCAGAGGAGTATTCATGAGCTGGGAGTGTTGAGAAATTAGCCTAATGATCAAGTGCGAATTAGAGAGATGTTAAATGGGAGAGTAAATCCTGGACAGGATGATGGATGAGGGAGGATGTAGGTGCACATACAGATGAGTGGGTACCAGGAAGCTCTTCAGAGTGGGTATAAGTGAGCAGAGAGATGAATATGGATGGAGCAAGGAGGCAGATGAAAATATACAGTTTACCATGTGCTATGGAAATTCAGAGAGATTAATTAAAATTTGCATCAGATTGATGAGGTAGTAGTCACAGGCATTAGCTTGATGGGCATGCATACAAGAGACTGCAAAAAGATCTCTTATCGTGGCGTGGCGTTAGTTGCATTGGTGTTTTAGGAATGACAGGCAAATGCAGAAGTGATTAATACATTAGTGCTATAAGAAAGGACGAGAGCCATTAGTAGATGTGAGATAGAGCTGATGGGTGAGACATGAATATACACAAAATAAGCAGAGATCAGGTAAATGAGAATGCACGGGGGAAATGGATTGCTAAGTGTTATGAAAGTCACTTTTAAACTCCTACAGGGATGTGTGGGAGAGAAAATTGGGTGATCTGCAGTCATTAGATAGACAGGAAGACAACAGGTCTGTTTGCACAAGAGACAAGCATAGAGAAATTACATGATCAAGGCTGAGATGTGACTCCAAACCAATCCTAAAACTAACCCTAACTCTAAATTCTGACACAAATACAACCCTAAGTTTAAAGTTTATCCTAACACCAAACCTAATCCTAGCCCACCAGTAACTGAACATAGCACTAACCTGCAACCCTGCCCTCGCCTAAAACTGCACCCAATACCCAACCCTAACACAAGCTGAGACCTTAGCACTGACCCTCCTACTAACCATAATTCTATCCTAAACCTAAATCATGCCTCACCCTAACCCAGCCATAACCCAAACACAATCCTAAATGCTGAACCAACCCTATCTCTAACTCTAAACCAATCTCAACCCAACCCTGACCCTAACCAAACCCTGACCCTAGTTCTAAGCCTTAACCCTATCTCTAACTTAATCTTAACCCTGCACTTTAGAGGAACAAATAGAAATATGTGATGCATTTCTATTTAGCTGATACTAAATTGTGTTAAAACAAAAGGAATAAGATTAGGTAAATATGTCAGAGATGGAGTTGTTAGTGTTATGTGTTATAAAGTTATATGCTAGGAGTTGGCTACGGGGAGGTGGGAGGGTTGGCTGAATGAGTGGTCATAAGGTCGAGATGAACAAATTAAGTATGTCTTTGTTTAACAGTTATGGCAGAGAGCTTAGAGAGTGCAAGTAAATAAGAAATTCCTAGTTATGATCTCAGATCAGAGATCAGGTAGATGAAGATACACAGAACTGAGTGATACATGCACCCGGTGGCTAAGGGACACATCCAGGTAGGTTGGAGGTGGAGAGGTATTTGTTTGCGATAGACAGGTAAGGAACAGGGGAGGAGGAGATGTCAGGCAGGTGAATACACCCAGAGCAAGGGAGCTGTGGAAAGAATAGCTATGTGTGTTGTCAGAACTTGTTGAAATGTACAGAAAGGGCAGGTAACGGCGTGGGTTCAGGCCAGGGAAGCGGGCAGGACTGTAGGTTGGCAGGTTCTGCCTTTTTCAAATTATGGCCCTTGCAAATGTGAGCAGTGGAGGTGCCGGCTCCTGCCCAGAGAGCTTTAGCCCATGGACTACAGGTGAACACTGCTTACTGCCCTCCCTAAAGCCCTGGAAATGAGATGGGGGCCAGTGAGGGGAGCGATCCCACCTCCACCCCACCGGGCAGCATGGCCAGAGTAGGTGTATGGGGCAGATGGGACAGTTTGGGAAGGGGCTGTAGGCTGCTGTGCTCAGAGGTAAAACATGCAAAGCCAATTTAGGCACAAGGATGAGCTTTCGGAGGACAGAATCCAGCCCTTTTGCTGCCATGCCAGGCAGAGGGATTGCACAGGTCCTGTGCTGAACCCAGTCCAGTGCCACCACATCAGTCCATGGGACTGCAGAGATGGGTGAGCAGAGGGGCTGAGATCCCACCTCAGCAGGCTGTGTGAGTGCAGGGAGAGAGGTGAAGCACTCTTCCCTGGCATAAACAATATCGAGCTTTCCTACAGCTCCAAATCATCTTCACTCATGACATTTTGTTCTGCTCACCACAGGGACCAAGCTGGTGACATGGGCAGAGACCTGTGTGGGTTGTCCCAGCCCCAGTCTCTGCTGAACCCACCTTGGAGGGGATGCTCCCAAAAACTGCTGGAGGGGAGGCTGCTGCTCTTGTTAGCTGGTTCCTGGGAAGGGGGAGAGCAGGCTGGCCCTCAGCCTTCTCCCCTGCCTTCCCAGGTTTGCTTTCAGAGGTTCAAAACTTGCCTCTGTTAATGTTTAAAGAGCGGGGTCTTGCATTGTGAGAGCACGCAGTTCAATCCAGGACTTGATTTCAAACACGGACTTGTGAAAACACAAGTCTCCAAAACACTCCCTCTGCCTCACTCAACTTTATGCTTAACTTGAAGCAACTTCACTTTGCTGACTTCAGTTGGGTGGGAGCAGTGCTGTGGTTATCCAGGGCGCACAGCCCCACACCCCCACAGCCAGCGGCGGATCTCCAGCTGGCCTTTGTGGGACCAGGGCTTCACCTCGTGCCCAGAAGCATTTTGCTGGGTAGTTTCCTGGTGTGCTTAAGTCCTTTCCTGAATTAGCTCTTAAATGGGTGAACTGTCCTTCCAGACTTTCTGGGAAAAAGAAAAGGAAGTGGAGGGAGAATGGGAATATTTGAGGGTTCCCAAAGCCAACTTTTGAAAGAGATTTGGGTGCTCACAGTTTCACCCAGGCAGTTAGAGGAGCCTTGGAAGGAGCCAGAGCAGATACCTCTGGTAGACACAGGCACTGGGTGCTTTTAAAGATCCCACTATGTACTTAGCTGCATCTTCAGACATCTAAATCCCTCTAAAAGTCTCACTCTTAGTGTCTAAATCCCAGGTGCCTAACTCACTTCTAGGAAAATCTCACACCAGGACTGAGCCACTGAATCATTTTTTTAACCATGGTCCTCACTCACATAGGGCTTTCGAAAATCCCACTGCTAATCTCCCGTACCCAGGCATGTATCACTTTGAAGCCTGTAAAATAAATTGCTCCGCGCTCCTGGGGAACAGCAGCTACTTTGTCCCTGCTCATACTAAGTCAGATTTTTGCTTCTTGCATATTAACACATGGATTTTTTTTTTTTGAGGGAAGTTCTGAAGCTGCTGTGCAAGACTTGAATTAGTGACCAGGACCGAGGGCTGTTTGACACGTTATTCTGGGGAGGCATCATGTGCTGCCATGGGTTGTGGGTCTGCACCAGCAGAGGTGTCAGGAGGAGCTGCTCATTTCCATCAGTGGGGTTTGCCCGTGGGCACGAGCCTTCGCTCAGCTCCACTCATCTCCTGGGAAGATTCATGAGCAACCTTGCTCATCTCTAGCCGAGGCTGAACATCGTTATCCGGGTTTTTGCAAGAAATTACTTGGGTGAAGAAGGGAAAAAAAATAAAGTGCATATGTTCTTTCGTTTTCCTTTTTCATTCCCTATGGGAATTTTTATTCCTTGGGAAGTTTTTTGTCAATAAAATTTTGGTGCATCTGCTTTCTTCATTAGAGGAATTAGAGTGGGGAATAAACAAATTATTTTTTTTCCTGTTCAAAAAAAAAAAAAATGCTGCAAAGGAAAAGGCTGGCTGCCATTGAGACATTTTTGATAGAAAATCTGCCTGCAGCCCTACTGCTTAATCGGGCTGGAGCAGAGCGTAGCCTGTAGCTTGTTAATAAGAACAGCTTGCCCGAGCGGTTCGCACAATGGTGAGCTGCAGAGGAGGCTTCTTGCATAGCCATGGATTTTATTTTGCAGCTCTGTTAATTAAAACATATTTTACTTTGAAGGAGGTTTTTACTGTTTTCTATGAAGGTGGGCAGAAAACTATTCTCCTCGATAGATTAAAGGAAGGATCTGAAGTATTTTTTAAAAGCAACAACTTAATGTTGTTTGATGGGCAAACCCTTAGCAAAACCAATGTGTAGTTTCTTATTTTTGATTTGTTCTCAGTCTTTGTATACAGGCTGGTTTATGAGCTTGAATATCTTGGCTGTTTTGATAATATCAAGCTAAATTTTTGCATACAAGTTGCCAGACTGGAACAGAAAAGTTGTCACATATTCTTGTTTAATTGGTAAAGTAATTTTTACTTCTACAAGGGTAAACTGAAATAATAAGGCCTGAAACTGTGCCATTTAAGTTAATGACAAAACCATTCATAGGTTTCACATAAAGCCTGTATTTTTTATTATGCCAGTCCCAGCGACTTTTGTTGCAAGTTTGCAGCAAAATGCTAGGGCATTTCTAAGTGTTATTTTTATTATACAAAATCCCATTAAAATCAGGACTGAAGCATCCCATTAATTTAAGTAGGACTTTGCATAGTTTGCTGAGTTCCAGGCCACAGATAAAGAGAAGTATGCAACTTGGAGTTAAACTGACCACAGCTTTTTATTAGAAGACATTTAACCTCGAACGAACAGAGCGGTCTGAGGCAGAAAGTCTTTGTGAACTTCATCTGGGCTGGTGCAACAGGAGCCTTCACCGTGCAGAGACTTCTGGGTTGGTTGGTCACCTGGGACCTCTCAGGACCACGCAGCATTCCCAAGCAAGCCCCTAGCCCAGGTAGGTATGCGAAGTGCTCCCCAGGCAGCTTTGCTTTGGAAATGCTAATAGGTAAACCAGCACGCCCAGGACAAACGGAAAACTTGATTCAGCTCTTTCTCTGGCTCCAAGGATCTGCTCGCCTTGAGAAAGGCAAGGCTGCAATCCTTGGGCTGGAGTCTGGGGGCTCTCTGCAACAGGGTCCCACCGGGCTGAAGCCACTCTAGTTGGAAGCTTCAGAGATCCCTGCTTGAGCTTCAGAGCTCTGGAAACCACTGGGAGGAATGCGCAGGGCGAGGGATGGAAAACCATCACCTCCGGTGTGCGGAAACACTCCCCAGGCAGCCGCGGGCAAGGGGAGTTCCGAAGCCAAAGTGCGGAGAGTGGTGGGGAGAGCCATTTTATACTGGGACCACCCTTCTGGGGGCTTCGCGAGACCATGAAATGACAAACCCCAGCGTGGGCACACACCTGGCCACTTCCAAGGGCACATCCCTAAGGAAGCTGCCCTTGGGTAAGGCGGTCCCAAACGTGATGCTTCAAAAACGCTGAACCCCCAGACAATCCAGGGTGTACCCACTGTGGGAGACCCAGAGGCTGCTGGAAGCCGAGCATCCATCAAAGCTCACAGGGAAGGTGTAGGAGCTGCTTCTTGCTCAGTGTCTCCTCGTATTTTTCCTTTCCCTGAGCTATAAATGTGTCAAGATGCCCAGGTTTCACCCAGCTTGCCCTGGTACGGGCACAGGGTGGGGGACACACATCGGTGACAGGGAAGGCTGTGTCCCTGGTCCCCAGCTGAGTTTCGGGGAGGGGGGGTTCGGGGCTGTGACAACAACTGAAACTCGCGGCGGGGTCTGGCCAAGCTCTGATCCAGGACTAACAGTGCTACCTCCAGGAAAACGAACACCGAGAATCCAGGCTAAAATATCACCTGAGGGCTCGCAGATCCCCCCCCACCCCCGGATGGAAACTGGGGGGCGGGCGAGGGAACCAGCGGGTTCCCTGGGCTGATGCGCGCTCCCACAGCTGTAAGGAATAATAAAGTACCCGAGGAGGCTCCGCGCCTCTCTGCTGGACCCCCCGTTTGGTGCAAAGTCACCAAGCAGCCCCCCAACCCCGGGGTGGGGGCTCCCCGGGCAAGACCCCCCCTCCCCGGCTGCCAGGAAACGGCGCCCGCGGCTCTGCGGGGAAGGGATGCGCTGCGCGGCCGCGCAACCCCCCCAGGGCCCCGCGCAGAGAGGCGCAAACCCCCCCGGGGGGGGACACGGGACAGGACACATCCGCGGCCGCGCAAACAGCGCGGGGCCAGCCCCGGCAATGGGTTTTGTGTGCGCGGAGGAAGGCGGCTCCGGCCTCGCCGCGCATCATTTATTGTTTCTTCTGCTGAACTGCGGTGTTTTCCACAAAATATTAATAGCGATCACGGTAATAATTCAATAGCAATGAAATCAGAGTGTTTTGTGCTTGCAACAGCTCGGGGAAAAAATAAAGAAATCGAATAAGCTTTAAAATTCAGGATAGCGGAAAATTGGAAGGAGCGAGAGGAAAAAGCACCTTAGGAAAAGGGGACAGTGGCTCCGATGGAAGGAGCGGTCCCGGGGCCGCCCCACGGTGAGGGCAGTCCCGGGGTGCGGGGGTTCACTGCTTCGGAAGGCAAAAAAACCCAACCCGGGGCTCGGAGCGTTCTCGTTTCGTGGGAGCAGAAATCCAGGAGCTGCCAGAATCGCAGCGGGACGGGAGGGCACCGGGGCCGGGGAGGGTCCGCAGCGCGGGGGCTGCCCTGGGCACGGCAGGGAGCGGGGACCCCTCCCCGGGGAACGGAACCTTCGCCCCCCCTGGGCAGGGTCCTGCCGGGGTGCGGGGGGGGGACG
>VZRW01000846.1:5404-17379 GCA_013398125.1 Aegotheles bennettii
GGAGGAGGAGATGAAGGTGGTGAGAGCCTGGCAGAGGTTGCCCAGGGAAGTTGTGGGTGCTGGAGGTGTTGAAGGCCAGGTTGGCTGGGGCTTGGAGCACCCTGGTGTGGTGGGAGGTGTCCCTGCCCATGGCAGGGGATGGAACTGGGTGAGCTTTAAGGTCCCAACCCAAACCAGTCTGGGATTCCATGATTCCAAGGCCGGGGCAAACTGTTTTGAGCAGTTGGGTTTGGGGCTGGGATCCCACAGTCTCACCACAGGCTCTGTCTCAGGCACTCTGTCGCTCTTCCTGGTGGTCAGGAGTATGTCCAGGACCACTCGCCAGCCTGGCTCTGCCTTCACAGGCTCCTTCTCTGTGGTGTCCTCCAGGGCTTCCCCTCCCTCCACGGCATTGACCCAGGGACACCAGTCACGATGCTGGGATGTGGGGTCAAAGAAGCTCCTCAAAGAAGTGTCCTGGATGGGGGGGAGATGACAGTGAAGGAGGACAGTGCCAGCATGCTTTAAAACAAACTCCAGTGAAACAATCAAACCCTCTTGGTGCCCAACACTAGCCCTGAGCTGGCTCAGTGCTGCACTGCCAGGACAACAGTGGTCCCTTGCTCAGGAGCACCCTGCCCTAGAATCATAGAATCATTATGGTTGGAAGGGACCTCCAGGGTCATCAAGTCCAACCTTTATCCCATCATATTCCTGACCATCAGACCATGGCCTCAAGTGCCTCATCAACCCGTTTTTTGAACACCCCCAGGGATGGTGACTCCACCACCTCCCTGGGCAGCCCATTCCAGTGCCCAACCACCCTCCCAGGAAAGAACTTCTTCCTAATCTCCAACCTAAACTTCCCCTGATGGAACTTGAGGCCATTTCCTCTCATCCTGTCATCAGCAATTAAGGAGAAGACACCAACACCAGCCTCACTACAACCTCCCTTTAGGTAGTTGTAGAGGGCAATAAGGTCTCCTCTCAGTCTCCTCTTCTCCAGGCTCAATAACCCCAGTGCCCTCAGCTGGTTCTTGTTTTCCAGACCTCTCCTCAGCCTTGTTGCCTTCTCTGGACTCACTCCAGCACCTCAATGTCCTTCCCATCCCATGGTGCCCAGAACTGGACGCAGCACTCAAGGTGAGGTCTCACCACTGCCGAGTACAGGGGCACCATCACCTCCCTCCCCATTACCCCCCTGATGTCTCCCCTCCCTCAGGAACTCACCGAGCTGCTGGAAGAGCAGAGCCTTGCCCTCTTGGCTCTGCGGAGAGGACTGGATGGCACCTCCACGTTCTCCCCCTGCCCCATGCTTCGGGTGACCGGGCGGCTCCTCAAGGTGGGGCTGACCACCTCCACCTGGTCCGTGGGGATGGGAGAGTCCCAGCCCCGTGGGCGAGAGATGGATGGGGATGGGCTCTTCTCATGCTGCCAGCAGGGAAAGAACAAAGAATTACTTGAGCTCCTCTGGCCACCAGCATGTCCTCTGCCTCAAGTGGCCCTGCCCAGCTCAAACAAGAGATTAAAGCCTTCTCAGCCAACCTGGCATGAACCATCCACCTTCCCTTCACACCAGGACCATCTTAGATGTGTCCAGTCAGACACGGGTGCAGGCAGCCCCAGATTCAGAGCACCCTGGGTTAGAAAACCTCAGCATCCTGGCTGGAGAGGCCCTTTTTTTGTCCTCCCACAGGAAGGCTTAAGCCTAGGATCATAGAATGGTTTGGGTTGGAAAAGATCTTTAAGATCATCCTGTCCCACCATTAACCCAGCACTGCCCAGGCCACCACTGCCCCATGGCCCTCAGCACCACATCTCCACGGCTTTGAGATCCCTCCAGGGATGGGGACTCCACTCCTGCCCTGGGCAGCCTGGGCCAGGCCCTGACAGCCCTTTGGGGCAGGAATTGTTCCTCACATCCAACCCAAACCTCCATGGGTGCAACTAGAGGCCGTTCCCTCTTGTCCTATTGCTTGTAACTTGTTTATTTAACACATTTGTGATGTGGTATCAACGTTGCAGGTGTCACAGGCTCCCACTGCTGGGTGTTTAACACCGTGGGGTTGCCTGGATGGTGTTTCTCCAAATCTTGGTGTGCTCATTAAACACGAGGCTGAGGGAGGAGAGGACAGAGAGTGGCCAAGGGCAGGGGTGAAGTCAGCAGCAACTCAGTCCTGTTGGATGTCACCCATGGCTGAAGACACAGCACCAAGATGAGCCTCTCAAGGTAAAAAAGGCAGTGGACACCCAAAAGTGGGGATGACCAATCTAAAGGGAGGTTGTAGTGAGGCTGGTGTTGGTCTCTTCTCCCCAATTGCTGATGACAGGACGAGAGGAAATGGCCTCAAGTTCCATCAGGGGAAGTTTAGGTTGGAGATTAGGAAGAAGTTCTTTCCTGAGAGGGTGGTTGGGCACTGGAATGGGCTGCCCAGGGAGGTGGTGGAGTCACCGTCCCTGGGGGTGTTCAAAAAACGGGTTGATGAGGCACTTGAGGCCATGGTCTGATGGTCCAATGGTCAGGGATATGATGGGGTAAAGGTTGGACTTGATGACCCTGGAGGTCCCTTCCAACCAGAATGATTCTAGGATTCTATGTTTAACACTTTCCCAGCTCAGCGTTGTGTTGTAGCTCAGGCTGATGCAGTGGATCAGCATCCCCTCGCTGAGTCTCTGTGCCCTGATTCAGGCAAGAGAACACCATGGTAAAGGCCAGCAATGAGGATGGGGACTCTGGTTCCAGAACTGAGAGCTTCTCTGTGCCAAAGCATCTTAAAATTCACCTCGTGTTGAACAGAATATAACTGAATTCACCAGAATTAAATCATTTGCCTTGACATTTTCTCCTTTGCCCCATTAAACTCTTGATCTTGCTTAAAATCCAGAACTTTGAGATACTTCTAGATGTTTCTCCTAATTAAAAACCCTTGCCAGAGCTCAGCTTCTGACCTCTACATCTGCCTGCTGTGACTACAAACGTGTCGTGTCCCCAGGGCTCTGCAGCCCGAGGAGACGCTCGGTTGCACGTTGGGGTTTGATGTTGCTGTTGCTGGGGTGGCTTGACATGCTTGAAGTTTCTAAATGACCATGCAGGCTTTTTGGGAGAGAAAAAGAAGCATTTCAGTAAAGTCTATGGAAACCTAACCCAAACCTCACTCAAGGGAAAAGGCCACATCTTAAAATAGTGCATCTTCGGGAAGTCTTAATTGGTGAAGGATCCAATGAAGAGCATCTCGTTTTTAGCAGACCTGGTACCTTCTTGAAAATGTGATGGGGCACAGCCTCCAAAACACTTCCAACCATAAGGATTCTATGATTCTATGACCCAGACATCCCATACCTGCTCAGAGCCTGGTGGAAGGGTGTCCTGGCTCCGTGTGAGCATCCTGCGTGGGGACGCGGGCAGGAGCAGCAGGCGCTCAGCTGGTGGAGCAACGTTGGGGCCACAGGAGTCCAGCTCCTGCCCTGCAGAGTCCAGCTGGTGGAAGCCCCACAGTCCCACCTTCCTCATGCAGCAGGAGCAGGTGATCACCGAGAGGTGCACGGAGCCAGAGGCGGCGCTGAGGGGACAGAGCAGAGTGAGGAGGGGAGGTCAGGGGTGAACCTGGGCTCTATCCCAGGAACCACAGCTCTTGGAACAGATGCAGGAGTTTGGCAGAGCAGAGGAACGGGCTCAGCTGCAGGTACCTGAGCCAGAACATCTCAAGCCATCAGTACCCCTGGGCTCAGGCACAGATTTACTGCATTTTCAGCCTTGTGTGCTAAGAAATAAACCAAAACCATTAAATCCCACCCAAAAGAGGAGAGGAGACTGAGGAGAAGAGGCGAGGAGTCTGAGAGGAGACCTTATTGCCCTCTACAACTACCTAAAGGGAGGTTGTAGTGAGGCTGGGGTTGGTCTCTTCTCCCCAGTTGCTGATGACAGGATGAGAGGAAATGGCCTCAAGTTCCATCAGCGGAAGTTTAGGTTGGAGATTAGGAAGAAGTTCTTTCCTGAGAGGGTGGTTGGGCACTGGAATGGGCTGCCCAGGGAGGTGGTGGAGTCACCGTGCCTGGGGATGTTCAAAAAATGGGTTGATGAGGCACTTGAGGCCATGGTCTGATGGTCTGATGGTCAGGGATATGATGGGATAAAGGTTGGACTTGATGACCCTGGAGGTCCCTTCCAACCAGAATGATTCTAGGATTCTATTCTATGAAAACCATTAAATCCCACCCACAGTGTTGATTTGAACAGGCTGGGTTGCAGCTTGGCTTCCCACTGAGCTGGAGCACACTCAGAGCATCCCCATCCTCAGCTCCTGAACTTCCCAGTGCTCCCGCTCTGCCCCACCACAAGCCCTTTCCCAGCCTGCACCATAAGAGGTCACTTCAAGTTCAGGAAGCTGCCTCAGGCACGAAGAACACGGCTCTTCTGCTCCCAGCACAGGAACCTGCAGGTGAGGAACCNGCCATCAGCCTCAATGGCTCAAGATAATGGGTGAAATGGGAGCTATTGGACATTTCACAGGAGGGACATCCACGTCCCTCCAGCCTCCAACAGGTTTCACAGAACCCCAGAGTGGTTTGGGTTGGAAGGGACCTCAAAGCTCATCCAGTGCCACCCCCTGCCATGGGCAGGGACACCTCCCACCACACCAGGGTGCTCCAAGCCCCAGCCAACCTGGCCTTCAACACTTCCATCACCCACAACTTCCCTGGGCAACCTCTGCCAGGCTCTCACCACCTTCATCTCCTCCTCCCATCCCATCTCCATCTCCCCTCTGGCACTTGGAACCCGTTCCCCCTGGTCCCATCACTCCCTGCCCTTGGCACCAGTCCCTCTGCAGCTTTCCTGGAGCCCCTTCAGGCACTGGAAGGTGCTCCAAGGTCTCCCCGGTGCCTTCTCTTCTCCAGGCTGAACACCCCCAACTCTCTCAGCCTGGCCCCAGGGCAGAGCTGCTCCAGCCCTCGCAGCATCTCCGTGGCCTCCTCTGGAGTCACCCAAGTTCCACACAACCATGAAGTGCAGGAGACACTTTGGTGTCAGCCCAATCCCACCACCCACCTGCAGGTCCAGCCACACAGAGCCAGGATGCAGGCAGGAACGTGCACGTGCAGGACTTCTGTGGCCAACTTCACCGGGGGTTTCTCTCCCTCTGTTTTGTGCTCCAGTTCCTCCTGGATGAGCTGGAGGAGCAGAGTGATCTTCTCCTCTGTCAGGGACTGCAGAACAGAGAAAGGCACCAGAGGCTGATGAAATGCTCACAAAAACCACATCCTACATGGAGAAAAATGTGTTCATTCCCTCCCCTGAGGGGCTGCCTGCACCCTCAGCACTTCAACTCCACTTAAGAGGCAAAAGCCACAGAGGGTGGTGGCTTTCTCCTGCCTGTCCCCAACGCCTGGACTCAGTTCAAGCACCATTTGCTCACCCGAGCAGGCGTGGGGACAGCAAAGGAGGTCACAGCTCTGTTTTTCACAGCATGCACGAGCTCGAGCAGCCTCATCCATCCCTCTGGACCCAGCAAGGCCCAGTGCTTCTGGGGCCACTGCTGGGACACAGAAGAGTCCCCAAAGGCTGTGGATGGGGCTTCAGACCTCATGGAGATGTGTTATGTCCATCTGTTTTATGCCACCTCTTCTCAGGGACCTCTGCTGGGCTTCACAGCTCAGCCAGACCATGGTGGCAACCATAAAACACCTCTGTGAATCCTGCTGAAGGGATGAAGAGTTCCCTGATGCCTGGATGGCTTCTCACCGCTGAGAGCCATCTGCTACCCAGCAAGGGAGTGTCCAACAAGCCAGACTTGGCTGGAGTGGAGCAGGGTCTTGCCAAGCCCCTGTGAGGAGCCAAACACAGAATCTCAGACTGGTTTGGGTTGGAAGGCACCTTGAAAACCATCCAGTGCCACCCCCTGCCATGGGCAGGGACACCTCCCACCACACCAGGGTGCTCCAAGCCCCAGCCAACCTGGCCTTCAACACCTCCAGCACCCACAACTTCCCTGGGCAACCTCTGCCAGGCTCTCACCACCTTCATCTCCTCCTCACATCCCATCTCCATCTCCCCTCTGGCACTTGGAACCCGTTCCCCCTCGTCCCATCACTCCCTGCCCTTGGCACCAGTCCCTCTCCAGCTTTCCTGGAGCCCCTTCAGGCACTGGAAGGTGCTCCAAGGTCTCCCCGGTGCCTTCTCTTCTCCAGGCTGAACACCCCCAACTCTCTCAGCCTGGCCCCAGGGCAGAGCTGCTCCAGCCCTCGCAGCATCTCCGTGGCCTCCTCTGGACTCTCTCCAACAGCTCCGTGTCCTTCTGCTGTTGGGGACCCCAGAGGTGGCCCCAGCACTGCAGGGGGGGTCTCACAGAGCGGAGCAGAGGGGCAGAATCCCCCCCCTGGCCCTGCTGCTCACGCTCTGGGGATGCAGCCCAGGATCCCGGGGGCTTTCCGGGCTCCAAGCACACACTGATGGCTCATGGTGATTCCACACGTGATCCATGGCTGTGGTTCTGCTCCAGCCTCTCCTGTCGTAGCTCCTGTTCTTCCCTCCTGCCTGCTGAGCTCCCTCATCTTCATGGCCCCCTGCCCACACCACCCCTGCCCCAGGGCAGCCTCAGGCACTCCAGATTCCCAATGCTCCCTAAGGCCAAGACTGTCTCCAGTCCCATGGGATCCCAGGGGCTGCCACATCTCATGGAGTGCTTGGAGGTAACAACTGGGGTGGGAGCTCCCAGGGAGAGCTCTGGAGGAGTCTGTAGGACCCCAAATCCCTTCTGCTGGGCACCAGAGAGCACCACACATGCCAGGAAAGGCACAGAGTGGGAACTGGACACTCCAGACAGGAGCCAGCTGTGCCTGTTGTTGGTCAAGGGCTCCCTTCCCAGACTCCCTTTTCCATGCTTCCAAAAACACCAGGTGAGGAACAAGCGAGGAGAAAGCCAAGGCCACAGATCCTTCACACACATGGGCAGGGCTGAGCTTCACCAGGCTGGAGTCTCCAGTTTGAACCTCCCAACTGGTGTGCTCGGGGTTTGCTCAGCACAGGTGTTCCCAGCATCGTTGTCCCGGGGGACCCGACCACAGCCAAGCTCAGGAGAAGATGGGAACTCACCATATTCTTCATGTCCTCTGGTCTGAGGGAGGGCAGCTGCAGCTCCAGCTGACACAGGCTCCAGAAGCGGTCCAGGAAGTCCTGGAGAAGGGCTCTGGGCTCATCCACCAGCAACATGGCAAAGCGATCTGGTGAGAGCAAAGGTGGGAGATCTGAGCTGGGCCACCACCCTTCCCACCCCTCCTCATCCCACAGGGACCCTTCCCAACCCTTCCTCATCCCTCAGGATAAAAGAGGAGAGGAGTCCAGCCAAGGACTCCCCATAATGGTCTCCTGGCTTTTAAAGGAAGAGCTGAGCAGAGCTTTTTTGCTCCACAACCACTCTTCTCCATGCAGCACAGCTCTGAAGATGAGATCCATCACCTTCTAAGTGTCCTCCATTCTCCAGCACCCCCATCCCCTCCCTGTTACAACCCAAAAATGAGTTCTAACTGCCCTCAAGGTGGGTAAAGGTGAAGAGAGGGTGAGGTTCCAGCCTTGGCTCAGTTGTTGAGGCTGCTCAGAGATGTCCCTGGGCATTTTATTGTCCCCAAAGGCAAAAAGGGGACTGTGGTGACACTGCTTGCTTTGAGAACTTGAAGAGAAAGCCATCATGCCCACAACAGGAGACAAGAGTGGCTACTACTGCGTCCAGCTCTGGAGTCCCCAACATCAGGAGGACATGGAGCTCTTGGAGAGAGTCCAGAGGAGGCCACAGAGGTGCACCAAGGGCTGAAGCAGCTCTGCTGTGGGGACAGGCTGAGAGAGTTGGGGGTGTCCAGCCTGGAGAAGACTCCAAGGAGACCTTATCATGGCCTTCCAATACTTAAAAGAAAGATGGGGACAAACTTTCTATAGCAGGGCCCGTAGCAACAGGACAAGAGGCCATGGTCTGATGGTCCAATGGTCAGGAATATGATGGGATAAAGGTTGGATTTGATGACCCTGGAGGTCCCTTCCAACCAGAATGATTCTAGGATTCCAAGATGTGATGGTTTTAAACCAGTTCTTACACCGAGGGTGGTGAGAAACTGGCCCAGGTTGCCCAGAGAGGTGGGAGATGCCCCATCCATGGAAACATTCAAGGTCAGGTTGGATGGAGCTCTGAACAACCTGGTCTAGTTGAAGAGGAGTGGACTGGATGACCTTGAAAGGTCCCCTCCAACCCAAACTATTTGACAGAAAGGGAGAAAAAAGAAAATAAGGGTGGACGTAGGCACCAGCCGGGCTCTGGGACACCAACCTGGGCAGGGGCTGTCTGGCCAGAAGCAGAACTTCTCATGAGCAGTGCACAAGGCCTTCTTCAGCTCCACGCAGCGCTCCTTATCTGCAAGGCAAAGCTCACTGCTACTCCCCTGAGGAGCCACCTCCTCAAGGAATGGTTGGGAAAACCAAATCAGGAGAGGAAAGGCTGGGAGGGCTTCCCTGCTCCTCCCACTCAGCACAGCTCAGGGGATGGATGTCACCTGAGGCTGTGGAGCACCTCAACCTCATCTCCCTCCTCACCAGAAGGAGCTGTGGCACCTCCAGCCTCCCTGGGGGCAACCAGAGAGTGGCAGAGGAGGCTCGAGGGCTCATCTCCACAACATCAGTGTCACCAGAGCAGTTCCACCTCCCTGCAGCCAAAATCCCTTCCTGGTCCCAGGCGTGGTGACTACGGAGCTGGGGAACCCATCACAGCTGTGGAAACCCAGCTCCAACCAACCAGAGGCACCGGGACCATCTGCTCTTGCCAGAGTGCAGGTAAAGGAAAGTGAGGGCCTGGGCTGGAGAAGATGAGGCTGGGGGGAGACCTCACTGCTCTCTGCAGCTTCCAGAGGAAGGGAAGCAGAGAGGGAGATGCTGAGGTCTTCTCCCTGGGATCCAGGGCCAGGACACGTGGGAATGGTTCAGAGCTGCATCAGGGGAGGTTCAGACCTCATATGAGGAACCATTTCTTTACCAAGAGGGTGGAAGAGACTTCCTGGAGAGGAGGTCAATGCTCCTGTTTGAGAGGCATCTGCATGATGCCCTTAACAACTGCCTTTAACTCTTGGTGGTCAGGCAGTTGGACTTGATGATCGTCATAGGTCCCTTCCAAGTCTCTTCTCCCAATTGACAAGCAATAGGACAAGAGGGAACGGCCTCAAATTGCACCCAGGGGAGGTTTGGGTTGGATGTGAGGAACAATTCCTGCCCCAAAGGGCTGTCAGGGGTGGAGTCCCCATCCCTGGAGGGATCTCAAAGCCGTGGAGATGTGGTGCTGAGGGCCATGGGGCAGTGGTGGCCTTGGCAGTGCTGGGTTAATGGTTGGACTTGGTGACCTTAAAGGTCTTTTCCAACCCAAACCATTCCATGAGTCTATGCTACTCTAACCCACCTCCCACAAAAGGAGCAAGAAGTTCCATCACGTCCTCACAGACTCATTTTCAGGAACAAACATCCCAAACCACCCAGGATGAGGCTGCAGAAGTCATTTTGGTGGTCCACACCCCCCAGGTGCCCTCACCCACCCCCCAGGGGCTGGGATACTCACACTTGTTGAAGTCCAAGGCGAGCTGCAGGCTCATGCAGAGGAAGGCCTGGCAGCTGGAGCACTTGAGCATGTCACACTCCACGTTGGTCCAGCCATACCGGGCACAGACCAGGGGGGACAACTCGTGGGGTTTGCCCGCCCACTTCAGAGGGTGCTGGTGTTAAGGAGAAGACCTTCTCATGGGTTAAAGGGTCAAACATAGACCAGGGTTTATAGGACCAAAGAAAACAGGCTGGGAGAGTTGGGGGTGTTCAGCCTGGAGAAGAGAATCATAGAATCATTCTGGTTGGAAGGGACCTCCAGGGTCATCAAGTCCAACCTTTATCCCATCATATCCCTAACCATTAGACCATGGTCCCACTTCTGGGGTCCCCAACAGCAGAAGGACACGGAGCTGTTGGAGAGAGTCCAGAGGAGGCCACGGAGATGCTGCGAGGGCTGGAGCAGCTCTGCTCTGGGGCCAGGCTGAGAGAGTTGGGGGTGTTCAGCCTGGAGAAGAGAAGGCACCGGGGAGACCTTGGAGCACCTTCCAGTGCCTGAAGGGGCTCCAGGAAAGCTGGAGAGGGACTGGTGCCAAGGGCAGGGAGTGATGGGACGAGGGGGAACGGGTTCCAAGTGCCAGAGGGGAGATGGAGATGGGATGGGAGGGAGAAATTGTTTGGTGTGAGGGTGGTGAGAGCCTGGCCCAGGGTGCCCAGAGAAGCTGTGGCTGCCCCTGCCTGGCAGTGTTGAAGGCCAGGTTGGCTGGGGCTTGGAGCACCCTGGTGTGGTGGGAGGTGTCCCTGCCCATGGCAGGGGGTGGCACTGGGTGAGCTTTAAGGTCCCTTCCAACCCATGCTGTGGTTTTACAGGACAGAGCCTGTGTGGAAGCCTTGAGGGTGACAGCCAGGCAGGGTGGGGGACGGGCAGAAGCTCAGTGCCAGGAAGGATATGGTGAAGGTTTCTACTCTGCTGAAGTAGGCTTCCCTGCTGGCGGACTCCAGGGCAAGAGCATCCATTGGAGAAGATCCATTGGCTGACTCCGACCAGTCGGATGTGTCCTTCCTAAAGGGAACAGCAAAGGGAGCACCGGGAGAGACCACGTTAATAAAGACACAACCAGGGCATCTTCTAACCCCTTGTCCACCTGGTTGGCCCTCAAAAACCCTTTATCCATTGCTCTTGAGCAATAACTTGTGATTACTGCATCAATCATGGAGCCCCAGAGTCCTTTGGGTTGGAGGGACCTCAAAGCTCAGGCAGTGCCACCCCCTGCCATGGGCAGGGACACCTCCCACCACACCAGGGTGCTCCAAGCCCCAGCCAACCTGGCCTTCAACACCTCCAGCACCCACAACTTCCCTGGGCAACCTCTGCCAGGCTCTCACCACCTTCATCTCCTCCTCCCATCCCATCTCCAGCTCCCCTCTGGCACTTGGAACCCGTTCCCCCTCATCCCATCACTCCCTGCCCTTGGCACCAGTCCCTCTCCAGCTTTCCTGGAGCCCCTTCAGGCACTGGAAGGTGCTCCAAGGTCTCCGCGGTGCCTTCTCTTCTCCAGGCTGAACACCCCCAACTCTCTCAGCCTGGCCCCAGAGCAGAGCTGCTCCAGCCCTCGCAGCATCTCCGTGGCCTCCTCTGGACTCTCTCCAACAGCTCCGTGTCCTTCTGCTGTTGGGGACCCCAGAACTGGTCCCAGTTGAACCAGCTGGAGTTGGCTGTGACCAGTGGAGCACTGGAGCTCCTTTCCCATCCCAGTAGGAGCAGATCCATGCTCAGAGCCCCCCCTGGAGCCCAGAATTCCAGACTGGGGGTTCCAGGGGTGCCCCAGAGGACCCACAGCTGCTCAGCTTTGGCCACACACTCCCAAACCACAGCCACCAGTTGCTCCCCAGTCCCCACCAGTAACCCCTGGGACACCTCCCACACCCCCCAGGTCACAGCCTCGGCCAGGGATGGCAAAGCTCCACCTGCCCCCACCATCCCAGTGCCCCCCAGTGCTGCTTCCCCATGTCCCAGCATCTCCCAGTTTCCACTGCTGCCTCCCAGTGCTCCTTAGGGCCACCAGTACTCCCAGTACCACCTCCCACTGACCCTTAGGGGCACCAGTACCACCTCCCAGTGCCACCAGTACTCCGAGTGCTGCTTCCCAGTGCCCCTTAGGGCCACCAGTACTCCCAGTACCACCTCCCAGTGACCCTTAGGGGCACCAGTACTCCCAGTACCGCCTCCCAGTGCCCTTTAGGGCCACCAGTACCACTTTCCAGTGCCCCTTAGGGCCACCAGTAGTCCCAGTACTCCCAGTACCGCTTCCCAGTGCTCCTTAGGGCCACCAGTAGTCCCAGTACTCCCAGTACCGCCTCCCAGTGCCCTTTAGGGCCACCAGTACCACTTTCCAGTATCCCTCAGGGCCACCAGTACTCCCAGTATCAC
>VZRW01000847.1:6669-24043 GCA_013398125.1 Aegotheles bennettii
AAGGATACAAATGATCAAAGAGTGTCATCACCTAAACCTTAGAAAAAAATCCCATCTATTTCAGGAGTCTTATATCTCTTATATCTCCTAATGGTTTGTCTGTCTCTTCATTTTATGATGGTATGGAAGAATAGGAATGTAATTATCAAAGTCTTGATGGATTTTGCTGAGTGAGGAGCAAAGCATACTGTTAGAAAGACCAGAGAGTTCAGAAGGCAACAATGAAGTAGGTAAGGTTCTGCTTGTTCCTTACTTCCCTGTTTACCATCAACAGCTTTGTCTAGAACCAGTACTAGCTGTACAATGACCACACACAGCCTGAAAAAATCAGGTGCCTTTTCAAGTTCTCTTTTCTAAACTTTAATAGTTTAGTTTTTTGGGTTTTGTGTTTTGTTTTGGTTTGGTTTTTTTAATATTTCTTGTTTGCATAGAAGAACACTGTTATCATTTGCTTATCAGTTTATTCTTAATGTAGGGTAACTATTTCCTGATTACTACAGACTTAAATTCACATCTGCTGTTAATCTTCCGACCAGCTGATCAAGTTGGACTTGTTTCAGTGATAGAGATATAGCCATACTTCAGCTACCTCTGCTTATCCATTGCCTCATCAAAAAGTCTTTTTCACTCAGAACATAGTTGTTGGTCCTCCACATCATCTTGTTATCTCTGTTTTTTGTGGGTTTTTTTCCTCAAAAAATTAAAGATTTACCACAAGCTAAATTGATAAAATTAATTGATAAAATGATAATTTAATACCCATTCCTTTGTTTTTCTTTGGATACAGTGCTGCCTAGAATAAACAGTCATAAACAAACAAACAAATCATTAATACTGATACTTAGCATTTATGTATTATTTTATACACTTTAATTCTACTGCAAATTTTAATGAAGTCTCAATTAGCTGCTGTAGTATGATAATTCAAAATTTATGGAGGTCCACAACCTACATGTATTTTCTCTATTTGCTGTAGGAGCAGCTATAAGCATATTGTACTTCATAAGTCTTATTTCTCCTTCAGATGCCCCAGACTGCCAAGTCCCAACAGTAACAACCACAGACTGGCAATTTCCATTGGCATGAAAAAGGTATTATGTCAACAAATAGATAAAGGCACATAGGGTTTTCTGCAAGGTCTTATTTACTCTGAAAGGTAGTCTCTGCTTTTTTGCTCCATGTGTAGAGGGCACATATGATCACAAAGCAACTAAAAAATCAATAGAGACAAAATATGAAAAGGCTTATTGAAATTAAATCAACCAATTGGTAACCAAGAAAAAGGGATTCCTGTTTCTGTGTTAGTAGTCTTCTTCTAGTAATATTGCTGCAGTTCCTCTAGGCCATTGGCTGGTTTGGGTTCTTATTTGTTTGAGGGGTTTTTTTTGAAACTGCTTCTAGGCTTCATGTTCTGTTATTTCTCATTTTCCAGACAGTTATCAATGCTGTACAGATGTCCTCCTTAATATCAAACAGTATTGAATTGATTCTGTCCCTAATTTCTTTGACAGTGGAAGGCTTGTCTGAAAAACATCCTAGAGTGGTAAACTGTTCTGCTCTCTTTTCACTCTTAGCATATCATTCCTACTAGTTAGGTGAAAGCAGACCAGCTGACAAGTACCTATAAAGCCCGTTCAAATGAAGTGTAGTCATTTCTCTTGAAAAATTCCATCTGTTTTAGTAGCCTGAAATTTGACAAGAAGTCATGCTAATATAGATGGGTCTCAAGGAATAATGTTACATATACTACAAATACCATCAAACTAATATACGTGTCCTAAGTCAAGACAGAATATTTACTTATTTGCCATATATATATTTGTGTGTTGTATATTTCCAAAAACCTCACACACATTTTGTCACTTTTTTCCTCAAGGGTCTCAACCTTTCTTCAGCCTTCTTCTCAGATGTACTTCAGGACACCAGGCAGGACAACACAAAAGTAAGGGGATCAAGAAGAACCTGTACTTGACAGTTACTTTGATTAATGAAGTTCAGTACAATTACACAAAACAAGTAGTATATGGGAATCATTTACCACTTCACAGAGCAATTATGTGAAACAGGAAAATGTCTTTGTTCCTTGATTTTGTTAATGGTCTACTCAGAAGAACAAAGAATGATTGGTCATTACTTGCCAGAGTAGAATAGTCTTGTATTGACATTATACCAATATTGATTGGAAATCTGTAAAGGCATTGTAGTCACTAAAGACTGGTATCTCACACCATTAAATGAGGATTTTGGCATTCTAACTAACACAAGATTCCTATGAAATTTTTGATTTTTAATGTAAATTTTCCCTAGACTTAAATCTGATCAGATTGGTAATTTTTTGAAATAAAGAGATGGTTGTATGAAGTCAGTGAAACAAAATATGAGATACTAAAACTCTACTGCTTCCTAGATGGTGTTATACCTTTCAGTGTCTATATAGCAAACAACAGTAATTGACAGTTTCTACTGTAGTCTATCTCCTAAATTGAGTGCTTAAAAGGAGTGATGAAGAATCAGTAACCAAATATAAAACAATATCACAATGTGATTTCATGAACAGGTTAACACTTTAACAGAGAAGCCAGCTGCTATGCTAATATTTATTCATCCTCTTGTCTTTTTAATAACTTCCACAGGTTAGATAACACTTGAGTGAAAGAATACAAAGACTCCAATGGAGATGTTAAAAACTTGAAGTTGCCAGAGCACATTTGAAAAAAAGATAGGCTATAGAAATCAAACCACTTCAAACCCAGTAGAAGAGCTTTACAGGGAACAGGTAGCATTGGTTTTTAAGTAACGTGCCACATTCTTCCTCTGCAGAATTTTGTGTATGTAAGAGGCAGCGTATGCACATAAACCTGACTGTGTCCAGACCAAGAGTGCATGTGTAATAATTCTTCAATAAGCCTGTTATGATATTAATTTGTTAAGCCATTCAAAATTGAGATCTTGACATTTCACTTCAGTTAAGCATTTTCTAACCATTTATTAAAATTTTATTTTTCCAGGCCAGTTTCAGTACTACACTACAAGCTAGAGTGTTTAGTCTCTCCGTTTGTCCATCTCTACACATCACACCTGTAGGACTGAGTGAATGCAGAACCTGGGCTGTTGATATCAATCTCATGACAATGCATCCAGCACTCAACTGTTTCAATAAAACACTTACATGCTGATATTTTTGAGACATACTGTATCAGTATCGCATTAGCTACATCACAACAAAGTCTACAATGAGTTATTAAATGTCACTTTCATTCAAGGCAGCACTTCAAAGTAGTCCCGTGATATATAAAACAAGTAGCAGCATACTGAACTGTAGTATTATAAACACTTTTAATTGTGATAATAGATTGCCTCCACAGAGATCTGAAATATCCATAGAGAAACACCTGTGAAAACAGAGGTACCTTCTGTCATAGTGCAACAGAAGTGGTGCTGTTCTGCAAGTTAAGAGGCAGAGCCAAGGGGAGGTCACAGCACTGGTGAGGCAGCCTTCTCTCCAGCAAGGCTGTAGATTCATATTGCCTAAGCAGAGTCAGCAAAGCAGTAGCAGTGAGGGCAACAGAGCCAATTAACAGTCTAGTAATCATCACACATGAGCAAGGGGACAAGTCAGATCCAAGACCAATCCAGGAATTTCCATCAGCAAGTCACGAACAGGAAAGAATGCTCAGCTGAGATTTATCTACAACATTGCTCAGACAAGGAGCGGGTGCCTAAACCCAAGTTTAAATGAAGCACCTGAATTTGGGGGGGAAATAGAGGGGGGGGGGGACTGTTGTCAGATGAAGCTGGTTGGGGAAATTAGGGTCTTTACACAGAATTCTGACACCTTCAGGCATCATTATTAGATTAAGAAGACCAATTCTCTCCATCCCTTGCCTTTGACAAAGATGTATTATATTTGCAGGAAGAAACTTTAATTCAGCAGTCCTTTTTTGTGTCTTTGTGTTTCCCTGGGAGTGTACTATAACATCAGAAAAGAAGATGGTATTTTATGGTTATACAGTGCATCTGCAGATATGCTCTTCCAAAAGCTTTATGTAACAACGTGTGTTTAACATATATATATATTGGTTGTCTGTGAATGTGGAATATTTTATTCTGTGATAGAGGTACAATTTCTACTCCACAAACTTATTTTTCTAAGTACTGGTAAGATTTTTTCCTTGAAGTTATTTCACTGTAATACGAACGGAAACTGCTAGTTCTCAGTTTAGGATAGGAAAACCCACTGACCTATGAACATAATTTTGTCTCCTGCTGAGAAGTCAGTGAGGTTAATTAATCCCCGTCCACTCTTTTACTCTTCCACTGTTTTCAAACTAAGAACCATAGTAGCTGTTTACAAATTCAGTTTACCTGGCAGTGAAACTTGGAAATAGTACAAAAATGGTCAGATCTCTTGACCAATATTCTTATCCAGGACATTCTTGCTGCTTGCACTTACCTTCAAATTGTCTCACTTCCACTATCATCCTGCAGAGTCTACTATTAATATTTGAATAATCCTTTCAACTCTGTTATAAGAAGGAAATAGAAAGATAACCTAATTGTCCTTAATTCTTTAAGCATTTATTTTGTTTTATATTTGTAGCGTTCTTTTTCACAGATGATTAAAAAAAAATAAAACATGTCACTTAAAAGTATTCTCTTACACTACCCTATTTAAAAACTTTGCTACACTGAGTTCTTGTTATATAATTGCTCAGTTTTTCTTCTGAAAACTAATAATTTTGGATTTGTAACATTTGTAACATTTATTCTTACCTCAGAATTGCACTGATGCTTAGCAAACACTTTTTACCATAGTAAAAGGTGCTTTCTTTTGAATAGCCACAAAGTGTTTAAAGTTGAAATAACGTTGGAGGACCAAAACAGTTTTCTGTTCAAATATTCTATATTCCTGTATTTTTCAAGTAAAATTTTAGAAAACTCTATATTAAGAGGACTTTTTTTCCTGAAAAATAATACTGATTCAGTTTTATAATTGTTTCAATATAAAATCTCTCATTTACTTCAGTTACTCAACAAGCAGTCTCACAGCGCCAAAGAAATACTGGGGTTCCAAAATGCAGGTATACAACTTTGTTAAAATACAATTTCCATTTATTTTTAAAAAGCAACAGACAGTCATTGATGGTGACATCATAAAGCTGAAACTAAAAGCTAGGTCTTTTTCAGAACCACATTTTGGCCATAAGAATATTTTTAGCATCTCAGAATATTGGAGATTTAGGAGTGAACCTAAAAAAGACCAGTTTAAACTGCCTTAGCATTAATGAAACCATCTTTTTCTTAAGGTCATGAAGTCATAAACTTCCAAGACCTCATGATCTGTAAGTTTAACTCTAGTGAGTTGAAAGCTGTGCTTCAATATAAGTTTACCCTGCAGTACCTGTGATTACATTGAGGAATTCCATCTCCAGGACCCACTGGCTCATACTTTAGCTGGCCTAAAACAACCTAAAAATGTTGAACAAAATAAGAGAAGAAAAGTAAATACAGTAGTTTGGATCAACTGATATAAAATCACTTTTGTTTAACACAGTTTACTATTTTCATTGCCTTTGTTACATCCCAATAAATCTAGTTAAAGTAAGTATTTATACTACACATACATATGTAAAGTCTATTTAATTTTGCCACAAAGGTAAATAAATTACAAGGTATTTAGATTTGGTCTTTTACTCAAAAAAAAAAGCAAAAACAAAAAAACAAAACAAAAAACCACAAAAACAAACAAACAAAAAAAAGAGTCAGAGAGCAGAAACTCCATGTAGGAGAGCTATAAAAACATAGTTATCTCTCCTTATAGAAAACATGTATCATCAGCAGAAGTGTGAAAGAACCATAGAGATTCTGCTGCATCTCCTAGGTTTACTATGGATGAAATCCCTAAGTTCTTGTTAAAGTCAATGGGCCTTTGCTGTCATGACTAAATAAATCTGACAGCTAACTCACTCTGAGATGGTAAATTTATTATAAGCTTTAAAGAACCTATAGCAATGCCTCCTGTCCCACAGTTAGCACAACTAATGCATCAGATGTTCAGCAGCTGCTGTGTGAAACTAATGACATCCATCATGATAATGCATAAGACTTCATCTTTTTCCTTATCATGCTCACGAAAGATAACACAGCTTCAGAGAAAGCAGTATGCCACATCCTTACAATGGGTAAAACGGCATATCTCCCCTGAAGTAAATGGTGTTACACTGAATTGCATCACCTGAGAGCAATAAACTTTTCCTTCCTGAGGAGCTTTTTGTGTTACTGGATTGTGAGGGGGTTTTTATTTATTTTTTTTTTCCCATGGTGGAATTAGGTCATTCATATCATTAGAATTTTACTACAGTATTCAGTATCATTCTGAGGAGCCTGCAAACAGCTATCAGATCACTGTAGGTTTTGATCATCTTTCAGTTGACTAGAGCAATGACCAAGCAGCAGGCAGCTCATCTATTTTGTCACCTATAGCTTTATTAGTACAAAGTCAGAAAATCAAGACTCATTGTGGTTAATAAAAAGTTGTGCCTGAAACTCCTTAAGTCAAATGCTAAGTATTTACATTTCAAAGTGGTCTTTGGTTTCTAAAAGAGGGATTTTTGGAAGTTGTAGGGGCTTTCCACATTGTTTTTTATTTCACTGCATTCCTGTCACTTGGACATTCATTAACACTGCAGTTCTATGAATATAAGCAGAGCTCATGCATAGTTCAGTAACATTTTGAAAGGCCATAGGTAGGGTTACTTGCTCCAAAACCATGAATTACTATCTCCAGTGACTAGACTAATCTACAACTGATGACATGTTCTGTTTAACACCTAAATTACTGCTTAAATGCTAGCCCAAGTTAAAAGACAATGATGTCTTAAGCTTTGCATTGTGATTCATGAACCTCTAACCAATACACTGTGAACAAATTTCCCTCTAATAAACCTGCCCTGATTAATTAGTACCTGTCATCTTTATTCATTTCTTACTCACTTCAGTCAATTCTAGGAGAAAGAGAAAATACTCTGTAGGTAAGGAGTCACAGCATGGCATTCTCAGTCTATATCCTTACAGATCAAACTATAAATTCTGCCAAAGACACTGGTGCAGTAATATTGTATTAATGTTATAATGTGGACATATACACAGGGAAGATGGTATTTTAAGCACACAGATTTTGTTCCCAAGGCAACCAGTTAAATTTTCAAAAGTAGCATTGTATTCAGACCTGTTGAGTTCCTACAGATCCTGTCAAATTCAGCTTGAAACTATTAGAACTGAGCCATAAATACAATTATAAAGTACTCTCAGCCCTTGAAGCTAAGATAATACACATATTACACATACTACTGACCTTTTAGAATATATTTCTTTTGTCAATTATCTTTCCAAATAGAACAAAATCTATTCTGAACATTATAATTTCTTATTTCAAGAAAGGCAATGTGATACACCAGAGAACACTAAACTTGCAATGGATGCAAACTGGAGCATAGGAGGTTCCATGTGAATATCAGGAAGAACTTCTTTACTGTGAGAGTGACAGAGCACTGGAACAGGCTGCCCAGAGCAGTTGTGGAGTCTCCTTCCCTGGAGACATTTAAAACCCGCCTGGATGCGTTCCTGTGTGATGTACTGTAGGTGACCCTGCTCTGGCAGGGGGGTTGGACTAGATGATCTTTCGAGGTCCCTTCCAACGCCTACGATTCTGTGATTCTGTAAGAAGGCAGGCATAAAAAACTGAGATCATCTGGGCAGTAGTCTAGCATGCTGATCTACCAGACTTCCTCTCTCTTCCACGTACATATGCCAGCATTAGTTGTTATGAAAGACAAACAGATTTCAAAAAGTCTTGAATGTCCTTTTATTTAATTAGAGAGGTCCCTGCTTTGCTGTCTTTGAGACCAGGAATAATCCTATTAGAAATAATAGAGTTTAAAGAGCTGTTGTGAAGCCATATGAAAACCTTATGAAGGGCACTTGTAAACCTGTCCTGTCATCCTCTTTTAACACTGTTCCTCCAAAAGAACACAAAATCATTTTAGGTTTAAAAGAGGAGAATCATGAAATGAGAAAATACCATGTTTTACTGACATAATGTAAGCTTCTGTAGTTTAGTACTGAAGAAGCCCTTCAAGATGGGTAGAATGGCTATCTTTGAAAAACAGGTAATTTAACAAATTTAACAAAGTTCAAAATGCCTTTATGATTTAAAAAAAAAAAAAAAAAAAAAAAAAAAAAGAGAGAGAGAGATAATGAGCCAGGCCAAATAAGGGTCAGTTTCAGCAAACTTTATGGAATGGCGTGAATGTGACTCAGATCAGAGCTCAACATACATGTTAAAAGCTCATAATTCAGGACCAGTTCTAGATGGAGCAATAGGAAGAAGTGCTCAGAATGTAACTTTTTACAAACTGGAGGACAGTATTATTCATATAGGGAAGTAACCCACCTTCCTCTGAAATACCGAGCAACAGCCACTGGTGGAGGCAGAATGTCTGATGCATATAGTGATAGTTTACTGTCAAATACTATGTCCTCAGGTTCTTACTAGTGTAAAGTATTTTAAACTAGAAACCTCACTGCTATAGCAAAAAAGTTTCACTCACATTTTCCTCATTTGTGTTCAGATAAAATAAGCTGTTCAGGTCTCAGGAAGTGAGAAAATGAAGAGGAGTTAAATCCATTCAAATTAACTCAGTCAATGCATGTTGGACAGACTCAGGTTATTAAGAACTGTATTGTCTGTTCCCTCTTAACTGATGAGATTTCATAAAACCTAGGTTAAGGGCATTCTCCATCCTTCCCTGCCTTTCTGCTTGAATGTCAATTTACAAAACACCACATAGGCATATGATGGTGTGAAGAAAAATTGGGAGACCAAACTAATGTGAAAAGGTAGGAAATATGAGTCTTTGTTATTTCCTTACTGGGAAATAACTCAACACGACTTTGGTTAAGTACATTTTTGTGCACTGATATTGATTTGTTCTTTAGTGAGGATGCATGTCCTGAAAAAACCCTGTTTCTCATATTTTCTATCTGTTTGATATTTGTTGTTGCATCTAGATCATCTGTCAGTAGCAAGTATGAGCTTATGCTGATGTGCTTTGCACTTGGGGAAATTTTCAGGAAAAGGACTCACATGGGAGTTATTGTGGATAACTTGGTGGAAACATCCACTCAAGGTGAAGCAGGGAATAAGTAAACAGAACATGAAATAAGAGAGTCAAGAAACAGTAGATAAAACACTGTAATCAGATGTCTCGGTTCAGATGGCCACAACTCAGAGAGGCAGAGTTTGCTTTTTGTTACTCCCCTTCACCCCCTTGGATAAAATAGGAGGGGAATAAGGAATAAGGGCTTAACAGTTGAAAGTTAAAATTGTAACAGATTTAATGAAACAGGGAGAGGAAGTAACAGGTGGGAAAAGAAGAAAATATATACAAATGTATACAACCCGACTGATAACTGCCGATACAAGTTCTCAAAAGTCCTCCACTGCAAAGCCGATGTAGGAAAAAAAAGGGGTCCAAAGCTCTTTCCAGCACCCAGCACTCAGATCCTGCAGAGCACGTGGTGAGCTGGTAACAAAGGCAGGGCCCTTCCTCCCTCTGGGCCGTCTCCACGTGACAATGAGAAGAGAGCAGAAAGAAAAGAGAGGCAGGAACTTCCTGTTCTCCTGGTTTTATAGAGTTTGCCAGGAAGTGGGAGGGAATACTGATACCCCAGACCCCTTTTTCACAAAGGGTCCTAAACCCCACTCCCCCCTCTTTGTGTCTTTGCAGTAAAGCCATAAGATTTGCCTGTCCTCTCAAACCGTAACATCTGACAACTTCAGTAACAGGACCCCCAGTAATGTCACCTTTAAAAAAGATGTAATGGAATTAGAAATTAAACAAATCATAAAGATGACTAGAGATATTAGAGTTTACATGCACAGATTTTCCTTTGACTTGACTGAACTCTCTGCAAAATGCTTAGTGCTTTTGCACAACCTCAGAAGAAATCAAAAAGAAGACTATGTAACTCAAAATTGTAGTTTCCCTGCATGATCTTCCTTTTCTTGTGAGGTGAAAGACTCTTCCATATATCCAAGTTGATAGTCTACATTTCATTTCTTACACTGTTGGAAGGTTTCCATCCTTCCAGTCTACCTTTGAGAATGGCACGTTGGAGTAAGAGGAGTCAAGGTGCAATGCCGTCTCTGTATTCCTCCCATTGTCCATCTGTCTGCTGAAGATAGAGAGAAATAGTAATCTTCCAAATCCCAAAGAAACCAGTACAAAGAAGTATAACTAATCTTTTAGTCCCCCTTACCAACATGGATTTAGCTAAAGTAAATCACAAAGGACCATTCTTCAGTCAAAGTCAAATGGAATGGTTTTCAGTAAAATTTCTTTCTCTGCCTCCTCAGGTTTACTGACATGAGCATGTGAAAAAAGTCTTATTTTGTATTTCTTGGTCTTTTTTTGACCGTATTCTCTGTTCACTTTTTTTTCTCTAAGCCTTTAGCAATAGATCTGCAATATACAGGCAGGCACATCCTAACATACAGGCTTGTGCAAAGTGAGTGCATACATTACTTTATGAGTTTCACTATTTTTTTTAAAAAAAAAAAAAGGAAAGATGATTATGTCACAATCTTTAAGTCACATATTTTTAGTCACAGTTACTAGAAGATCTTTGATAATACTTTGACATTTATATGGTGTGTTATAACCAATATTCAGCGACTCCGTGCCTCCCTCTTTGGAAAGCATTATTAAGCATGAAATAATTTTTAACTTGTTTGAAATATTCTTTCATTTCCTTTTCAAAGCTCTAGATATCATCACAGAAAAAACAATCTAGCCTTGGATAAATAAGGAAAAGTCACTCCATTCTTTGCCAACCACTATTTCCACTTTGAAATTTGCAAAAATATGTGATGATTAAAAATAGGGGTCACAGTGGCCACAGTGTTAACCTGGCTTACCACAAAGCTTTTCATTCAAACAACATTCATATGATCAAGCTGAAAAAGATGTATCTATGTAAGCAGACATTCTAAACTATTAACCATTGTACTTTACTGAACAATAATCCAATAATCCGATGTCATTCTTATGCTGGGGACTCCAGAACAGGACACAGTACTCCAGGTGGGGTCTCATAAGAGCAGAGGGGGAGAATCATCTCCCTCAACCTACTGGTCACATTTCTTTTGATACAGCCCAGGATATTGTTGGCTTTCTGGGCTGCAAGTGCACACTGACAGCTCATGTTGATCTTTTCATCAACCAACACACCCAAGTCCTTCTCCTCAGGGCTGTTTTCAATCCATTCTCTTCTCACCCTGTATTTGTGCATGGGATTGTCCTGACCCATGTGCAGGACCTTGTACTTGGACTTGTTGAACTTCATGCAGTTTGCATGGGCTCACCTCTCCGGTTTGTCAAGGTTCCTCTGAATGTCATCATCTCCCCCCAGTGTGTTGACCACATCACACAGCTTGATGTCTTCAGCAAACTTGCTGAGGATACACTTGATCCAATTGGCCATGTCGCAGACAAAGATGTTAAACAGCACTGGTCCCCATACCAAACCCCGAGGAATGCTGCTTAGATCTCTTTATATTTCTTTTCCATTTAAGACTGCAAGTTTTCTGGAGTACAGGCTTTCTCTCACCTTGTGTTTGTGCTGCACTAAACACATTGACATTGAAATCTTGTTTTGAAATTCCTGTGTTTTTCTAACCAAAATTATTCCTACCGTGTCCACTGTAAGGCCAGAGAACTGCAAGGATGTCTGAACTGTGATCACTAGCTAACCACTCAGGATATATTAATCTTGTTTTGCACCACTAGTACTACAGTTTCCAAAATCATGCAAGTGGGATAACAATGGCATGCCTTCTGAATTGCTGGAAGATTTTTGTTGGGATTTTGTTTTGTTTTTAAATAAAAACTCCAGCCTATAATGATCATTAGTGAAGCTAAAAGCAGGTCTGGCATATAGAATGAACATGTCCACTTATATTTTAGTAATTACAGGGTTTTCTTCCCTTTTTTTAATCTCTTGTGGTAACATTTTCCCTTATTTGATCCCTAACAAGTGTGATTATGTAAACAAACCCTCTGCAGAATATCTTACAGGTTGTCACTACTTTCTTCTTTCCTCAGTAATCTCTCTTTCTCCTTAACAGCTTCATAAAATTTGAGTTTGGGATAGAGAGAATACTAATCTTTCAACTGTTCTTGTAATCACAGAGTTTTAGGCAGGCAGAAAAGATAAATTCTGGGTTGGTTTGCTGTCTTTTTCCCATCTGGAAGTTCACATAGGTTGTACAATGTATGAAATACAATCTGTCAATTTAAATTATCTTTAGAGAGAATTCTCCTGAGTGACAGTATTTGACATTATCTTAAGACAAAGCCTAAACCAGGAAATTGTTACTTGGCTTACTTTGCATCTTACCAGTAGAAAAGAAGGTAAACTGCCCACCTCATTGTCACAAAAACAGTCAATTGAAATGTGAACAGGGGAATGACATTTGCAAAATTTTCATCTAATCATAGAATCATCAATGTTGGAAGAAACCTTCAAGATCATCCATTCCAACCACCTACCTACATCACCACTAAACCATATCACCCAGCGCCACATCCAGACACCTCCTGAACACCTCCAGGGACAGTGACTCCACCACCTCCCTGGGCAACCTATTCCAATATCTAACCACCCTTACAGTGAAAAATTTTTTCCTAATGTCCAATCTGAATCTCCCCTGCTGCGATTTAAGGCTGTTGCCTCTTGTCCTTTTGCTTTAGACACAGCAGAAGGGACCGACCCCTGCCTCACTACAGCCTCCTTTCAAGTAGTGATAGAGAGCAATGAGGATTAAATTTATTATCACTTACTGGTCTCTACAACCTTGAAGAATCACAGAATCACAGAATAGTTTGAGTTGAAAAGGACCTTAAAGGTCATCTAGTCCAACACTCCTATCATGCGCAGGGACATCCTCCACTAGACCAGGTTGCTCAGGACCCCATCTAATCTGACCTTGAACATCTTCAGGGACAGGGAGTCCCCCACCTGCGGTCCAGGGCAACTTGTTCCAGTGTTTCACCACCTTCATGATGAAAAACTTCTTCCTTATGTCTACACTAAATCTACTCTTCTTCAGTTTAAACCATTACCTCTTGGTCATATCACAACAGGCTCTGCTAAAAAGTCTGTCCCCATCTTTCTTATAGGCCCCCTTTATGTATTGAAAGGCAGCAATGAAGTCTCCTCTGAGCCTTCTCTTCTCCAGGCTGAACAATGCCAAGTCTCAGCCTTTCCTCATAGGATAGACGCGCCAGGACTCTGATCATTTTTGTTGCCCTTCTGTGGACTTGTTTCAACAGGTTCATGTCTTTCTTGAAAGTAGTACTGTCTTCAGCAATAGAGTCACATTGTTGGGACATTATAGACTTTATTTAATGTCTGACCCCATCTATAAGCAAGCAGTGAATCAGAAAGTCATATTATGTGCAGTAGTAAGTTAATTCCTATGTTTGATAATACAAGAGTTTATCTGCTTCTCTTCCTGGACAGATTAGTCACTTCTTAGATCAAAAAGTCCCGGCACAAAATTACTTTTTATTTTGCTAAAAGAGTATGTGATATTAGACAAGTGACCAATTACTAGCAAAACTGTCTCATAAATTTTGCTGATTCGTTAATCCAAGATGTGTCTAATCATTTTTGTCTCCTACCCATCAACTTACATACTTGTGCCTGGGAATACATGTTTGAAGTGTATTGGGACCAAAACTGGAGGTTTGGTACTGTTCAAGTAAACTTGAAATAATATTAACAGAAATTACTTCATGGGTTTATTAATTGTACAGTATCAGAAATTCCTCCCAAGATCAAATATTATTCTTTTAAGACTCAGAATGCTACCCAAGATCAAATACTGCTGAATTTAAGTTCCACAGAAGAGACATGTTGGGGTGAATGTATCAAAAAATAATGAGAAGCAAAGCCTTCTGATGCAAAAATAATGTAATTGAAAGATGAAGAAAGAGAAAATTAGAAATTAATCAAGAAGAGGGAGAATGAAGACTAGGGAGTAAAGTCAAGTAAAAAAAACAAACAAATACCTTTGTCCAAATTTGATAGTGACAGAAACAGTGTTGTGTATTCCATGCTGGGTGTATGTAAGAAATTAACAAACTTCATTAAAGATTTTAAATTTTCTACCACAGTATAATTGTAAATTGAGCTTGCTGAATGAGGTGGCAGAATGCAGATTAATTGAACATGAATATGCTTCCATATCTATAGTTTTTCATGTCAAACTTCAGCGAATGTACTGATTTAAGGACACAGTCAAAGAATTGTTTAAACAAACAAAACCCCAATTACTCAGAGACAACTAGGCCAAGACTAAATCTACAAATACTTCCACACAAATATGATAAATCAGATATTAATGCTTGTAGATGATGGTGGTGGTGAGGAGAAGCAACAGCTGGCTGTTCTACAAGGAAAGGGAAGCTGAGGGTAACATCAAGGCAAGGCAGGCTCCACAGCACTCTAGCAAGGGGAGAGGAGCTAGAACAGTTTCAACCACAGTGCAGTAATCATCAGACAAGACCAAAGGAAAGGCCAAGGTCAAGTCAGGAAGTCAATAAGGCAAGCAAAATGTCTAGTAAATTCTATATATCTAAGACAAGACACAAAATGTTGTCAAGAAGCTTGATGACATAAAAATATTTAAAAAATAATTTAGAAACAGGATTTTGAAAAAGTGCATAACCATATAGGGTAGGATGGTTTTCTAAAAGCTCTGACAATTTCCCTGGCCTCCCTACTCCTCAATAACTTGTAGATCATGGAACATGAGAGAAGTTCTGCTGGTAGGTACACCAATGAATGAAAGACAACCAGATTGAACAGGCAATTTCACACAGCCTTTTCACTACTAGCTTTTCTATACAGGCTTTCTACTGTACAATTTAACATTTTCAAAATTATTGAGAAAAGCACTTAAATAATAGAATGTCATAATAGGTAGATTAAAAACTATATCTGTCAAATATCTGGGGAGAATCTCCTAATGTTAAGAGACAGTTCAGTAAAATGACAAATGAAATTCAAAGTTGATAAACCCACAGTATACTTGGAAAATATGTATGCCTACACAATATTTGTATCCAAAATAGCTGTTCTAATTGATAAAAATATATTCAATTTAATAATGACAACACTCATTTCTCCATTGTACAAGGCAGTCCATAAACTCCAAACAGTGGACAGTTTGGGCCCTCAACTGCTATTGAGGCATCATTCTTTTCTCCATGACAGTGGGCAGTTGAATACCAACCCAAATAATTCTGTTGGCAAAACAACAGAATTGATAATTAGTAGTGAGAAAAATCTTGATTACTTCCCTGAGAGAGTTAAACATCACCAGACTGCTCACCATTTAGAAGTTCACTGTTTGATACTATACAGAAACAATAATAAAGGCAAATAGGATAAGGTAACTTTCACAGAACCCTGTCCCCAGACAACTCTCAGCAGTGTAAATCATTTTTGTTGTTTTGTTTGAAGACTGGATGTCTTCTACAAGGGTAAGTTAGCCCAGATCACAGATTTTGGACTTGAATCAGAAAATGAGGAGGGAGGGAGAAAAAGAGGGAAAGCAATCTTCATAACAAGTATATAAAAGCAAACAATCTGGAGGAAGAAATATTTGTAGTAATTAGTAGAAACACCATATGCATGTGGCTTCTTCAGAACTTGCTGCAGTTCTTTGTAAACTTATTTTTCAATAATCTATTTAACTGTACAAAGTTGTACTTTTCTACAGTTTTTACAATTTGGAATTGACCTGATAATAAAGTAAAATATTCTTCAAATCCATGTTTTTTGGCTAATGGGAGAAATTTTATTCTGAGTTCCAAAGGAAAAATTTCTAGGAAAAAGGGACCTATTATATAAGCAACTTGCAGCTTTGGAAAAAGTATAGTTGAAAATACGCAGATCATAGTATTTTATAGCCACGGTTCTAAAATAGACTTACAAGAACTAATTACATGTTTTTCATGTGAACTGAAAATCCACCTCCTCAGTTACTTTTAATTAGAAAACAAATTCTGATCCCCTTACTTGTTTCCTGGGCTGCAGCATACTTAATACTGCCTCTTCTCTAAAATGGCCTTTTGGAATCACATCTTGATTTCAGAAGTTAGAGAGAGGAGATGCAGGATGGCCTAAAAAAGCAGTCCATACCCCAAAGGCAGTAAAGATTTTTGACCATACTGGACCTGAATTGCTAAATTAAGCAAGACAGCTTGACACAGTACATAATGGACAGAAAACTGCTACTTTTAGATGACGAAGAGCTTTAATCTTCCCTGCTGGCCACTAAAATTAATAAAAAAGAGTATTTTAGTGTTTGACAACAGAATGAAGATCCACAGGCAATAAAAAACAAAAGGCAGCTACAAGGAGCATCAGCTGCCAAAAAGAATCTGTACAGGGCAGATGAATAGGATTTCACTGGAAACTAGATGTCATATTTTAAGTGATATTTAATATCTTTACCCCTACATTAAGGTGATTTTTATGTTTTCAAAAGCAGCAGGATGTTATGTTTTATATGAAACTCAGGGTGGTGGACAAATAAAGGGAGTCCTGTCTACAATACAGGTTTCATTCCAGTCACTTAATAATTCCATTCTTGTCAGAGTTAATGCACAAGCATTTATTTTACTGCTTACAAGCAAAGATTAGCACATTATGAAACAGGAGTATTGGCTTGAAACCTAAATAAATAAAGCAAAACTGTAGTTTTTATGGAGAAAGCGATGTTACTACGTGTCAATCAAATGAATGATGCCTATGCACATTCATAGGCAATAAAAAAAGAGTTAGTTCATTGTTCGGTCGCTTCTCACATGTTGTTACTGCCTGGCTCCCAGGCACAGGGGTCTGACAATGTAGAGGAAGATTGTGACATAAACTAATTTTCTTTTGTAAAGGCTCAATATGAAGATAATTTTTTTTTATTCTAATTCAGCTGGATGTGCTTCTTAAGAAATTTGACTCTAATTAAAATCTAAAGTGAAATTTAGCCCATTCACTTACAGACTCATTGTCTTGAAAATGACTTGGGAATAGGAATGGATTTCTATACCCTGAAAATTATTTTCCCATTCTTCATCAGAATTAACCTGAAGTGGATCAATTCCTCTTGTGAAAAAGCAGACAAAATTCCTATTCCAGACAGTCTCTACTCAGTGACTACTCAGACAGTCTCTGGCATACTACACAAGAGCTCAAATTTCTCAGACACCAGAATTTTCATGATCACACAGACAGAATCACACAG
>VZRW01000850.1:0-43886 GCA_013398125.1 Aegotheles bennettii
GCACTGGTGGGACCCCTGGGAGGGGTTAGTCATGATATTCTTATAATCTCCTTATTTTCTAAGTAATCTCATTAATACCATCTAGAACTTGAAAAGTGGGAAAAATGGTTAGTATTCCTATATTGTTGATGCCTAACTCAAAATCAATGTAAGCTACAGAGAAAGGAGTGTCATATACATATTTTGTAGTGTGTCTGTGAGGCTTTGTTTCATTATAATGAACATTGTGTTACACAGAATTCTGATGACCTCCGTAGTGTTATGAAGTTAGTATAAAACTGTGTATCTGTTGAACTGTCAACATCTATCAAACTTACTAACCTTAGCAATTACTTACGCCTTTTTTCTCCCTCTCACTCCTTTGATAATCTTCCCTCCCAACAATAAAAACAAATGTATATATTTAAATGAAGATTTTTCTTACCAGGCCTCTACCAGCTTTGCCCTCTTCTAAAAGCAGTTTTGAGATGTCTATATGAGACTTCTTTATGGCTGGTGTTCTTCAAATGTAATAGATATAATTTGTCCAGTTCCCCAAAATTTCATTCAAAATGCTATATACTGATGCCAAAATGCCTGAAATAGAAAATTTCATATGTAATTTCAGGGCAGTTATAGAGCTATAATAATCTGGCTGTAGGAATACAACTACATGTTTAGATAGCTGTAGAATAATGGCTAATTATTGCCCTTAGAAATGTGTTCTCTTTTCATCTGCATTAGGAATATGTTCTTTTTTCATCTGCAGAAATGTAAAGGCCAAGTTCTTAGCACATGTATGCACCAAGCAAAAACTTACAGTACTATTAATCTAATAGGTTTCCTCCAGCATACGTACTTCTCTCTGATTGGAAAAACATACTGCAACTTTTCCTTAATTAAATGATGTTGTTGGTTATGTGCTAATCATTGGATTGGTAACTTAGTACACCGAAGTCCTTATTTATCCACAAAAACAAGTATTGTGGGAACAATGATTAAAGCAAACTTCCTGGTGCTGTTTCACTGGTGTGTCCCCTAGGTACGACTATTTAGGTTGTAACATAGTTCAGTCTCTTGTATCTTTGAGTATGTGCACACTCCACATACCCTGTGTTACCACAGTATTACTGTGTACAGTACTCAGCTGGTGCTTGGAAGTAATTGGGCCAAGAAGCCTTCTTATTAATCACATAGCAGAAGATACCATGTTAAAAAAATAATTTGGCTTCCCAAAGATCCTCATTTGGCTTCCCTGTCCACCTCATTCTATGCTCCTTATTTGTTGATTCTGGGTGGTTTTGGTTTAAGTGTCGGGGTTTCTCGGGGGAACTGGGCTTGGCATTTTACCGTTGCCTGGGGAGCACCGCACAGGCTTATGATTATACAGACATATTTTTAGTACGGTGGAAAGCTCTCAGGTTTATCACCAACAGCTGCTCTTAGACCAGCTACTTCAAAAGCACTTTACGTGCCCTCAGTTCCCTTCTGCCCAGGTGCCGATCAAAGAACCTGGCTCCTCACTTTCTTGAGAAATTCTTGTTACAGACATCCAAACCAAAGATGCCACAGTGTAATCTGTTAATAGCAAAAAAGTTGTTGGGTTTTGGGGTTTTTTTATATACATTGACGTTTTAAATCGGTCCCAAAGAACGCATACACCCAAGATACTCCAGAACAGCGGTGTGATGAGGCGCCTGGAACAGCCCTCAATGCCCGAGCGTGTTCCCTGGGGGGGGTCTCAGCCCCTCGGTTCTCAAGCACTGTGAAACCCGCTCGGGCTACTTGCATTTATGCCCAGGACCCCCGTTAGCCAAGCCCGTTTGTTACACCTCTTCCAGAGAACAGCTTCTGGCTCGCTCCGCCGGGTTATGCCAGTATTTGAGCTAATGAAAGCCGCCGGACTCCTGCCTGAGCAGCACCCGGGGCTGCCGGCACCGTGTCCGCTTCCCGCGCCTTGGTCTCCCCAGACCCCGTCGCCCACCACCGCTCCCGTGCCCCCCCTTCCTTTCCTCCTCCCAGTCCCGCTCAGGTAACTGTCATTGCGCCACTGAGGTGGAAAGCGCTGGTGATGCTGGAAGAAGAAATGAAAGTGGATCTGAAAGCTCCCAGAGCGCCCTGCCAGCCCCAAACACGCTACCGGGGTGCCGGTTCGCCTCCTCCCTCAAACCAGGCAGCCGCACCGACCCGGCCGCGGAGTGGGACTTGCCCGGGCAGAGGGAACGAGAGAGGTGCCCTCAGGATTTTACCTCAGGTTCACCTATTTTAAGTCACAGATCTCCTCCTCGTGCTTTATAATGACCACTTATAGTTCGCCTTTTGAAATGTTGTAGTTAATTTTACAGCGAATCATGAACAACATGTGAGCGGATTCCCCTCTTGCCGGGTAATGGCACAGTCCGCCGGCTTCCTCGGCGCCGACGCTCAACTTTTAACTCCTTTTCTGCCGAAACCCAACCTACCCCCACAGAAAGTTACTTCTTCCAGAGGCTTGGATCCTGCCTCAAGTTCTGCGACCCTTGAACGCCACGGACAGGTCAGGGTTGTAAGAACTGCCTCGTATGGACAGTGTGAAATGGGAGAAGCCACTATCGACTCTCCAGATGGGCTTAAATGCCACCACATAAAATCATCCAGCGTGTTTCCTTCTTAGAAAGTATTGTGAAAATATGTGACAGTGCTCCAATACTGAATAGATAAACTGATTTTTTCTTTTTTAAACGTTTTCCAACGTAAAGCTTTGTAGACCTACACGGTGCCCACCTGCCGCCCCAGGTCAGCAGTGCCCTCATCCCTTGAGGGTTCAAGCATTGCCCTCAGACACTGGAGAGCGGTTGTTCCTCTCAGGTGAGCTCAGTCAGCTTTCAGAAACAACTCCCTTTCTCTTGAGCAATAACTGGAGACACAGGGGTGTCCTAACCTGAGCCTGGGGTCCTAACCTGTGTTTACCAGCACTTAAGTATCTAAGGTAATCACAGAATCATAGAATGGTTTGGGTTGGAAAGGACATTAAAGATCTTCTAGTTCCACACACNTTTCCTCCTGATATCTCACCTAAATCTCCCCTCTTTCAGTTTGGAACCATTCCCCCTTGGCCTATCACTCCATGCCAGTGTAAAAAGTCCCTCTCCAGCTTTCCTGTAGCCCTTTCAGGTGCTGGAAGGCTTTTAGAAGGTCTTCCCAGAGCCTCCTCCAGGCTGAACAAGTCTCTCAACATGTCTTAACAGGAGAGGTGCTCCAGCCCCCTGATCATCTTTGTGGCAGAATCAGCTCCCTCGACCTGCTGGTCACACTTCTTTTGATGCAGCCAGGATATGACTGGCTTTCTGGGCTACAAGCTCACATTGCTGTGCTCATGGTATGGATTTTGATATACAGTATTTCCCAATTGCAATTGCTGGGGAATTAAATAAAGTTGTAGTAAATGTACTCATTTTTTAAAATAATGTAATGTGAGGGATCGTTTAGATGAAATTCCTCCATTTCCTTTTCTCCATTTCTCTATGCCTACTCCTTCTCAAATTCAAAGTACAATTCAGTCCCTTAAAAAGCTTCACTCATCCTAAATAATGTCATGTAAAAAATTCTATCAATTTATTCTCAGTTCTTATTCTCTTCAGTCTCTTGGCTGCATTGAACATTAGAAAGCCCATTTCCCTTTGTCAGATTGCCTCCTGGGTTCACAGCACTAGATCTCTTTGGAAATTTCCCTGACCTTTGTGGCTGCATTTAAATGTTTTTCTTTCTGTATTTTCCATCTTTGACATCTTTTCTAGATCAAGGTTCCTTCTTTCTACCACTCTTTTTCTTTCCATTCTCTTTTATTCTCGAATTCTCATAGGATGATATTCTGAACCATCCTCAACTGTATGGTAAGAGCCATTTACATTTTTTTAGGAAGAAAGGGAGGCATGTAGCTTAAAGAAAATGCAGAAGAAAATTGTTACTTTTACTCCACATTATTAAAGTTATTAGACATGTGTTGGTAGCAGGGAACCTGTGGAAAGAGTTCTGGCAGAAGAACTTCAGCAAGATGTTTGTGTACCCTGTGCTAGCGCAGGAGAGCTTTTTCTAGAAGCCTCCTAAGTTATGTGAATGGATGTACAAATTGCAGCTCCTAGGTGGCTTAAGGCCAAACAAGGTGAGTTACTTGAGCGGGTGTCTGACAGTTCATTAATATTGGTATCATGTTCCCTATAACAAACTAGGCATTATAATATTTAAATGTATTACAGCTGCATAACTTCTTATCTGGAAAGTGGTTTGCACATTTGGTTTATATTTCAATATTAAGCCTAGTTTTCTAATCTAGAAAGCACACATGGTATACAACTGCAACCACAACCCTTAAAAGTAAAAAGAGAAGGAAACCATTTTGCAAAATAACAACAATAAATGACAAGATTTTGTTTAATACAAGGCATATGAGAAATGTCTGCTTTTGCTTAGAGAAGCTGGGCAAGTTTTAAAAGAAAGGGTAAACTAGGGTACAGTATTAACTCAGTTAATTTTGTTGTTTGCTTCTTTTGAGTAAAATGTAGAGCTTTCCTTTTCATATGAGGTAGTGTTGGGAGAACTGGGAACTTCTGAAGTGATGGTTGATACCTGATCCTCTCCAGTTAGACTCCAGAAGGGACCTCTTTAATCTCACATTACAGCCTTGCGATAACTGTGATTCTTCAGGGTTGGTTTGGGTTTTTTTGTTAAAATCAGCAGCTTTTCTTCCTTCAGAAATAAACAAGGGCATAGTATAAACCCTTTGTTTCTACTCCGGCTTCAGTCTTTCAGAACAGCCATAAACCTTTCCTTTTAGAAGGCACCTTGGCTGACTTTAGTTGATATTTAAGTTGGTCCATACCAATGCTTTTCTGCAGTGCTTTAAACTGAATGCCCCTCATGGCATCTGTCAGCTTCTGACTAGTTCTCATGTCAAGAAATCCAGTATTAGGACTGTATTTACAACAAATGTATTTAGATATGGAAATACACAGCTAGGTCATAAAAAGGACTCTAAACTCTATACTGACACATGAAAAGAGAAAAAACACCCTTTAATAACTGAAATCTAGTTTGGAAGTATGTACACTAAAATACCCCAACCTCAGTAAAATTTTCTGACTAATCACTATGTTCCTCTAATATCTCTGAAAATATGAATATAGCTTTTAAATTTTAGCTCTATCAGATATAAAATTTGTCCCAGAACCAAATTTTTTCTTTACCACTTTGTTATTGCTTTAAAGTTACAAAAAGTAAAAGAAGTGCTAGAAGCCTTCTTCTATTCTTTCAATTTTTACCTCAATAACACAGTTTTCCATTAGCGTCTTCTTCTTGTCCTTGTTTCAGGGGTTGATCAAATTATGTCCAGTTTTATTTCCCTAAAATAACGACACCAGTTTGGTGGCTCATTAATTTACAAGAAACCCATTATTTGTAGTGAAAGTTTACTCCGAATAACAGTTAGGGAATAGTTTCTAATTTTTAGCCTCCAAACATGGAATTTAGGGCATTCAAAAATACACTGAAGTGGTAAAAATGTTAAGGGTAATTGTTAAAAAGGTGAGGTACCGGAGGTATTGGGCTGTTTGGTTGAACATCTCTGATCGCAGTTTAGTCTCGCCATAACTATTCAGATAAAGCAGGTAAGGTGAAATCCATCAGCTATGCAGTCAGTCAGAACCTGCCTTCGTTCTCGTAGGGTTCAGCGACGTTACAAGCACGCCTGCAGGACACGACGGGCTCGGGCTGTCCCTCCAGCGGGGTCAGCCGGGGCCAGGCTCGGGCCCCCCGCGCCTCCCGGCTCTTCCCCGCTAGATGGTGACAGAGGAGCAGCGCCGGCTTCTCTGTTCGAGTGGCAGCCTGTTAATGTCCCGTGAGCTCGCAGAAAGCAACGCGTTCTCGCTCATGCGTGGTCTCTTAGATCTAAGCGAGCGACGAAAAGTACTTTCGAACAAACTTCTTTCCTGATTTGTAGAAAGCGCAGTCTGTGATCAAGTGGTAGAATTGTAGAACGGCTTGGGTTGTAAGGGACCCCAAAAATCAGCGAGTTCCAACCCCCCTGCCAGGGGCAGGGACACCTCTCACCAGGACAGGTTGCTCCAAGCCTCATCCAGCCTGGCTTTGAACACTGCCAGGGAGGGGCAGCCACAACTTCTCTGGGCAACCTGGGCCAGTGTCTCACCACCCTCACAGGGAAGAATTCCCTCCTAATATCCAATATAAATCTACCCTCTTTCAGTGTGAAACCCCCTTGTCCTATCAGTCTCTGCCCTTGTAAAAAGTCCCTCTCCAGCTTTCCTGTAGCCCCTTCAAGTACTTACAAAGAAATATGAGCTTTATAGTTTGTTTCACAATTCTTTTGCTAATATTTTTCCATGGTGCTTATAATAACTATACTGTGTTTATTTTTAGCAATGGCTATATGCATAGTTTTGCATAACTTTCTTGTTTAGCTTCTACTTTTTGGTTCCTTTCCTTGCACACTCCATATCTATTTAATTTCCTTGTATTTGAGGTGATACTGTAGTCTTTTTGGAACAGGTAATGTCTTTATGTTTGCTCATTATTTACAGCCATGATCAAGACTATTGGGTGGTAGATAACCCAGATAATAATAGTAAACAAGAAAAGAGACACTGTTGGTTTCAGTAGGACTTCAAATCACGCCTTACATGATTTGAATGTATGGTCTGAGATCTTACCTAATCATGTTACTCTTGAGGCATCTTCAATGGTTTTCCAGGGATAAAGTTACCAAGTTTGGGTGCACTTAGTTAAATTTCATTCAAATTAATTAAGTCCTAAAGATTCATATAAAAGGAATAATTTTTTCTGTAGAAAAGTGGCACACATTTAAAAGTAAACCTTGGTAAAACTTAGCAGGTTTATTTCCCCTCCTCATCTCCTGATTTTCTCAATGTCCATAATGCTTTTCCTTTGAAGTGGTGTTTCTTTAAAAAATTGATATCTGCAACTCTATTCTGTCATTAGGCCACGGTATTGGTTCAATATTTACTTAGCATCATCAAATTAATTAAAGGTGCACCTTCATTAGTTTTTCAGTTTTGAAACAACTATCTCACTTAGCTTTGGTCTGCATTGCAAAACTATCTCAGAGCACATTGAACCAAGATGTTCCCGCTGGTGCACCTAACACGCAAATTGACTCCTGTTGCCTTGTGCTACTTGCTAACACAAACAGAACTTGTTTCGTTCTCTGTAGTGTTTGTATTTGAAGCAATTATTACTGTTGAATGTAGGCAGCTGTCACTGTAGTTTATGGAAAATCGTGGTCTCTTATAATGAGAGACAAAAGGGAAACTGTACTTTAGAAAATGCCTGAAACAAAAGTTGTGGTATTTAACCTTCTTCCCCCTCACCTCACCCAGTGCTGTTAAAATTCATTTAGTGGTACTTAACTGATGTTATACTTTGTTTGAAAGTATCATTCCAACATTTTCCTGTTCATCTTTGCAATTGTTCTGACTACTTTGGGAAAAAAGTTGTGACAGGCAGCCACTGAGGAAGAGGAGAATGGAAGACTGTGAGCTGAGAGAAGGAAATTATTTCAGATCCCAAATTCTTTGTGTGCATAGGCATATACTCACATGTTTGTAGCTCGTGTAAGATCAAGTAATTTTCACCATCATCACTTTCATCACTTTGTCACATTTAAAATATTAATTCCACCAATGCATACGAAGCCAGAGGAAAACCATTTTAAATACTGTATTTTAGTGTAGGAAACAAATTCCTGGTTTTGATGACTATATTTTTTACAGTGCTTTGAAGTGATTTTGGTACGAAAGGTACAATGGTAATGAAGTTGCCATGTTTTCTTTCTGTTCCTGTAGTGCCGTCCCTCTACACCTGCACTGACATCATTGGGATTGTGGGATGGAAAACAAAATACCTGAAAGATAAATGATGGAATCAATGTAATGAAAAATGAGATTATGAAAAGTAATCACCCTCTATGCTCAATAATGGTTTCCCAAATATACTAGTACTATATTTTTTTAATATAGTGAAATGGCTCCATCTAATAGCTGCTTAAAAATGTTACTTCTTATATGTAAATTCAAAGCAGGAGATTATTTTCAACTCAGTAGGAAGAAGCAGAAATCTATAGACTGTTTTTAGAAAAGAAAAAAGAAATATTCCATCTTTACTAGTAGAATATTATTCACAAAGCCCCAGGCTATTTTAGAATGTTGGAATATTACAGACTGCACCGTGGGCTTTAAAAGAGAAAGCCAACCCAGTTTTAATTGTAGGAGCAAGCCATACATTATTATAATAATAATTTGTTCTGTGATTCTCTTCCCAGTCGTTAAATCTGTCAGTCTGCAGCAGTTGGGAGGTACATTTACAATAATATATAACTTTTATTTATCACCTCTAAACTAGAAGGTACTTTTCTTATTACCAATAGACAAGAACAGGTTCAGTGGCCAGGAATGTGATCACCTTTGGGGTGAAACGTGACAATGTAATCAAATGAAGCAATGCTTTTAAGGTGTCTTTAATATTAGAATAAAGGCAATTGTACCATACATCAAAAACTGTAGAAAGCATTTTGGTAGAAGTGATTTTACTACTCAGAATACAATTTGATGAAAACACAAAAAGAATGTTTCACTATGTTCTTAATGATAGGGTTTGCTTTAAATGCAAATGAAACAGGGATGTCAAAAAAAAAAAAAAAGGAAAATTATCTGCACCAGATGTATTCCTGACAATTCTCCAATTCAAAGGCGGGCCAGCTTGACCTGAAGTAGCTTCTCATGTAATCTTGTGATAAAGGTAAAAGCGTGAGAGTGAAAACATCTTTTTCATTGCCAGAAATTTATAAAAAATATGGAAATTTTTGCTTGTGGTGATGAGTGATTCACTTGATACCTCCATATGTCACAAGAGAGATCTAAATATGTGCAGTTTATAATTTTTTAATTCCTGTTGCTTTTTCTGGTTGCTATATTATGAAGGTTTTTGCTAATAAGTACTTCTGAAATTAAGGTTCTCATCTCTCGTATCCCTGTTCTCACTCATCTATGACCATATATTAATGTTACTTTTGAAATATAAGTCCCCCAGAAATTCTGTCATTCAACATCTCCATTTGTTTATGTATCCTCTGGACTACAACTTACATCTGTGGATTCATAGTGTCCCCACTTCTGCTGCAGTCCTTGTTCATTCCATAACTATTTCCTATTGTCAACCTTGCAGTTCTTCCTTTAAAACAATCCTTTAAAAAGGCCCTCCCTAAATTTTGTGAAACAAACTATTTGGGGATACTGAGCATTTGAGTTTATCTAATATTCTTATATTTTTGTGGAGTACTATTTTTTTTTAATCTATGTAGCAATCCCCCCCTCCTTGTATCCACCTCAGTTTTATTCCCTCAGCTACTCTGATCTTACCCTATTCTCAGTGATTCTTGCATCTGTGAAAGACAAGATGTCACTAGTGACAGTGCTTTGTCCCTCAGGAAACTAGATTTTACTTTGGATCTCATTTTAAAGCCTTTTGTTTGTTTTTGGTCTTTCCTTATTGTTTCATAGTATTATATATACTATGAATATTACAGAACAGCAGGGAGTAGATGAAGACTGCATTGTATTACAAAATGAAATTCAATTCTTGGACACATAGAAAGATGACATTATCTGTTCAAAGAATCCAATTTTTTTTTATCGAACATCCATTACCATCACTGATAATGTCTGATACAAATGCCTTGGTTAATGAGGCTTTGATACTTCCTGTGTCTCCTTTATTTTTCTTTATCAATAATGTAATTTTACTGTAGTTTTTAAATTATATTTATAAGGAGGTTACTGCAAAGAAATTTTAAGTTTTTGTTGCTTGAAATGTTTAAATTTTTCTACCAACTTTTTCCGAGAATTTGATTTCTTCAGGTCAACCTTCTGAAAAGAAAAAAGGCCTTTATACATTTAAAGAGAGTAACATTTTATTCAAGAAAGTGTGATATAAGCTAAAAGCAGAATCCCTTTCTTCTGTTAGTCACTTATCTGGGAATTGACTCAAAAGTCAGGGTGAAGTAACATCATTTGCAACACTTCACCTCTACATAATAGTTTGAAGTTTCCCGTACAGTTACTGCTTACTGGTTTTGTTGCAGGTCTCTCCAGTTCCTTTCTACCCTCCCACACTGGGAAAGGCTGTACAAAACCATAACAAAACTATGGTTTCTATTCTTACAGCAGTTACAGCAGGTTAACTAGGGAGACTGAGGTCGTTAAGAATAATGCACGTGAGAAGCACTTTCAGTTAGAAGCTGAGATGTTAATCATGTGTATTTTCACAAGAAGTTGGTTTTGCCTCACTGAAATTTATAAATCAGTTTTTATTCTGTAAGTTTAAGTGTATTCCCTGATTACTAAGGTTTTCCACTGGTAACATACTTGTGTCAAAAATTTTAAAGAATTTAGTGAACTTCAGGTACATACCATGACAAACCATTGTCTTTAAGTTAAAACTCTGTGACAGCTTCTGATCCTGCTCATGCTAACCAGACTGATTTAAACTCCATGAACTTCAATGTTTTAAGTTAGGATACATTTAGGATACCAATGTACTTGTTGATTATGAATATGGCTTTGTTTTTAACTCCACTGAAGACTTCCATATTCTTCTTAACTGGATTTGTATTCAAGTAGAATGTTATAGATTGTCAACATATTTTGTATGACAGCTCTTCTAATGTGGTAGGATGTTTCTCTTAGAAGTTCTTCTAAGGCAAGGAGGATAGGAAGTTTTAACTTGATATAATTTTAATATAAATCTTACTACATATTGCATTGTGTTCACAATCTTCACTATGAAAACTAAGGAAATTACATCATTAAAAAGTTTTTACAGGCAAAATTCATATCTTCTAATACCTTAGTCCTCTGAAATAGTGTTGGGAAATGGATTGCTTCTCTGTTTATATTTACAATCATTAAAATCTCCCATATAAATTAGCAAATAAAGGTGTTTCTGAAGATTCTGTAGCTGAGCCTGTAATTCAATGAAAGAAATAATTATCAAGAATAAAATCATTCTATTTTTCAGCTGCATGAAAATTTAGAAGACAGTTAGTGTTTCTTCTTGTATTCAATGGTGCAGGTGGTAAAAAGATCTTCACCTTGAGAACTGAAAGGAGAAATTATCATGAGACACTCACATGCTGAAATCTTGAACACAATAAATCCTATTATCAGAACAGAGCCTTAGCTTTCTAATTAGAAAACATTAGGTAGAGTTCAGTGTTGAAGCTCCTGTTTGTGACCAAGGAAGTCAAGGAATCTGCCTGAACTGGAAATTGCTGAAAAGATATCAAGAAAAGGTGCTTATGTAATCCCACGGAGTGTAATTATATATGTTTTCAAACCAATGGCAAAGTACTTGCTGATACCAATAGAAGCAGAACTGAGTTAAAAAATGGTGAACAGCAAAATTTGTTTATAGATTTTGATTATATATAGTTAACACATGGATTTATAAAGAAATGAAACACGTGAAGTATGATGGATCAGTGAAAACTTATCTTTGGTCTAGGGTCAAAGACAGTGAAAAAAAATAAAAATGTTTTAATAATGTGCTGGTGTTCTGCATTAAAAAAGTATGACGACTCTCTTTCACAGTTCAGAGGAAAAACCTACTTTATATTCAATGTATGTCTTGTAATCTTTAGGCAGAGGAAAATTATCAGTGCATGTTACAATAGTACTAAACCAAAGTGGCAGAAGGGTAATCTGGTGTCAGTCTTAGCTGTGAAAAGAATACTGTAACTTCTTAATATCAGTTATTCTTTTGGAAAAGAATTGGGATGATGAAATACTGTGATATTGGGAGGGAACACAGTGTTCTTTGAGGGTTAGCTGAAATACTTTGTGTTTATATTTTTAGCTGTAGAGACACCAGTTGATTTATCTGAACAGTTTTACAAATTAGTAGGCAAGTTGTATGAGAAAACTAAAACATACACTATGACTGATTGCTAAAGAATTAGACATTTACTTTACTAGCTTTTGTATTTGATTGTAAGTTGATTCAACATATATCAGCAGATATAATATAAAATCTGATAAATACCATGCTTTAAACTGGAATACTGTGAAGATAGCAGACTTCTGGGTGTGTTTACAACACAAATCTTACAGGTAGATAAAACAAATAAACAAAAGCACTTACACAAATGGAGACCCAAAATTGCTCATGTATGCTTTTCTTTTACTGCTGCCCAACATGCCTTATTTATTCAAGCATATTTGCAAAGTAAGTATAATTTATTATTTTCTGTCTTTTGATTTATTTTGACCACAGAACAACACCCTTTCAGGATTTTTCTCCTCATTATAATTATCAATTATAGTCTCAAGATAAATCCTACTAATTTGAACAACAGCAGACTCTTTTCCTAAGCACTCTTCTGTCAGTGCAGAACTCCATTCTCCATTCCACTCCTCAGCTGTCATCTCAGTAATGTCTCTTTCACCTTCATTCATAAAGAAATATGTTGTGATTGAAAATAAATATTTTGGGTATTCTAAGAGAAAAAAATATTTATTAACATTTTCAAGCTATGGGTACAAATATTAACTTCCAAAAATAATATTTAACAATATTTGTAGGACATGAACAATTCCAAGGATCAATGGAAATTACATCTATATGCACTTAGTAATACTTGGAATGATGTGGACAGTCTGGACTACCCATTTGGAAAGCAGACAACCTGTGCAATAAAAGCTGAGTAGAGGATCAAAATTGAAGATGTTTGTAGATTCTACAGCTACTAATTTCTAAGTCAGTTTCCTCTCAGATTCTTAATTCTTCTAAGGATGTTTCCAGGAAAAAAATACCTAGTATGTAACATTAAGCAAGAAACATGTAATAAGCTTTAAGTATTATAAAATTGATAGGTGATAAAGTTGTGAGGAAAGTCCACCTATCTGTATCCTGAAACAAGCTTTTCATTAATTCAAAGTACTTTATATTTCACCATTTTAACACATGACTAATATTTCCTTCTTATATTTCTGTGGATGGTTTTTTAAAATGCAGTCAGTCTGTCTGATTTGGCTCTGTAGTGTAACTGCAGAGTTTATTGTTTGTTGCTCTGTAGTACTCCCGTATTTAAGACTTAAGGAATTTGTTCAACATAACTTCTGTTCTTATAAATTCTGTTGTAGATTTCTTGTCATTGGACTGTGTATTACACCCATGAAAAAGACTATAGTTAGCCTGCCATGGATCAGATAAAGCATTCCCTACAGCAATAAGGAATAATTACTATACAAATAAAAGTCACTTATGAGCCATAATCTAGGCCACTCTAAGCAAAACTGCCCCCCCATATTTAAGGAAAATGAACTAAGTAGGATAAAATTCAGACGTTTCTAACCATTAAGGTTAGAAATGTAGAAATGGTAGCAAGTAACCAAGCTCTTTCAAAAGTGGAGCATAGTAAATATATGAGAGAATATGTATTAATCTTGAATTTGAAATCATACTTCTAAAAGAGCATCACCATTTCTTTAATGCCTGGACTGAGGTTGTGATCTCTGTAAAGCTGTCATTTTTCTGTAGATGTCCCTGCCATTTTCAGTGCTGAAGCACTTAAGTAGTTATTGATGTAAACTGGTGGAACTGAACAAGAATCCATGCATTTACACATCTCTGAGACTTGTACAAGTACAAAAGAAATCTCTTTCAAAGAATACATCTGAACGGGTCACAAAGGCAGTTTCAAAGTTGTTACATGATAAATTTAAATAACTAACCAAATTATCTTTGAATTTCCCTGTAACAACTTTGAAAACTTCTGCTTTTGTCATGTATTCCAAAGGAAGAAACATTCCACGGGTCCCATGTACTCTTTTAATCTGTCAAAATAGAACTATCTTATTTTATTCCTAATTACTCTTTTTTGTGACACGGTAGTGAAGACATTTTGCATGTGGTTTTTAAGTGATTTACTTTTCCTTGTAATTAGATGGCATGATTATAATATATTTTATATTATGTCATTGTTTCTTTTAAAGAATGACATTTATGCTGGGAGGAGAAGCAGCTCATATAATAATGACAACCTCCTTTGATAAGATTACCCCTTTATTGAATTCCTATGGTATCAAAAGGCCAGTAATTTTTCTTTGTTCAGAATTCACACTGTAAAAAGACAATCTATATTTAAATAGTATACTGTAAGCTATATGAGAGCTTATAAAAATGCTTACAAGATACAGACATTATTATCATTCTGTTAGAAAACATGGTTTATTAAGGGAACACATGAAATTTCTTGGCATTCTCAGCTGGTTTACATTAATAGGTGTTTTGCCATGAATGACTATTTTTTCTGTATTTGTAACTAGTTCACCAATATTACAGGTGAATGAAAGTATCTTTTAGGTAATTATACTCTTTGGTGTTTATTGTTATATTTATACATTTTTCATCATTCTGCATCCTGCATGTGCTATATACAAGATTTTGGTCTTTTGCAGTAAAGCACTATGCTGAATTTCAGACACAAAATTACCCCCCCCAAAAAATAAAAATTATCTTGCTCCTGCAGAAATCCTTTTAAAGATATCTGTACTTGCCCCTTAGACTAAGATTCCAGGCACTGATAAACTGTAATTCAGTTACACTGTAGTGCACACAATCTACAAAGTTTCAGAGTTCCAAAGGTGACATCTGTGTTACTTGTGAGAGTTTCCTATTAACGTCCTAAGTACACTATTCTGAGAGGAATCAAATGGATCCTTGGCTAGAGAAACCCAGATGGGGACAAGAAGCTAGCGCATGCTCATTTTCTGTTGCTCTGCTGATGACTCGCATGGTCCTACCAAATTTGATTCCTTGCCTAATATAGTCCTCCAAGAGTAACTCTGCAGGCCCTCTGGGCTGTTGCAGGTCCAAGTCTTCATGTTCTCATCAATTCTCCACACCTGCAGGCCACATATTCCAGACGGCTGTACAAAAGGCTGTGCCTACCAGTTCACAAAACAGTTATTATTAACCTGTGAAGAGCTATAGTGCTGGTACAAAGTAGTATAACCTATGAAACCTGATGTGTGATCAATATTTGTCTGGACTGTGCCTAGATATGTCTACTGCTGGGAAAGCTCCCAGGCAATAATATTAAGATACTGGATTGAAGCTGGGCATCTTCACATGAACTGACAAATGTCAAGTTCAGGAAACTCGTGGCTGTGTTGTGTCTACGAAAAAGACAAGAACTCCACTTACCTGTCATAGCTATGTTAAGTTGTATGAAATATTCAACAAGGAGCTGAACTTGTGCTTCTGACAATCTAAAGCCCTGTGCTTTTGTGACAGGGTGTCATAGGTAGCTGACACTAAGGAAACCAAGGACATAAGGGAAGGACCCTCATTGCAAAACCACCAGAGTCTGCATTGTCATCTTTTTCACTGTCAGAAGGATTGGCTAGTCTAGATCAAGTCTCTGGTCTGCTAGGAGCCTAGATTTAATGTGTTTTCTCAGGCATCAGTTAATGCATCCCAAATGCCATCCTATTCACGAGAGCAACCTGGCAACCATCTTATGCAGCAGGTAACTGTAGACCAGCCAGGAAAGTACAAGGGGATTAGAGCACACCACTCTAAATCCAGTTCTATGGAACTTATTTCAGATCGCCTGCCACAATCCAGTGGTCTCAACTATAAAATCTATTTTCCAGAAGAGCATCTGAAGTAGCAAAAAGTTCTCAATCTGTTCAACATTCATAGCTAAGCTGTAAAGATGCAATAAGGACCAGCCAGTGTGGTATTTCATAGAGAAGGTTTCACACTGGAAGTTAGAAACTTTGTTTTCAGCTAAATATATAGATGATCCGAAATCACTTCCTTTAAGAGATACAGGAGGAAGAGACAAGTTTTCCAAAAGTATATTGAGAGCCAGGTCTAGCTAGTGAAGCACAAAGATCCTCATGCCTGTTCCTGCAAATCTTGGAGCTAAATGCATGTAGCTGGAGCCCCCGAGTAAAGAAAAACATAATGGCTATAGGAATCAACAATATAGATTATCAAACCTGGACATATCTAAGGTACATGATGTGCTACAGCAGAGGCAAGCTTCTATGCACTCAGGGTGCTAGCTGTTCGTGATTCCCAGCCAAATGGTATAAGAAAACATCAAGTAGCTATAGCCTCAGAAAGAAAGTAGCTGTTGACATCTCTTGACATGAACTCTTACAATAATTAAATTAATTGATATTCTAAAACTCTTTAGATTTTTGAAAGAAACTGGTTTCTCAAAGTGGAAATGTGTATGGACAGAATGGATTGAAAACCACCTTTCTGAAATGTTAAAGAGGATGAAATCTTACGAATTGTTCACAGTGAAGTTTCCTGTGAGCTTTATTTGTTAATGTAAAAGTATAATATATAGAAAAGATGGATATGAATTTTGAAATAGCACATACTTTCAAGGATAGTAAAATTTTCATTTCACAAATAAAATTCTGTGAGCTATATAAAAATATTTCATCTAATTAAAATAGAACATGAAAGAAAGATGATTGTATACAAGGACAAACATTTTTCATTTAGCGATAGAAAGAACACCACACAAAACAGTGTTGTCAGGCAAGAGGGTTGTTGTATCCTCCTTTCAATAAAAGGAACAAATGCATAAAACTACCTACTTTTCCCCACAGTTTTCCAAAAATTGCAGAATCATTGTTTCTGAGCAATAGGACTAAGGTTCAATAAGCCTGCAACAATGAAGTCTTAGTTGGATTTCTAGATAGGTGTACAAAGTTTGACTGAAGAGTGGTTTGTGACACCAGAAACAAACTACCTGAAACTGAGGTAGGTGGTTTAAGTTGACATAAACTAACATTGCCAAGACAAAGTTGTTCTGCTCTCCTAATTCACTGCAGCTACCAGTCCTCGGCTGTCCTAGCACAGGTGTTCTTGCAGTCAGTGAACCCTATCAGCCAGTGAACTAACATGATGCTTCACCTGTGTTAGTTTTGCCAGGTGCTTCGCTTTGTGCATGGGAAAGCACTTGCACCAGGACAAAGAAAATGTTGCAGAGGTGGAAACAATGAGAAGGTAAAACTGCTTATATAGCGACATTGCTGACTTATTTGGCTCAAAACACTATAGACTGCATTTCCAGATGGGCACCCAACCACATAAAAAACCCAGAGTTGAGAACATTATGATTGCCCAGGATGAAAAGTGTTGTTTAATACAGTAACACAAAGACACCTGCATCTCAAAGGGATTTGACAGGACTCCAATGGAGAAATGGAGAAAAGGCTGGAACAGTAAGTTGAAGCATACCAGTGTTAACCCAGTATTATCCAACAGATCTAGAACTTGCCTAGCTGCACTGTACAGGATGCAAAAGATAAGCTTTAAGGACTGGATGACTTTAAAAAACTAGCATATATTACAGATGGTATCTCTTAGTGACAAGGATTCCAACAGGATACAGAAAGAATTATGAATTACATGACTGTTACATAGTACCAAAAAATTAATGACATGATTTTCATGTGGTGGCAAGAAACGAAAACACCTTTGTATTTGCCAAGATAGGAAGATTTCTATTAAACAAATATGCTGCTATGTTACCGGATAATTATGATAAAACCAGATAAGCTAATAATAATTATAGGTCAGAGTAAGGTCCTTAAATATGAGCATTACATCACGAAAATTGCCCAAGGAGAGATTTCCAGCTATGCATGTAAGCAAAAAGTTTTGGCAGCATCAGTTATGTACAAAAAACCAAAACAAAACCAAAAACACAGAAAGAGTGCATTTCTCTGCAATGTTTCTATTTATGTGACTTTCATTCAGTATTGCCTGAGTAGCAATCACACTAACCTGGGTCTTTCAGGGTGAAAATAAATATCAGTGAGTTCTGTATATGAGATGAACTTGATGACAATGGTGGACTGTGTAACGCTCTGCTAAGTGTGAAAGAAAAGAACTTGTCGATGGAGAGGAAAAAATGCCAGGCAGGACTGAATGAGGTAATATGAGACACAGTGACAAAGGCATGGGAGAAAGGTGAAACATATTGTACATGTGGAAAACAAGAGATTATAAAAGCTTCATGATACCTACTAACTTATTTCAGTTAATTTTGCTAAATATTTGCTAAAACTAAATGTTTCCCTTAAAATTCCTTGGACTGGCTTTACAGAGCAAGGTAAATGAGGTGAAGAAGAGAAACACTGGAATAAATACTGCTTTAAAAATTAACAGCAGCTGCATATTCTGAATATATTTCAAAACTAATTCTGCAATCTTAATCTGTGTAAACACATGCAGAGTGGAAGTTCTTGTAACATTGTCTAATTGTTTGTGTTACAGAGCACTGAGTAAAATGTAAAAAAAATTGTTGAATGAAGAAAACTGAAAATAGTTGGTGTTTGAAGTGGCTTCTTGGATCTGTGGTCATTGGCAGTTCCATTTCACTTGTGTATGGCACCATCTAAATTTCAGAGAATGATAATGCCACTACATAGTTGTTTGTTAAATGTGAAAAGCAAACACAGACAGGAACTTCTGCGGCATATTTTGAACTAACTACAAATAACAAAAACAAAGAACTGCTTGAACAGGATTCTGAAAGGAAGGTAACTCAATATCTCAAAATTTTTAGAGCAAAATTTGAAAACCGTAAAGGAAAATCACCTAATGATCCAATCTGAAGATCCTAAGAGAGAAATTATAGATAGTTGCCCAACAGAAAAATTTCCATGCATCTGGAAGCAGAGAAATGTACTGGGGTTATTGAGATGAAATTACTCCCTACGATGAAATTCTGTACAAAGTAGTATTCATATTTCCGGTTCCCTGGAAATTGTTGCAAGGCTATGTTGCACCCACAAACAACTTCATTTCCATCAGATTTAGACAGACAAGTCATAAATTTTCTGTAATAGTGATTGGTTTGTGTTTATTGGTCTGGTTTTTCTAGTAGATTCTTACTCCTTCTGACAGTAAGACTTGGAAAACTACTGTATCACTGGAAATGAGGATTCTCTGTTCCCAAGGTGTGCTGCTAATTATTTATTTCAATTTATGTTTGCATTCTTCTAAGTAGACACACACAATCTCTTGTGAAAGATTCAGGAAATCAGGCTGACTCGAAAGTTTCTGTGTAAGGAATGTGCTTCTAGAATTACTACTAGAATACATTTACAGCAGTGAGTGGTTCCTCACAAACAGGAAGATAATTTTGTCAGGGTCTTGTTCAGAAGATTTCCTGGGCAACAAAGTAATCCTTTTATTACCTAATTTTGCCTGTATTTACAGTAAGTGATTTATCTACAGATATTTCTGACCCTACTGGGGTACATGGTAACCAGAAAGTTCTATTGTTGTTAGTAATGCCTCTTGTTTGTCTTTTATTTTTTAAAGATGAAAATATCATTATTGACTTACTTAAATAGGATGTACATAGTAGTGAAGAAAATTTGGTGAAAGAACAGAGACTTTATTCTGAGCTCTAAGGGACTCACTGCAAATGTTCATACTCTCTTTTCCTTGCAGCTGTGGTGTTTGACTATGGCACCTTTCCCTTCTGTCATGTTTGCACTTCAGAAGTGTTAATTCAAATTTCTCTCTTATTTTGTAACGGTTTATTAGAAAATGCTACTGTTCTTGAAGAACGTTATTCTTTGCCTGATGTTTTAACTCTGAATACCATGACACTAAGACAGCAGAATGGGGAAGCATTCCCGTGTTTTGAATATATTAAGTATACTTTGCAGATTTTAGTGGCTAAGGTGTTTAGAAAAATAGCACAATGAACAAGGAGCAGCTACAGAAAAAACATATTGTTTCTACAGATGGGGCATAAATTGCCGCTTTTTATTTTTCACAGTCATGGTGTGTTACAGTACCAGTGTACACATAACACATAGTACCCTGTCGTTTTGTAAATTAAATGTTGATATACTTAAAACCTTGAAGTATGTCAACATTTATTTAAATGGTAAGTGGCCGACCACATCCACATCAGCCTGCCACAAAGGCAACATTTTAATATGCTATTCTCAGGAGAGTTTGCAGTGAAATTTCTGCTTCCAGATACTGCTGCCATCTGCACACAATGAAATGACATACTGCTGATCACCACTGAACAGCCCGGATATTTGCAGGTCATTTGTGATAGGAGAGGAAAGCAGTTTCATCACCAGGGTGAATAATGAGAGAGATAAAATGTAATCTTGGTAGGTAATCCTGTTAAGAGGGAAATTGGAAAGTATTTAAACATCCTGCTTGATAGTTATAGGCTATTCTATAGGATTAGATCTAAGATTAATACTCAGTATTCATAGATAAAGATTCCTCTGTACAATTACAAGCATCTGTTGATGGTGACTTGGTTTTATGCAGATAACATCTTTTTTTTTTCCCCCTCTGATTATCAGAGCAAAACCACATATGGTTTTAGGAAAAAAAAATGAATTTTTTAAAGGAATTCCTAACAACATCTTATTCTATTTGTTTTTTTCATTTCAAAGACACAATTGTTTTACTTTTAAAAGTTGACCTCGTTAATAATTTTCTTGAGAATCAAAAGGTGACTGGAAGTTGTTTCTTTCTACCAGTTGTAAAGAAGCCAAAGTACCTTTCTCAGGGAACCAATTCTTCAGGTGTTTGCTTGGAGCTAGGTTCTTTTTTACACAAGAGCAGAGGAAAGAATGGCTCAGGAGTTCTCCCGGCCTTGGGTGGCTCATGAGAATGCTAAGTAAAATTGCAAGCTTTTTGTAGATGTGGCTGGAAAGAGCTACTTTGCATTCCTGCTCTTTCCAGTGGAATGATACAGATCTTCACTGCACTGTAAACTACGTTTAACAGATTAATTAATTCTCAGTGTTATCTTGGGACTATCTCAATATTTGATCTATACTATTAAAAAATTAGTAAATATGTAGAACTGGTATTGTTTTTAAGCACAGTGCTTCATTCCTTACTAGCATAATCAATATTTCATGATAATAAAGGTAGTGATTCATAATATAGATAATAAAGATTTTATTATTCAGTTCAAGACTGAAGAGTAGAATATAGACTACAGATAGCTGAATGCATCCTTCAGACATGTAATTAGTCCATGTAGTTAAAAAATAAATATTTTAGGAGCAATAGGAAAAATCTGTTAGTTTTTTCAATCTGCTGGTTTCTTATGAGTACTAATAATGTAAATAATTTTTAAATTTAAACTTATCTCTTTTAAATACCTCCATGAAAAATTGAGAACTAGAGATTCATAAGAATAAAAACACCTGCAGAATTAGACTGCCAGGAGCAAGTACCACATTCTGTTACAGAAATACAAATTGAACTTTGAAATACACACTTGAGAACAGGGTCAGATTTCCAGAAGAACAGTCATGTGCGATTTCTGCGTTTGAATTTTGGAGAAGAATACAACTATGAGACTATATTGAGACAATACTGCAAGGTCTGATTCAGTGGAAAACAATGTACATATTTGACTCCATTTATTTAATTTACTCATGATATTTATTTTTACTTTGCTGGATTAAGGCCTGTGTTACAAACAGAGGAGTCAGAAGGGAGACTCTTTGGAGTGTCAAGTTGTTAGATAGGAGAGTAAGAGATTCCTGCAGCGAGAATGTAAAGAATGAAATGAGAGCTCTGGAAGAAAATAGGGAGGTTGTTTCAAGTATACATCAGCTGTAATTGATGTCTTGTGAAATATTCAGCATGGATAGCTAGAAGCATTATGAGTGGAAAGTATTAGGGTACTGAAAATCAGAAAAAAGCCTGGAAGAATAGATCACAACATTAAGTGAAACTACTTTGTATGAGAAAATACTGTATACATGACAAGTTAATGTCAGAATAATTTAATTATAGATGTTACTGCTTTGGTCTTGCATTTATAACAGAAGAATTTTCTCCTCCTCTTCCTCTTATTTTCTTTTACTCTATGCTCCTTCCTACTTTTCTGCTTCTTCTTTTCCTATTGAATGTAAAAATTATTTTCTAATCTGCATTTGCTGTGATTTTATGGTATAATGTGCTCCACATACCATCTTATTAATGCATTTACTGAAGGTTTATGTTAATTTTTATTGTAAACAGAAGGAGTAAAAAATCTGTATTGATATATGCATAGGCATATTGTAAAAGAATGTGAGATTCAGAAATTATTAAACTGTGAAGAAGTTTCCAAAATGGAAAGAATGCTGTCAGCCTGCCTGAGGCAAATTAGCTGTGAGACCGGAAACTAGAGCCACTATAGTCTTCCACTTCAAAACAGGAGATGCAATACAGAATCCTCCAAGAGGTTAAGTGTTATGTTTCCTGCAGACTTGAAGCAAAGAGGTATACCTGGATGAAGAGAAGAACAGAAACAGCAGACCTTCGAAGAGGCACCACAGTGTGTATGTTTGTCTCTGTGACTGCAGCTACCCTGCACTTTCACAGGCTATGCAAAGTCTTACACATTATTGAGAAATATATAGGGCAGCAAAGAAATATTTTAACTAATTCTAATATCCTTGCTATGACTCTCCAACTGCAAGGTGTGAAACTAAGAACAAGTACAGCTCTTCTAAGGAGTCAGGTTTGTGTGGAGGTGTTAGTTTCTTCTCTCATAAAAGCCAGTTGACTTTTGCAAACCAGAATTGAAATGACTCTTTCCCTATCACTCTGGGGAAAAGAGAGGTAAGATTTAAGGTGATTTTGAAAGAGAGGGCAAGAATTCTTCCACATGGGAAGTAAGAATTTTCCAGTCACTTGCAGCAATATGAGAGCTGTCACTGAATTTCAGAGACAAAGCTCTGAAAAGAGTGAGCAAACCTTCAGTAGTACCAAAAAATGAATGCAAATAAGTTATGTTTGCCTGTAGTACAAAAATCGATGGTGCTGAATATCTCATACTAAACGAAGATGATGCCGTCATCAGGAACTTTCATTTTTAATTTGCTAACTTTATAAAAACCATATCAGACCAAAGCCTCAGATAGTGTAAATTGCCTTAGTTCCACTGAAATCAAAGACACTGTACAAAAGCCTTGGCTCCTCTATATAGATAATGGCAAAGAGTCTGACAGTGTTGCTTGGTTGCTTGAAGTTGTTTGCTTTTGATGAGTGATATACAACCTTTCCTCCCCTCCTCCCCGAGGTGGTAAACAGTGAAACTGCACATCCCATCCAGCCCCTGAAGGCACAGACAAGTGTGAGATCAGGACTGGGAGTCAGGACCTGACTAAGTGATTGCTTGAATCATTTACAAAATGTTCCACAGTATTTATCGCTTGAGCTGCTTTTTGGAATTTTTCAGATCCTCTTTCATCGGTCTAAACTTGAGATAATTAAGCTCGGAGGAGTGGTTTGACCTTATCAGCTTTCATTTAAGTATTTTGATAGCTTTTCTTGGGGTTATTTTTTTATATTTTGTAAATTACATTAACAGTGATATAATCACTAGTGAATGTTCATCGATTTACTTAACAGGGTTAATTTTTAGGTGCTGTTGTATTCTGAGTTCGCTAAATAATTCTGTAACTTGACAAGATATTAAATTGCTGATTTTGAATAGCAAAAAAGAAGTGTATGACCTTTGATAGAGTACTAAGTCATCATCATGAAACATTACAAGCCGATAGTGATGCTTTAAATCCTACCAAATCGTAAGTTTGTTTATTACCTCTGCAGTATAAAAAATAGGGAGATATGAGGCACACATAACTCAAAATTCAGTATTTTTATTTTTATATTTCCTTCTCCCCTACCTCTCCCCTGCAGTAAAGAGGCTGAAAGAAGTTGCTATAGAAACACAGGCATCTTAGCTAAAAAATTCTGAAGTTATAGCACAAGCTGAAAAACTTTGATTGAATTTCCTGTTCATCTAGTTAGCTCCTACCTAAACATCATTTTATTAGGATATATGACTCCAATGGCTTTCATGATAAAGGATGGAAGAATCTGGATCATATCTAGTTTCAAACCAAAGACATAATACAGTGAACTAGTCTTACAGATATTATAGAGATTCTAAACCACATATTAGAGAAGGACTATTCCATCAACATTTTTCAAGGGAGATGAGTAGGAAAAGATAAGCAGCAACTAATTCATATGTAACATTTATTGCTGTAAAATGAATGACACAGCAGAAAATTTCAGAAACAGAGCTTCAAAATGGGCCTGTCTTCATACACTTGGTAATATAACTGGATGTCAAATTGACCTTTAGGCCTTCTGGAAGAAAATGGGCACCATTTTTTCATTGAAGCTATGAGAATAAGAAACTATGAAAATAAACATTTTGTTGTTTATCAATACTAGATTATTAGTAAACTGAATATTTGAAAAAAAATATTACCATTTTCTGGATAGTCTGATGGAACAGGATGAGGGTATCTGAAAAATTATTATCTGCTCTTCAGTTTGTAATAATTCAAATTATTATAAATATAGTTCCTTAATATTTGCTTTACTGTGTTTGCCATAAATGTTGTTCACTACCCAAATCCTATATACCTCTATATCCAAAAAGACATTTATATTTAGAGGAATTAAAATAAAATATTTGTAGATTAGGAGAGATGATATCAGCAAGGACTTTCAGTTTAATTCTTCCTTTCTTGATTTAATAGAATTTTTCTATAATTACAATAGCTTCTATTTGGCACTTTTCACCTGTAGATCTTAGAAGATCATAAATAAATTTATCTTATATAATTAATTATGTGGAAAATATTCTTAGTCAAGCACAAATCACGAGGCTTAATGTAATGGTCCCTTTGACCTTAAAAGTCTTGGGATGTTTGTATTTAGTTTACAAATGAAGGTATAAAGTATGGAAATTAGCACAGTGCAATGCAGTAAAGCAGAGCAGAGACGACATATCTCCTGTTTCTAAACTGAACACCGTCTCAAGCCCTTGCAGAATTTAACAGAAATCAACTATAACAAAAGGTAATGGCATGATTAGGGCCTCTGAGTGATATAGACAAAATCAGAATATCTCCTTCTACTTAGCAAACTAATAACTCTGAAACTGATAAGCAGCACTTGTTACAGTCAAATGTGTCAAAGTCCACTTTGACAATATTTGATTTGCAGATAAGTAACTTGAAAGACCGTAACTACTCAGAAGCCGTTGCAGTTTGTGGATCAGTAGAAGTGTTGTTTACTGACTGCTTATAAGAGTTAGGCAGGGGATGTTTTTATCTGTTGAGCCAAAGATGATTGCATCACTGACTTTATAAAGTCTTCTGAACTGTAATAACCTACCTAGTCGATGACAGACATCTGAATCATGATTTTGCTATTGTCCATATGTACATGCTTATTATACATACTAAACAGTGCACGTTTTTGAAGATAAATCCTGGTGTTATCTTGTGGTCCAGACAGTCATTTGCATGCAAGTTGTCCCCATTAGGGCTCTTGTTCCATTACTTCGCTTATTTTGACTGATGAGATCCTTGCTGTTCTGTGTGACAGCTAACAGGCACTACTCAAAACTGATTCAAGATGATTGATGACTAAAGCGGATAGTTCAGATTTCCCAGTTGCTCTTGGTGTGAAGATTGAGGTACCAAACTTGATATTGTCAGAGTAAAAGGTGGTTTTATGTGTGCAGGTGTCTCTCTTTTCCTGTTTTTTTTCTACTTCGTACTGATAATGCACAAGAGTCTTTTTTTAGTTGACTATTATTATAATTTTAATTAAATTATTATAATTAATTAAATTAAATAGTAGATACCTATAACAGACACTAGCAGTTTGCAAAAGAATGTCATGCAGAGTAACAAAGGCAACCTAAATTCTGCTGGAACATTGCACACTGAAACGTAGTTGCTCCAAGAGATCCTGAAGGATATGTGATTGAAGTAATTTCCTCTATGTTAAAAAATGTTATCAGCCTCTAATTTGAAAATAACTTTGCTGAATAGTTTTATAATTCTTTTCATTGTTTCAGGAAAGGGTAGAAAAATTTGAATAAATCACACATATATTTACCCTTTTCTAAATTCAAAAGAAAAGATCAGCCTTCCCCAAACCAGTTCCTGACGTATCTGAAGAGATTATCTCCCAAGGAACAAAAGAGAAGACTTTGACTGACTTTAACTATCAACAAAACTTGTTAGTCAGTTTAGAATAAGCTTATATGGTAAGTGGAGGTCTTTTTCAGATGGTAAGTAAAAGCCAGCATCCTTCTGTGTCTGAATAGGAAATCAGGTATTTTAAGGTACTATTTGACCTTAGTTGTTGTATAGGTCGGTGACAGGTGATCTCTTTAGACTGTCTCTGTGACTGCTTAGATCAGAAATTCAATGTGGAAGTAAAGAGGAAATCATTGTAGCAGGCACAACGAGTTGAAAAATTGGTGTGACTTCTGGTCCTTATAAAACCTCATCTAATAAGCATTCAGTCATCTCCTTTGGGGATTTATCTCTTTAATGTCTTAAAATACATTCAGTGCAGAATCACCTGAAGTGATTCAGTCCAGATGTTAGAGGCACAGGGAAATGAGGGAGCTCTGTAGTGAGAGGAGAAGCCTACAAGAGATGCCAAGAGATGTGGAAACAATGCCACTTGTGATTTGAGAGACTACCTACGTCTAAGAGCATATTGTAGCTCAGACAATCATTAATGGAAGCAGAAAACTGTGCCTCTCAAATATTCTTCTGCAAACCAATGGCATCACTATAATCTTGTTTTCCCTGTTGTGCCTCCTTGTTCTGTCATGCTTAGCAAGAAATTTTCAGCTGGCTAATTACAGCCAGTCTCTCTGCTTTCTCAATGAAGCAAAGGGTCTATATTTTACTTAGTTTGCAGCATGACCATTGAACTTTGGTCTGTTGCAGGCTGTTCACAGGCAGAGATGATCCAGAAGTTGCAGTGGAGTGAATTGGCTTTTTGGACGTACTTGATTGATATAAGAGCCATCCTGCTGACTCAGTGTAGAAATGAGGTTGTCTCAGAAACATAAGGGATAGACTGTCCCAAATGCATAAGCAGAAAGGTGAGTATGAAACCACCCTGTCAAACCTGAGTTATAGTCAAGTTCACAGGGAGATTTATGATTTTTATTATTTAACTTATCAATGAAAACAAAAGAGGGAGGATGCATACACCATATCCAGTGAGAGAACATTAGAAACAAGGGAAAGTGATCTTGCTGGTTAAGTGGTGTTTGGAAAATGGATCCTTTGTTTTTATGCAAAAGCATTTGTATTGTCACTGGCTGTATTTGTACCTGCAAACACCACAGCTATTTATACTGTTATGTCTGCATCTGCTGTGAAGATTATTTTTATAGCTACTGTATTTATATATGTAAATGGTCATAAGAGCAGCAAGGGCAAATTGAGATGACAAAAAAAGTGAACAATATGTTAATGACAGAAGTTAAGCTACTAATTTCTCTGTAGGAAGAGGAAATGTAAGACACTTGGGTTTTTCCCTGAGGTTTATTTTCTGTTAATTCCAATCTCCTTCTGAATGTCTTGCTCTTACAATGCTTCAATATTGCTAAATAATTTGATAATTAGTTTTAAAACTAGTCCAGCCAGCTGAATTCACATCTATGCCTTGGAGAACTAGCTTCTACATTTCTCTAAATAAGATTTCTTCCGTTGCTTTCATTTTTTTTCACTTTGATTGTGTGTTTTTATAAGAAGCTCTTATTTCTTCAGCCTCTGCCTGTCTTAGTTGGCTTGCACTTGATGAGACAGAGCAACATTCTTCTAATCACTGTACTGGGTTACCAGCATAGATCAGTATCATTGCAGCCTTATCATCTAAAGTCTTGGGAGGGAAGAAAAGCAAGACTGCAAGTCAACCACAGAGAAGGTGGGGAAGCTAGCAGATCTGCCAGGATCAAAGTGGATTAGAGAATTTGGGTAACCAGGGTCTTTTCAGTCAGAGAAGGGTGAATACCTCAGGGAGAGAAGATCCTTCATTAAGGAAGGGGTACCAATTAAACAGTGAAGGCTGGGTAGTTTCAACCACATTACCTAGTGAAGAAGCTCTGCCTGGGTAGGGAAAAGGCAGAAGCTGCTTAATACCTAGAGGACCTATGCACTGCAGCTTGTGGAGAGCTGCTTTACTAGAACTTTTGGAAGCAGTGCATTATCCTGGTCCCTTCACAGTGTTGAAACCCAGGCTTGATATATTTCCAACCATAAATAAGTTTCGTCTTTGGTCATGCAAATAGGTATCACAGTGCCAGGAGGGTGAATCTAATGCATAATTCACTGTGATATTTATAAGTTTAGTATCTGGACTTTTGTAAAACTTGCCTTGTATCTTAAAACATACTAATATGAATGTGGACCCATAGTATCTAAAGTAATCTATTTAGACTCTCATAGTGTCTAAAATCACCTATTTAAAAGTACATTAAGACTTTTGTTACTTTCCACTGTACTAGTAAAGCAGAATTATTTCAATTACTAATGGTTAAGCAATGGCAAAAACAAGTTATGGTAAGATAGGACATTCCAGGATGACAGTGATGGGGAGGGATAATGCAAGTATACCTCTACTAGGTGTGTTTAACATTGCAGAATTTTAATATAATATTGCTGTTCAGAGTACTAGACATCATGTTCAGGATGTGGGATCCATCTGTGCATGACAAACAAAAACCCAAACAGGAAGATCTGAGTTGTCTTATACAATGTCTCTCAGACTTACTTGCTGGAAAGAAGAAGGTAAAATTGGTGGAATTTATCTGCCTTTCTTTGCCTCATAAGAGTCTTTCCCTAATACACATTCACAGCATTGCTACAGTTTGAACTTTAAATGTAAATTCATGCTGTTTCATATTCAGGTTGCTTCTCAGCTCTGTTAACTTGTGGAGTCCAGCACATATTTTGTGCAGTGGATGTTGTCAAGATGTCTGAGTTCTAACTGTAATCTACATGTAATTGTCAGTTTTCGTTACTGAGCATCTCCAGAATTGTTTCCATTCTCCCTTCATTCTTTCCTCTTCACTGTGGGATTTAAGCAAGCACAGGTGAAAACTGAGGCTGTCATTTACAACTGAAAAATGTTGCTCTTGTTTGCACTGTAGAAGAAAAGTCATTAATATGTTCATAAGTGTACTATACAAAATCTATGAAAATATATGTCAATTGGGCAGGTGGAGCATTTGTAACATCTTTGTAATAGTTTCAAAATCTCTTTACTCTGAATGCGAAACTATCTGCATGAAATCCAAGTATTTAAACTAGCATATGCTGTGAACAGGCAGGGCCACGTGGCTGAACCCGATTACAGCTCAACATCTCTTTCTTCTGAGTTCTAAATCCAAAAATCCATTAAAAAACCAGCTATGGCCTACCACACATCACATGAGTCTTCAAGCAGCATTGACCTTAGAAATTCTGGGACCTCAGGCAAATCTCTTTCCTACTTTCTCCCTCTCCCTCAGTCTCATATACTCTGTATGTCCTTTTCTGTTACATTTTCCAGAAGTCTTTTTTTTTTTTCTTGTTAGATCTACGTATTTATTTCCTTTATGCTATGAAGAGGAAATCTCTTGAAACTACAAAAAAAATCTATGCTGTTATATAGTGACGGGTCTCCATTGAGCGTTCCTGCAACACATTACCATAGTGACAAGAAAGTGTTGCTAGGAAGTTTTTCCAGTGGTTCTTAGGGTGGTGACCTGAATGTTTAAACCTTAAAGGAGCTGCTAGAGTGTATTTTCCATGATAAGTAAAGGGAAATAAATAGTTCTTTGATACTAACAGATTGTTCTACAATGCTCAGCAGTGAAAGCGGCTTTGTAGCAAGACCACAGCAGTTCTCCAAGGTGGTGATGTAGTTTTCTGCTCAGGTAGTCTGGAAGCTCATGTAGCTCAGGGGCAGAATTCAGATATTCAGAATTCAGTTGTTGAATCACAAATCTTTGCTCTGGCACCAAATAAGATTTTCTATTACCTGTCCATGAGAGGAAGCTGGAGAGCCTTGTTTCCCCTGTAGAGATGTTAAACTAAAAGCTCATTACTGTATTTAAGTCTGTGTCACAGCCTGAGGCCCATATTCCAGATGTGTTTGTCTAAGGACTGATTAAGGGCTAAGCTGAGAAAACACTAAGATAACAGAATGAGAATCAAGCAAGAATGCCAAATATGAGCACCACATTTCTTGTCCACTTCATTCCAGACCAGCAGAAGGACCTGTTATGTTGGTCACATCTACTCTCCTGATTTTTAATATTGTTGCCACTGTTTGACTCTTCAGAGTTATTTCAGGCACAGATGAATTTTTAAAATCAGAAGATGTAAAACATTCCTTTATATTACTTAGAAAATCAAAACTGAAGGAAGATTTTGTATCTCACTTGTCTTGTTTGGGATATAGCTTAACTCCTCAGAAATTACGTACTTAAAAAGAATACAGTGCATGTGTTGCAAATCCTGCAGGGATTTTTTGTCTTCTTTAATACACTGTTATTGCATTTGGAATTAAAAATATCTTTGAAACCCTCTGCTAGATTTTGTCATATTAAGTTTTATAAAACCCATAATCTGGAATTCAATTTAGCTCAACAGTTTCTCATTGAACAAATTAAATAATGAAGTGTTTGCAAAACTAATCTGGAGAGGGCAAATCTGATTGTTTGTGCTTTATTGTAGCCATGTAAATGTGCTGGGAACATTTATAGGAATAGCTTCTGAGCTTGGAGGCATGTAGAGAGCAATACTACCTGAAATATCAAGTGCTGTGGCTTGCTGCTGTTGTATGCTAATGAAAAGTAACAAACAGATACGCTATTGTGCTGCAGAGCTCAAGCTTATTATATCAGACAGGTCCTCCTAGAAAATGTGTTGTTTTAGAAGGAATAGTGAACTGGATCATTTTTCCATTTCTCCACTCTTTTTTTAATGTAAAATTCTGAACAGAGATGCCTATAGACCAGGCCTATGTGACAGATTCCATGCAAAGATGTCTTTGAATAGAGGTCATTGGGTATGATCTCTTTCCAGTTCCCTTTTCAGTCAAAACATACATGATTACAACAACACAACTCTGCAACATGAAGTTCTAAGGATAGGACTAGGAGATAAATTTGAGAAGGAATAGGTACAGTAAGTTTGTCCAAGCTTAATTAAGCATAGGAAGTGCCTTAAAAGTGTAGTTCTTAAACTCTTACTCAAATAGTCTTTAACATCAGGGCCCAGAGAGATGTGGCTATTCTGCCAAGATTACAGGAAGAGGTTGGGAGGGGTAACTAATACTAAGGGACTTAAACACCAACTGGTACTTCAAACAAAGGAGTTAAAATCTAAGTTAACTCATCCCTAGGGTTGAGATATTTTTGTAGTTTTAAAATACTAGTTTTGAAAAAAAGAATCTGGGAAGGGCTCCTAGTTTAGGATTTATTTATTTATTATTTATAAAAACAGGATTTCAAAATTGGATGTAATTCTTTTTAGGAATTAATTTCCTAAGCAAAGGTTGTGTGTATTCCTGGTCCTGCTGTTTCTATTCCTGGTTCATTTATTGTAATTTTTCTGAATTGTTCTCTGGTTTGAAGTGTAGTCCAGAGAGGTACATTAACTCAAGCTTGAACTACCTGAGCAGTTGTACTGACTGCTGTGGGACATGAATAACTCATGTCAGGTCAGCACTATTTAGATGACAGTTGATTCAGTGCCTGGGAAATTTCTAAACTTGGAGCCATAAATAATGTTTGTATATGGCTCTAAGAGTTGGTTATTTTTCCTTTCTTGCTGTCCCCACAATCTTCCTGTTACTATTATGTATCTGTCTTGGTGGCACACTCTACTCATAGTGGTGATGTGACTTGATCTCTTTAACTACTACTGCAAGGCTGACTTTTAGGAAGAGTTGTTCTTATATGTGACAGAATCTTACGTGTATTTATAGCTAGTAAATCCTCTGCTTTTCTGGTAAAGTTTTCTGTTCAGGTGGGGCGCTGTTTATTTGGTGAGAATAGACAATTAGGTAAGGTCCAGACCCCTTTTATGCATTAATGTTCTACAATATGTATTTCTACTTGGCTCTAGATGTCCAAGACTATAGGAAACCCAGCACATACTTGAGGAAAATTGAGTGATTCAGGTTAAGAAACTGTAAATATTATTACAATTTTCTCCTCCAAACAGAGTTAAAAGATAATAAAAAGCAGCTCCTGTCAAACTTGACTAATGCAAAATCAACAGCACTTGGAAGGGACATCTATTTTGCTCTATTGTATTATAAAAGAATTCCAATATACTTAAACTGTCCAATACTGCACCCCAGAGGTAGGAGAACATTGCTAGATTTCTAACGAGAGAAACAAAAGCATAATGCTTCAGTGCCCTTTTGGCGTGCAGTGCTCATTTTAAGCTCCATCTAGGACAATTCTGACCTTTCACAATAATCTGTGTATTGCCGTTGAATGTCTTGGTTTTGCATTTGAGAATTACTGTAAGTAGCATGCTTTGTCCAGGTCACGAGACTTAGTTGCTACAAATGCCACTTGTACTGCTATTGAAACCTTTACTAGGTGGTACTTGATGATCAGAAAGTCAGAAATAATTCAGATGTGTCAGCAGTTTCTCATTGCCGTGTGTCCTGAAGAGGCATCTTGGCTCTATTTTGACCCTGAATTGAGTACTAAACCTTAAATGGTAGTGGAATTCCAGCTAGGCCATGTTTCTAAATCACTTTCCTCTTTTCTTCCCTCCTCATCATGTACTCTTTCATGGCCATAGAATTCTGCTGAACAGAACAGAAATCTGAAAGAAGGCTGGAGCCCGGAACATAGGTCAGATTCACCTTTGATTTGCAGCAAGTTTTGCTTGCTGTGCTGGGCTTAGCCATTCAGTGGCAGATGTGTTCTCCAGACGTGGCACTACAGATTACTAGCAAGTCTTGCTTGAACATGGTACTAGTGTGTGCAAGCTTTGTGCAAATCTGCTGAAGCCTAAAAGGATTCTGGGTGTCAGATGACCCCTCCAGAATTTGAATGCACCTGGCTGTCCCCACAAATGACTGGAATACACTGTGCACATATTACAACATTGTGCTAAGCAAAACTTCCTGGTGGATGTGAATTCAGCTTGTGGAAAAGACAGTTTCAAATCACAGAGTGCAACACACTAAACATAACACAGCATCATGAAACCATTCTCCTCTCAGCATAACTGAGAACACAGAAAGCTCTGGTTTGAGTAGAATTGGTCTCTCACAGTGACAGTAAAGAAAAGGTGTCATGTGAAAACAGCGCTTTTAACAAGATAAGTAGAAGCATTGTCTGGGGAGCAGATCAGGTGGCTGCAGATGTCGATTTTCGTTCATAAATCTTTGATTCATGGTGTGACCTTAGCTAAATTGGATCTTATCCCTTCATTTTCTCAGATATTTTCCTACCTTTTGGAAAATGCTTTCCTTAGATGGTAAACACCATCTAAAGCAAAGCATCAGCACTGCTGAGGATCTGTTGCTCTGTGAACTATTTCTCATCTGTTTCTCTCTGGTGAGCATATTTCCACTGCACAAAGCTTGCAGTTATTTTCATTATCTGTCTGTCTTTTTTTTTGATTGACTACCCATTTTCTAGAAACTCCTGTCTGTCTACACAAAATAAGCACTTACTATGTCTGATGTTTATAAAATGCACGTGATTTTACCAGGCTTCAGGAACACTGCAAACCCATAAATGGAATGTGCCTTCCATCTTCATTGATCACATACTATTCCTGTACCTTATACTGTTCATTTTATACTGTATACCCAGAAGTTATGCTTTCTTAAGTTTCAGCAAGGGATCCCAGCTGGGTCTTTCGGACTTTTTAATTGTATTAGTATAAATGTTACCATACTGAAACCAGGGAGAGTTTAATTTCTGTAATACTTTTCATATGTGGGAAAGTAGTCAATTCCTTTTGGAACTAAATAGTTTCAGATTTGGCATAACTCTAAGTGGGGCTTTTGTTCATAAGCTGGTACCCCTGTGGTTTCAATGTAAGAAGCCTAGAACTTCCTACTGTCATGTGTCTTGAGGTAAATGTCTTTCTTTCCTCATTTGACCTGGATGATCTCAAATAGATGTCAAGACTGTCTAGATACTGGTTCTGCATAAAATCCTACTTTTTGGATAATGACAATTTTGTCTTTCTTAGAAGCATTGTCTTACAAGCACGCCTCCAAATGACATGTCTTTGTAATTCAAGTCTGAGTTTTACTTAGAACCTAAAGTGGAAATCCAGTTACTCTGCAGGCAAATAGCATGAAATGAAAAGTTCAGTCTTAATTTTGTAGGAATAAACATAATCTCTGAATTTGTCTAGTCTTTTTTAGCTATCAAATTCCCTGTAGTTCCCCTGCTCCATTTTGATCAATAATTTAATCTGTTACATATCAGTTTTCTTAGGTTTAACTGAAGAGTCAACTCTATAATAAACACAGTTTTGGTTCTCTTCTGCAAGGCAGCATTTGCCTATACACAGTTGGAAAAGATTCTGTGTATAGATTTCTTGCCAGCAGTAGTAAAGGCATCATACACAGTTATGCCTGATTGTTGCACATCAACAGTTCAAAATTAGCTGAAGTTCGGTTACATCTGTCCTTGTCAGAAAATGTACTGAAATATCATAGTTCTTTCTCTTTCTAGAGCCCCTGCATCCGATACCACTTCAGAATACAAACTCAGTGAGTTGGAACAATGGGAATTTTTATTGATGATCTGGGGTTTTTTTTATCATTTCTCCAGAATGTCTTCTTTCACAGACTGTAGTCGCACACTTATATATTTTTTTTTTACATATTGATGTGCAATACAGTTTCTCATTTTCTGTGAAAATTATAGTGACAAAAATGTTGAATAAGTGAGTTAATATATTTTGAGTTTTGTAAAAGGGTTTTTAATATGCAAGAAAGTTTAATTTAGAGCTCACTACTTCTTCCTAATGTACCTTGCAAAATCAACTTTATTACATTGCCCTCTGGTGGTATGAATTGGTAATTTAAAACACTTTTTATATCGTGAGGAAAGCATTGTCTTGGGGAATTAAATAGGGTAAATTCAGCTAACGCAGCAATGATATTACAATTCAATATCAATGTGAAATTAAACAGCATTTGTTGCTCTGGTTGAATAAACCATCATTCAACTGATAGCAAATAGTTTGGTTGGAACAATTGCAAAAATAAGTTTGAAATAAGCTGTAGTAATTTTACTGTCATAAAAATTTCCATTATGATTATTTGTCATAAAGGTTTTCCAATATTCTGCTTTGCAATAAATAATTTAATTTTACATACCAAGATGACAAGGATAGTTATCCTTTCTGATATGCACAAACAGTACGTTTGCAATAAAACATGAATAGATATAATGAGAAGAGTTTTGTGCTATTTGTATAAAGGCCTGGAAACTGCAGTAATATATCTGTTGCAGATAGATTTCAATTCTCATGCAGAACTCACTATAAATTATGACTACGAGGTCAGTATTTTAATTTGTTTTATTTTACCCAGGACCCCTTTTGCCCAAGTGTACCTTATTTTAGAATGCATAAGCAAAAATAAATAATGAACAACCAACAATAATGTACCAAATTCCTCATCAAATTGCAGTTTCTTATAATGTTGTGAAGCTCTCCACATACACTAGGTTCTGCACAAATGTCTAGTAGCATGCATCCCTGCCTTAAGCAGATTACCTACATTACTTTCTGTGGGAAAACAAAGTGGAATTTTCTGCTAATTATTCAATCTATAAAATTTTATCTAGTAGTTGTGTTCAAATTACTTTGCTTGAGTTTATTCTCAGTGTTTGTATCTGCATCAGTACACTGTTTTTAGTTGGTTGCCAACTTTATAAAAAAACAAGAAAGAAAAAATTTCTGCCATTTTCTTCTCTGGCATAGCATGCCCACAACCTGCAGCTGAAATTAGAACCCGTGCTTCTCTCTCTCTACTTCTCTGCCCCAGAAGAAGTTTCATGGTGTACAGACAAATTGTGCAGCATAGGCTATGCTTTCTTACAATGCGTTAAGGTAAATAAGAACCCTCATAGGCAGACCATGATTATACGTGACTGAGGTAATGTTGGGTTTTAATGGGTACAGATACTTAGCAGCATGAAACTGTATTTTGACACACGTTGTTTCTTACTTGCATATGTTATGAAAGGAGGAAGTTGTCTTTGGCTGCTGTGTAGAGATTCTCCCGGGAGAGACAAATGATCCTGTCAAGGTCCTGCTTTGGATACATAGGTGCAATTGAGTGGCTCCCACTGCTTCTCCTCCTACCAATAGAGAAGATATGTAATTTGTTCACTGTCTATGACAGCTATGTAAAAGCGGACTTTGGAAGAAAAGTCATAGACAGGAATAACTAAAATTAACCTTAAGGTTGTTCTTGGCATGGAGGTTGAGGTCACAGGGAACCGAAATGTTGCCTTAAGCTCCTAAAATTATTCCCCAAAAGTCCACCTGAGAATGAAAGTGAAACCATCAAGGTGGCTAAACAAGGCTGACATTAATCTTAGCTCTGATCAAATGGGTTCCACCACGGTTTTGTACATACTTCAGATATTGTGTATGGAACTGAGCAAGCTAGTTTGTTTTTCCTAAATATGAAATGAAAATTAATGTGTCATCTAGCAGAAATCTCATTGGATTATATTAATTTCTCTTAAAAATGGTGCAGTGTGCTGTAATACCAAGTGTTCTTTCTGAAGCTTTTTCAGTGATTTTTCTCTTTCAAAGGAAAATATATTTCCTTTTTGACTTTTAAATTAGAAAAAACCTCATAGGGTGCTTATGCCTGCAGGCAGATGGGGAGGATGAAAAAGAGTGTACTTCAGTGGTATTTTGGGGTTTTTGCCCTCCTCTTCGGTCTCTCTATCCACCAGTTCAGTCACCACAAATGTTTGCAGTGGGGATACTGTCAGTGGAGCCTGTGACAGGTGAACGAAGAAAATACTTCCATGCACTGAGGGAGGACGGGAGCACCAGTGAAGGACTTCCTGCAATGAGCAGCCTCAGAGACTGTAACATGCAAAGTCAGCAGAGGTCAGTGTGCTTTCTAGAGTACTTCCAGGGATGTCTTTCAAGGTTGAAATTCTGAAGATAATCGAAATAGCCATAAAGTTGCCATACATTTGTGGTAGAGAGGAAGACAAATCTGTCTACATTGCTTGTAATTGTTGCAGTCTTGAAAAGTAATTTCTTTCTACCTGTTTCTGTCACACTGACAGATGTAGTTCCAGAGTATATCTACCAGGTATGTAGAGGAACTCAGCAATGTTGCATTAGATGTAACTGGGAAAAAAAAACGTTATCCTACTATTTGCCATAAAGCTAAGGTTTTTGCAAGACTGTCTTAAGATGGTTAGATTCATTTGGACCAAATCTAAAGATCTGTGTTTGACCTCCCAGGACCTTACAAGGCAGGAATCATTTAAACTCTTATGGGAAAGGGACCAACAACTGACTTACATCATTATTCAAAAATCTCAAGTAAAGATGATTTATTGAAAGTAGTAAGTGCAACAAGTAGACCAAAATAAACAATTCTCTCAGTGGCAGCTATTCCTTTTTCTTACCATTTGTCTCCTGCTACCTCTGTCCCCTGTTTCCTCTCCTGAACACTAGGACCATAGCTGTCATTGGGCTTAAAGCCAGAAGAGAATTTCCATTGTACCACAATTGGCTGTGTTCTTCTCACTTGCCTTCACATCTCTTTGCTCTTTTCTCCTCACTCTTCCTGATTTCTAATGGGCTTTTTTTGGCTTTATAAATGCACAAAGCTTCACAAGCTGCAGAGCAGCAGAGCCTGACCCAGCTCTAGCCTGAGAGAAAGCAGTTCCTAAAGCGCTTCTGGTGCCAGTTGACCTCCTTCTGATCCCTGTACCACAAACATACTACCCTGTGTCTTGTTTCAGCCCAAGTGTCCTAGGATTTACCAAAGCATGAGATTGTGCTTCTGCCCTTGTACAGAGGGGCTGTAGTTACAGTGATCTGTGATAAGTGGCAGGACCCTTTGACCAATAAAACAAGTAGATCTACATTACTGATTTTCCTATACTCTTTGTGTGTGTGTGTGTGTGTGTGTGTGTGTTTGGCACTTGCATTGGATTTGGGTAAGGAGAGTTTTATCTACCTACATTCAGTCCAACTACCACATTTTGGCACCAAGGAAGTGCATTTATTTTCTTCAGCAGATGTATGAGGAAAGAAACATCTGAGCTTTTCCATAAAAGACACCACTGATGCAGTCAGTTGATGGGAGTGATGTTTGCCCATTTTTCCTCACACTGGATGAACTGTGTATTCTCAGTGCCCCGAGCTTCCTCCTGGAAATAAAGAGGACCTCAGCCTCAGCAGTCTCCTGTGCAGTTCAAGCAGCCTTTACCCTGTGGGGCTAAAGTTCCTGGATCTGGCTTGAAATGACACAACAGCAGAAGGAATGAGACATGACACATGGATTCTTTCATCTGATCTAAAGCACACATGCAGGCTCAATCTGATAGAGTAATATAAATGGTAATAGGCAAGAACATGGCTTTTTAATTATACTGTAACTTTTACACACATCTTTTCTCTGGGTATGTTGTATGACTACTGTTTACCCCTAATGGAGAAGCTTAAAACTCAGTTGTGAATCTGAATCACTTTGTATTGGACAACTTTGTGTTCTAACACTTCACAAATATCTGTCTCTGCCCACTGGAAACCACCCTCTCTGTAGCATTCCTCCTACTTCCACATACTTGTCTTTGGTGTATTTTTCCTGGGAAGGATATGAGGAGTTGGAAAGGACTCTGAGAAAGAACATGTTGTACAACAAAGGGATTTTACAATGCTTTTTTTTAGACTACTGAGCAACAGTGCTTTTAGTTGTGTCTGTCGTGAAATCGTTGATGTAGAATAGGACAGGACAGCATAGACTAGACTAGACTAGCTTAGAATAATTTGGTTGGAAGGGACCTACAATGATTATCTAGTCCAACTGTCTTATCACTTCAGGACGGACCTAAAGTTAAAGCATGTTATTAAGGCCATTGTCCAAATTCCTCTTGAACACTGACAGGCTTGGGACACCAACCACCTCTCTAGGAAGCCTGTTCCAGTTTTTCACCAAGTTCTCAGCAAAAAAAATGCTTCTTGATGTCTGGCCTAAACCCCCCTTGTGCAGCTTTGAACCATTACCAATGTAATTCTTCATCCTCTAAAAAGGCTTTGTTTCGGAACAAACTGTATTGTTAGCTCATATAGAGAAGCTGCAGTTATTCTGGAGTTTGCCAATTTGTAAAATAAATTTCAACTTCGCCATTTCTAGCTGCTGCCCAACACCTAATTCTCTGATTTGTTGAACCAGGATTGCAAGAGCTAGTGTCTTGTCTTAGTCACCTCAAGGATCTACTACTCCATTGTATAATGCAATGAAAGACCAGTTTTTAAAAACAGTGATATGGCTCTATAGGAATGTCTTTGTAGTACCAGGGGTTTAGCAGTCCTCTTTTCTGGTAGCTCAAGGCTGTGTTATTTGTGAACCTCACAAAATTTGCTTTTCCAATACATGAACTTTTTAACACCTATATAAGATCAGCCTGCAGTCAGAGAAATGTAGGCTAAGTCACATTGCCTTATAATTGTTATGCATCCAGAGCACTCAGACTGTAGTTTCCTGCAGCTCACCTGGTGTTCAAAATCTTGTTTGCCTTTCCCCATGGGAATTATGTTACTGTATTATTGATCTAGATGCAAAGTACAAATTCTGTTTTCCTGAACAAAGTCCAGTCCAAGGATCTTTCTGGGAGGTCAGACATGTAACTGAAAAACTAGCCATAGAGCTGTGCAGCAAAAACTACATATCCATACTGGGTCCATCATGGATTTTAGCTTTGTTTTTTGTGTTTTCTAATAAGCAAGCCAGACCCCTCAGATGATAGTCTGTGTAGTTTGCATCCCCAGGATTCTCTTCCATGTGAAGCTGCCTACAGGATCAATCCTGTATAGAGGTTGGTGAGTAGGGATGGAACAGTGCTTAAATCATTATTTGAACAAAAGAGCTGATTAAATATCTCTCAGGACAAAATATATACTGTAATCCCACAAAAATCAATAGAGGCTGGAAACAAGCTAGACTGTAGATGAACTTGATGCTTTACGTTTGCAATAGTCTAATCTCTTAATTAGCAAGATATTCTTAGCTTCATCACTTCACTTTTTAGTCATCTCAACTCTTGGCGTGTCTTCAGATTCTATCTTTGTATTGACAGAACACAAACTAAACCAAGTCCTTCTGATCCACCCTCCTTTCATCCACTCATTTCCCTCCTTGCTCTCTTGTGAAATTAGTTGTTCACGTGCTCTCATGCAAGTCTCTTTATCTTTGTTCCAAAGCAGTTCCTGGTCCCCAGATTTCCAGCCGTTAGCACTACCACCTCCCTGCTGTTTAGCCTTCCACTGAGCCACATAGATGTGGACTGCTTTTGCTCTACTTCCAGGACTTGTTCCTGGACCCAAATGAAGGACAGCTCCACTCAGCTGATGATGATCCTAAGAGATAGTTTGGGTATCAACTGTTACAGCGCTTGTGTCCTATGGCCATCCCTACCCTTTGCCACAGAAACCATTCTGCTGGCTCCAAGTAGAGGTGATTTTGTCAGCCTACCATTGTCTTGTGTTTCCACTTGCTCTAAAAAACCTTTGCTTTGCACCTTGGTGCTTTTTAGAGGCACAGCAGTTTTATCAGGCTTTGTGCAAAATTTTAACATTAGAAGGCTGATAGGATCTCACAGCTAGAGATCTGTGGGATGCAAATCAGTTGGATACTTGGGGTGAGGCTGATTCCCATGGATGCATAATTTATAGTTTCTTAGGATTTAATTCCAAAGCCAGTAATAGGTTTCCTGTCCCCCTAGGGTGAAAGGGAGTGTTGCTGGAACCACAGACCTCCCCAGGGCTATGGGAAAGTATGCCAGAGTTGTGTTTCTGCTCTTTTTGCTTATAAGACCTCCATACATGCTGCTGGCCCTGAATGGGCCAAGGTAGTGCCAGAAGCACTTTTTTGTGGTGACAAGGAGGGTTACACTGCAGTAACTCCTTGTCTCTGCCTAATGCCTAGGTTTTATTGCTCTATTTGCATTTTGCTTCGCACATTTTCAGAGTTCACAGAGGAAGGGAACAGAAAGGCCAGAATTAATCCTTGAGGTTCAAAAAGCATTTAAAAAATGCCATCACATGACTGCGATTGCCATTGTAAAAGTGCATCTTCCACCTCTGTCATGAATGTCATAAACAACACCTGCCTGTTCTGAGAGTGCCCCCACCAGCACTCAGCAAGCCCAAGTGGCAGTGCTGCCCTGCTGGGCCTGCATACTGAGACATCCCTTTCTACATCTGACTCATGCGTTTTTATGCTGGCTGAATAATTACTCTCCAAAATGAGAATGGTTCCAACCTATGCATGGCAGAGATTTCTTATTTCAAATTAACATTAAACGTTGCATACATGAATCTTGTGTGGATTGGAAAGGGAGGGGTGGAGTTGCTTTGTAGCATCTGGTTCCCACATCAGATGATATGAAACTAATAAACAAGTTGGTGCCAGGAACTGTCTTTACAAAGACCAGCAAGAGGTACAGTGGAAGAACTTCACTGTGGGGGAAACTGTGGCTGCAAACGTGACTTAGGCACAGTAGCCTATGAATACAGTGAGATATTTACTTGTGTGAGCTGGACAGTCTCAGACAGAGGCAGGTTTGCTGTTTCTGGCAGAAATAAATTCCCCAGGAGAATATAATCATCTCAAGACATCTGCTTGCAGATTCAGACAGGGGATATTCTTAGCCTAGAGAACTCTTCTCCGCCTGATCTCTCCAGTTACAAATGCCACTTGTTTCAAGCAGGAAAACTGAAGAGCTGTGGAATGAGCAAACAACCTATTCAAGTAGCTAGTTATTTACTGCTCAAGAGACAATAAAACTTCGTTGAAAATTCTAGGATCCATGTAGGAAAGAGAGCTCACTGTGCTAGCTTAAGAAAGGATGCTGGTGCACCTGGCACAGGGGCTGTGTCTGGACACATTCCTTTCACTGATGTGCTCAGGTAAATACCTGACAGTGAGCAGCTGACTAGTTTCCATGGCCTTTGGAGACTATTAGGAACACCTATAAACCTGTGTAGGTAGGAGCACAATATCCTATCGTCCACTCAGCACTTTGCAGGAGTTACCTATTGCTGAATCAAGACAATTTATTTCTCTTAAAGTTACTCAAATGTGAACTGAGAAGGTCCTTGATCATGTGAGGGGAATTCAACATAGTCCACTGTGGCATTGACTCTCTGAAAGAAGATAAACATATTTTCATACCTTGTTCTTTCCCATGCTGGAAAACGTCCTGCAAAGTATTATTGCATTCCCTTTGTCACTCCCCCTCCCTTTTCTTCCTCTCCCTCTGCCTGATACTAAACCTGGTTTTAATGAAGATGCTGCTGCCAGTAAAATGGTGGCTATATTTGTTTAATGAGCCTGTTCCAATGTGTTGTATAATTGCTCCATTATTTCCTTTGTCAGTGCTCTCGATAACAGAGTTATTGATATTTGACTAATTTTTCATGCTTGAATTACAATATATCAGTAAGTACAATGTCAGCTGCAAAGAGGAACTATCAGAAAACTATAGGGATTTAGAGACTTAAGTTTTTTTTATTTCTTCCTAAGCAGTAATTACTAAGGTAAATGAAACTTCTGGGAACTCTTATATCAAATTGAATTTAAACTGCTTGCTTCCTGGAAGGGATGACAGCAAGTTACTGTCTAAGTGAAGCATAAACAAGAATAAATATGGAGATATTTAGTGAAGGACTCACAGGGAGACAGATAGTGGGATTTTTATGCTAAATATTATATTTTTCATATTTAGGTAACAAAAAGTAAAGTAACTCAAGTGACTGTTACCAATCTAATGTTTTTGTCTGGAACAGGGTCATCTCCTTCCCTAAGGAAGCAGGCTCTCAAGGCATTTCAGGTCAATTTTCTTATTTTTCTTTCTAAAGAAGGTGGGGTTTATAGCATGATCACTGGGAAATAAGAGCACAAGGCTCCAGAAAGAAAAAAACACTTCAGTCCCTGTGGTCAGAGTGCTGTAATCATAGAAATCTTAGAAATCATAGAACACTCCAAGTTGGAAGGGACCCATCAGGACCACCAAGTCCAACCCCTGTCCCTGTTCAGGACACCCCAGAGTCACATCATGTGCCTGAGAGCATTGTTCAAATGCTTCTTGAACTCAGGCAGGGTTGGTGCTGTGACCACTGCCCTGGGGACCCTGTGCCAGTGCTCAATCACCCTATGGGTGAAAAACCTTTTCCTGATATCCAACCTAAACCTCCCCTGATTCAGCTCCCTGCTGCTACCCCAAGTCCTGTCATTGGTCACAGGAGTGAGGAGATCAGTACCTGCCCCTTCTCTTCCCCTTGTAAGGAAGCCATAGACTGCAGTGAGATCACTCCTCAGCCTCCTCTTCTCCAGGCTGAATAATCCAAGTGACCTCAGCCACTCCTCATAGGTCATCCTTTCTAGACCCTTCACCATCCTTATGGGCCTCCTCTGGACTTGCTCCAGTAGTTTGATGTCTTTTTTATATTGTGATGCCCAAAACTGCACAGAGTACTCAAGGTGAGGCTGCACGAATGCGGAGTAGAGCAGGACAATCACCTCCCTTGACCAGCTGACCACGCTGTGCTTGATGCACCCCAGAACATGGTTGGCCCTCCTGGCTGCCAGGGCACACTGCTGGCTCATATTCAGTTTGCCATCAGCCAGGACACCCAGGTCCCTCTCCACCGCGCTTCTCTCCAGCCACTCACTCCCCAGTCTGTACACACCACCAGGGTTACTCCATCCCAGGTGCAGAATCC